>OX637338.1:19087532-19417096 GCA_951799405.1 Agapetus fuscipes
TGTTATTTTTTACTCGTATTCCTTGACTTATAGGTTGGTATGAGGCTGACCACCCATACTGTAAAAAATGGTTCACTTTGCCAATGTCACCCCTGTTTCAGGGAATGTCGGCAAGAGTTGCAGGGCTTATGTTCATTTGAGGTTTGGATTTTATTTGTAAGTACACAATCAGCATTTGTAAGCGCGAACTACACGTGTTTGTTTGTGGGCATACATCTGAGAGCTTTGAATGAATATATCCTTGCAACTTAGATTATAGATAGATTATAGATATCATAAAAGAAAGGGGAAAAAGAACAAGTTATCAAAAACCGTTGTCGGGTTGTTCCTCAGAAGCATATTTCTCTCACCATATTATTTCGAAACGAATTTAGGGAATTTGTGAAAATGTCGACATCTGAAAGATTTTTGTTCTAATGTGTAGTTGCGTACTTTCGACGATGTTACCTTTACCAACAGTTATTTATTTAGAAGGCCATTAACTTATTTGAGAACATTGGAGAACATTCTCGGTGGGGCTACACAGGTCTGTAACAAACTGATCAGACTCCATGGAAACCAATAACAAAACATCGATTAGCTTTTTCTAAAGCAAACGGAAACACTCTGCAATTCATTTCACACGCCACGTTGTCGTCAGGAGCGTGAGAACGCGCTGCTGCAGGAGCAGCTCTCCTTGCTGGTGAGCGAGCGCGAGGCGCGCGCACGCCGTGATGCAAGCGAGCACGCCGGGCGCGCGGCCGGGGAGGGGGCGCGCCGCGCGGCGCACGCGGCCCTGCAGCGCGTGCACGACAAGCAGCAGGAGCTCAACAGGTTATATACCCACACCACATCTAAAAGGATTGGCGCGAAATAGATAGTAACCGGTAAAAATAAAAAAATATAGTGACCGGTCCTTAGTCCAGTGGTAACACTTCGGACTCGTAAATGGAAGATTGTGAAAGAAACACAAAAAATATACCATTTATATTTTCAAATAAGCTCTTTGCTTGGTGAAAAAATTCATTTGCCTTTACCAAAGACCTTTACTTGACCGGTCCGTAGCTCAGTGGTAGCACTGCGGACTCTGATTGGGAATGTTGTGGGTTCGAATCCCGGCGGAGCACAAAAAATATACCATTTATATTTTCAAATTTGCTCTTCACTGGGTTGAAAAATTCATAAACCTTTACCAATGACCGGTCACCAAAGGTCCATCCAGTCTTACAGAAACTGGGTCTTGCTTGAGTATTGGCCCTTTTAGCGACGACCAAGCTCGTACACCTCTGCGGCACTACAACAAGTGACATAGCCCCTAGAGTCTCTAGAATCTAGGGAGTCTCCCGCACAGGATTCTTAAAAAAAAAAAAAAAGACCGGTCACTAAAGGTTCATCTAGCCTTACAGCAACTGGGTCTTGCTTGAGAATTGGCGCTTTCTACAGCGACGACCAATCTCGCAGAAGGCTTTTGAGGTGTGGTACACACAAAAACAGCGCTCACCTAATAAATCAGCCCATTTTTTTTTTTTTTTTTTTTTTTTTTTTATTATTTTATGCATCTTAACCTTACCTTAACATCATCATACGCAGCCGAGTTCCGTATGATGATGCTAAGGTTGCACATGTGTGTTGTCTAGTTGCCAGCGCAAGTTGGAGCAGATGCAGCGCAAGCTGGAGCAGGAGCTGCAGGCCGCGGGCACGCTGCGCGACCAGGCGCACGAGCACGCCGAGCGCGCGCGCGCACGCGAGCTCAGCACGAGGGAGAGCCTCGCCAGAGCTACGCTGGAGGTGGCCAGGCTGGCAGGTGAGCGCGACCACGTACTACAAGGAAGACAATGCACAAAACATGTTATTTATTCGGTTTTCACGAGTTTTCTTCATCTAAATCTAAATCTAAGTTGCAAAGATATGTACCATTTGAGATTCATATTAAATGCATAACCACAAGCAGACACGCATAAGTTAGCGCTCACACATGTGCAACTATTCCGCATGAGGACCTACAACATAAAAAACCTAATCTCAAATGAACATAAGCCCTGCAACCAAGTAGAATTTGCTGTGACTATATGGAATCCTTTTTATAATGTGTACAAGACTCTTATAGAGTCCGTACAAAGAAGATTTACAAAAATACTATTCCATCGTTTAAGCTTCGTCAACCGCACTTACGAAAACCGCCTAGTTCACTTAAACCTAATCCGCCTTATTCATAAAAAGGTTTTAATTTTTAAACCAGTATAAGGTCGATTTTCCCATACTAATAAGTTGGTTTAACTCCGGTTATGGGTTCAACCAATCTAATGAATAAGGCCGTTTTAGTTTTGACAATCGGCGTTTATTATTGAGTGCGTTAACTTTGAGGAGTATTTGTCTATCTGAAACGGATTGCCCTGGTCTTCTATGTCAGATTAATTTTCGCATACCAAGAAGTGCATCCCGTTCGTTACAAATATTTTCTCTGCCCAAATGTCGAACAAACTCAGGTCAAAGAGCTCCTTTGTATAGAATGTGCAGTGATTTTAATATATATTTTAGTGATTTAGATATATTTAATAAAGTGAAGTACTCCTTTAGATCTGACCTATTAAAAAGTATTTATAAAATGTCCGTGCTATCCATTATATCTTGAATGGGTTTTCTTTTTATCATTTTTTGTATATTTTTTGTTTATTCTTAGTTTCTCTTTTCACTTTTTTTTTCTTTCCTCTTATTTTTATTTCTGTTGTTAATTTGATTTACTTTTTACCTCATCGATTTCTTTTATGTTTTTATTTTTCGTCAGCTATTTTATTGTTTTTACATATCTGTGGGAAGTCTTTAGGATTAAGGCACACTACTGTTTATGGTTACATTTTTCTTGTATTTGTTTTTGTGTCTGTATCTGTTTTTTCTCCTTAAAAATAAAATTAAAAAAAATAACTCTTGCCGACCTTCCCTGAAACAGGGGTGACATTGGCAAAGTGCAACATTTTTTACAGTATGTGTGGTCAGCCTCATACCAACCTATAAGTCAAGGAATACACCATTATCAAAAAAACAACTGATAATTTTGTGATAATTTGTGTGATAACAGAAAATAAAAATAAAACTCGTGAATAAAAACTTTGTTTTTATTTTTGCATAATTAGTTTTTCTTATTTTTTCAGCGGACCTAGGAAGAGAGCGGGCTAAAGCTGCCGGCATTCCAAACAACGTGTGAATGTATTTTATCCAATGAGGTCGGAACATTTGAAAAGGGTGCGAAAATAAACCTCGTCACCCGGCCTAGTGAAAAGACAAACAAATATGTTGTTGAATTTTTTTTGTGGTTTTTCGGATTAGACCATGGTCTACATGCAGCTATCTTATCTGCCGACGTTTCGCCTTACATAATACCGACCATGAAAGTGTCAGTGAAAGTTTAAAACTTTGTTAAATATATTGTTGTTGGTCGCTAAGGACGGAAGTTCCACACAAGACTGACGTTCGCTCGCCGAGATAAAGTTCCAGATTCAAAAATGTTCGGACCTCAATGAAAATTCAACAATTTTATTTACTTGATGTTATAAAAGAAAAATTTATGTTTGTCTTGCTTTATGCTTCCAATAAGAAAAAATAAATTACATGTCGTTGTTTTGAATTTCAATATTTTCATCTTTATTTCTGTACTAGCTGTACCCTGCCTCCCTTGTAGTGGCTCATCTTATTACTGTATCATGCCATCATACTGTTAGGGGTGGCCAGAATATCTCCGCAGATGTGTTTCCACTGTATTGTGTCCTTGCACACTACTTTTAGTTAGTTCTTCGATTTGTTGGCGATTACATTTAATATTCCCATAAGCAGACACATATCAGTTCAGCAAAAAAAAAAAAAAAAAGTTCGCGCTAACACATAGGTACATGTCGCATGTGGACCTACAATATAAAAACCCAAATCACAAATGAGCATAAGCACTGCAATTCTTGCCAACCTAACCTGAAACAAGAGTGACATTGGCAAAGTGAACCTTTTTTAACAGTATTGGTTGTCAGCTTCATGCTGCAGATGCTACATGTGTGCGTTACCTACTTACAAACTAAAATCCAAAACCTCAAATAAAGGAACATAAACCCTGTGAGTTCTCCGAAACAGGGCTGACATCGGCAAATTGAAACATTTGTTACAGTGTGGCTGGTCAGCCTCAAGCAATCTACAAAAAATAGTTAGAGAAAAACAACAAAAAATACTAATTGTGAATACTTATTCCATTCCTGTGTACTTTTGCTCTCATATTTTCGTTTATTTCGAACTCATTCACATCTCAGTCACTTCGGACCCTATCATTTAGAGTCTTAATTAGTGCTTGCTTGTCTTATGTCCTTCAGAGGTAATTTCAAATGAGCAATATTTGCATGTGTGAAGAATGTTATTCTTAAGACAATTTCGTTAAAAGGTCATCTTTGAATCAAATGGTAGATAAGCCAAACAAGAAGAACGATTTTCTCTACGTTTCATCAGAGTCATATCCGACGTCTTCAGGAGGCGTGTGTCTTCACACGCCTCCTATTCGCGATTCTTCTTCGTAGAAGACACACGCCTCCTGAAGACGTCGGATATGACTCTGACAAAAATTAGAGAAAATCGTTCTTTTCTGTCCACGGTCAGTAACATCCGTTTTTTTTTCATTCCAAGAAATGTCTAACGACCGTAATCATAATTTAAAATCTTTAAGCCAAACAAGCACTGGGAGGACGATGTATATTTGCGTACGTCAGGAATTAAATCATTATGTGTTATTTGCTTTGAGTTTTGTCAGCATGAAGTGGGTGTTTTGTAGCGAACATAGAACAGTGATGCCTGTTGAGCCTTGTGATCCGCCCATGGAGAGACCTTGTCTATACACAAATGTTCTCTGGTCATCCGCCCACGAACCATCACACCAAACTGCCAAATCTCTGAACCAAAACTAATAATGGCATCTGCTGCCTTCCGGACTCCAATTCAATGACTATGAGGTATGCTAGACAATTACGCTAAAGCTTACAGGAGAGGCGTACCAGGGCTGGAAGTCTCATCACCACGGTAATTCTTACCTATCGAATATCAGTAATATTTCTATGAAGACCTGTCAATCCAAGATGGCCGCAAGTGAACAGCTGATTAGTCTTCAGTTTTTCTGTTACCTATTTTTTTTAAATAGATTTGTGAGGAGGAATGCACTTCTTCAACCTATTCTGCCTGGCCAGAAACATATATTTATATCATAAATTAATAATTCATTATTGTTTATTTAAATGAACTATTAATTAATAATTATCCAATAAAATCTGTTGAACCAGGGTCAAATTTATGGTCAAATGACCCAGGCGGGGATCGAACCAACGTTGTTCTATTCCAAACGAAAGATCAGCCCACTTGGCCCCATCGGCCATAACACCGATTTGACTTGATTTTTTTTTTTTTTTTGCAATTGACAGTGTACAAGGTTACAGACTCTCAATGACTCTGGCCAGCTGGCCGACAATCATTAAAAGTTTCGGGCCAACAGGCCGACCATCAATGAGACAAATTCACAGGTTTTTATTCAATTTCCATACATCAGATTTATGATTAAAGTCGGATCGGCCGGTGTATTGTCAAACGCCGGCCAATCAGCGTGTAGGATTAAGTTTCGTCAAGGAGTTCGACGGAAGGCGAAATCCAGGGCCTTCATGATATTAGTCGAGTGTGGCGTATCAGTAGAATATTTTCGCGTGTTGCATTATTCAGGCGCTGCGCCATTTGGAGCGGAATGTGAGATTGCTGCGTGGGCTCCTCTAGACGGTGACCGGCGTTATACTCGTCTATTCTGCGCTGTATACTGTATAGTCAATAGCGTATACTGTATGCAGGAGGAAGGAAGGCTCTAGTGCTGGCAGTGTACATACAACAGCAGAGGCGAGCTGAATGGCGGACCACTGGCCAGGTGAGGAAGGTGGAGCGTGGAGGAGGCCTAGGGGGGAGGGGGCTGTCCTCCCACACCAGCCACTCTCGCCGGTGACGGTGCGGCCAACCATCTACCCATTATCTAAGTTGCAAAGATACAACAAAGTTACATATCACCACCTTTATTAAGCAGGCGTGTGCATAGGGTATAGGCAAATACACTTCAAAATAAATATTTCCTCCTATTCCTTTAAAATAACTCATTTGAAATTGACTGAACTGCTAACGATGGCTACAATCGAACTTAAATTTTGAATTTTAAATCTCAATATCAAGATTAATGCGTTTTTTACCATATATTGCCTACATATCAGGCGCATGTGCCTGTATGGGATGCACGCCCCTGCCTTTAAGGTTTATAATCCATAATCTAAGTCGCAAAAATTTATAACATTTAAAGCTCATATCAAATTCATACCCACAAACAGACACGTGTAAGTTTGCGCTTACAAATGCTGAATGTGTACTTACAAATTAAAACCAAAGCCCAAATGAACATCAACCCTGCAACTTTTGCCGACCTTCCCTGAAACAGGGGTGGCATTGGCAAAGTGAACCATTTTTTACAGTATGGGTGGTCAGCCTCATACCAACCTATAAGTTAAGGAAAGATGAAACTAAGTAAGTGCTGATTCACTGATTTGAGAAATCGTGAATTAAACATTTTATTAGTAACTTCTCATAGTAAATCGAACTAATTATAAGGAAGTCCTAATGAACAACTTCTAAAATTTTCAGGATTTTCACACTTTTTTTTACTGTTTTCTCTCATAAAAAATAACAAAAAAGTGCATTCATTTGAGAAACCCGTGTTAGCTTAATAAGTCACATATTCAGTTTTGCCTTTAAGGTATCGAAATATTAACATTTGACATTCATATCAAATGCATACCCAGAAAAAGACACGTGCAAGTTTGCGATTACACATAAAAATGAGAAGAAAACGTACAAAAAGTTAATAGCGACAGAGAGGTTTCCCGTAAATGGAAATATGCCCGCTTTTTTTTAAAACAGCCTGCAATAGACTGAAAAAAACTATTGTTTAATATTTGGACAGGTTGGCAGCGGCAGAGGTTGCAGCTTCAATAAACTAGAATGAACCGAAGTAGACAAAAAGCAAAAACATAAAGACTCAGTATCCGAGCACAGCCTCGCGGCCAGTTGCGTGCACTTCAAAATGCAACACAAATCTCTTTGCAATCTCATCACAAACGTAATATTTTTTAATCTTGGCAGTTATGGTGGTCGACCAGAAAAAGTGAAAACCCGTCGTGCTTCGTCCGTGCCTTTTTCGGAACGCTTCTTGTGTCACGCAAAAATGTATATTATTATATTATAACACAGAGCTCTCTGTCTGTTTCTTTCTCTAGTTTGTCACAGTAACATGTGAGACATCGACGCGATAGTGTACCTACACGATTTTTTTAAAGTTTTATTTACCTTTCTAAACGTACGTGATGTCACTTACGAATTTGCTTAAAATTACCGCGGACGACAACGGAATATTATAATTTTGTAAAAGCGATTTTCCGTTCGACTTATATTTGCGAAATTCAAATTACATTTTTTTTTCTAACAGTTGAAATTATTTTTAAAGCATTGAGTGTATAAAAAACATGACAAAAATATAAGAAATTGTTAAATGTAGATAAACTTTCAGATTTTCTTGCTGAAAACAATACGTTCTTTTTTTGTTACAAACACAAAAAAGAAATAAAATTGAAACCAAAAACACGATGTAATTTGTCTTTTAAAAATAAAACTTTTCTTAAAAACTCAAGTGATTTAATTTTTAAGTTTTTAATCCATTTTAATCATGGAAATTTCAGTTGTGTTTACAAGTGACCGTACGAATTCCAATGGTTATATTTAAAATCAGAAGGTATGGGGTTTGATTTCCGAACATCTCAAAAAAACATTTGAAAATCTCCTTGGAGAATAAAGCCATGTACCTCATTTGCGACCGATTAGAATGGTTCACCCATTATCTTATACTAATCTGGTAATGAATGGGAATATTCCTTGACTTATAGGTTTGTATGGGGCTGACCCATACTGTAAAAATATGGTTTACTTTGCCAATGTCTTCCCTGTTCTAGGAAAGGTCGGCAAGAGTTGCAGGGCTTTTGAGATTGGATTTTTATATGTATTGTAGGTCCACGTGCGGCATGTGTTAGCGCGAAGTTATGCGTATCTGCTTGTGGGAATGCATTTAATGTGAATCTCAAATGATGTATATCTTTGCAGCTTAGATTTAGATTAGATTAGATTAGAATGGGAAAATACATCCGTAATCTTGCGCCCTTAGCAATTATCATAACAAAAAAAGCAATGTGCCGGACTGCTTTAATCAATAATAATTGGAAAATTTACTAGTCTTTTCAACTGTCAATCTAACTTTGTAATTTTTCCTGTAACGGTTTTTATTTCAAAATAACGACAAAACTTTTGATCGAAGATAAATACGGAAGTGTCTGGTGAAGAAAGGCTTGTTGCTCTGTAAAGTACAAAATATAATATTTCATTGTCGATTCATTAATTTATTTGGTAGATAAAAAATGACTACTATAATTAACAAACAATAAATCATAATTATAATTGCTTGAAAAAGGTGTAAGTATGTTTTAAGTATTTTTCGCGAACAATACGATCTAAAATGTCGGTGTAGCATTGCATCACCGTGGCATGAACTCCTAAATACTTGACGCAACTTTACTCAAAGACAGCGTTTACCAAAAAATACATGAAACCGCGAACGACATTATTGTGAGCGTTTTATTTTTAATAAAACTCTGTAACTGAGTTTAAACGGAAATATTTTATACTCGGGATATACAATTCACCGCCTCTGCTCGCAATCCAAAACAAATATGGAAATTCTCAGGTTATTGTTAAAGCAATCTGTTTTTTTCGTTTTGTTTTAACACAGTATATCATTAGGAAATGAATGCAAGAAAAACACAAAAATATAGCGACATAGAAACTTAAGTAATGGTGTAAATAACTAAAAACAACAGTGATCTGGTGATGTGCTGTGAACTCGTTTGATTCGGTTAACAATGGTGTGAACATGTGATATAATTATTAATTAATAGATACGTTCTCTTTATTCTTCGCTACACTTCAACGAATCTCTATAACCGGTAAGAAGAATGCATTTTATTTTATTTTTGATAGAACAATACTAAAGTGAAAATATTTAATATTAACAACCGAGTGAAAATGAGTTGACATTTAATCTTATGAGAATCTGCGTGGAATCTGGGTGTGATTTTAGAAAAAACTTTTGAATTGATATCAGACGGGTTTTTTTAAATTAAACATTTGTATCACAAAGTGAGAAAGTTTATTAATTGGTAGTTAATTAATAAGATCCCATAATATCAACTTAATAGATCTCTACAGTCTACACCCCTTCACTCACCCACCTCTTCCTCGACACACCCTTACACCGTGCGCGTGCATAGGGTATAGGCAAATCTAAATCTAAGTTGCAAAGATATGTCTCATTTGAGATGCATATTAAATGCATTCCCACAAGCAGACACGCATAATTTCGCGCTCACACATGCCGCATGTGGACCTACAATATAAAAACCCAATCTCAAATGAACATAAGCCCTGCAACTCTTGCCGACCTTCCCTGAAACAGGGGTGACATTGGCAAAGTGAACCTTTGAGAGTACATTACACTTGAGAATACATTTTTTCTCCCATTCCTTTAAAATAACTCATTTGAAATCGACTGAAGTGCTAACGATGGTTCCAATCGACCTGAAATTTTTACTTTAAATTTAGATTGCCTACCTATTAGGCGCATGTGCCTGTATGGGATGCACGCCCCTGCTTCACACATAATATCGTTTTTTTGGTAAAATTTATTTTGTATTTTTGTGGATGCCTTTCATTGAATTTACTTTATTTTTTAATCTCTCCAAGTAGGTATCAGTTTTTGCATTATCTGAGAAAAATTATCAAATAAAATAACTAACAAATTTATACACATAATTGAAAATTTATTGATTTAATTCAATAAAAAAAAAAACGGATCTTTTTTTATTGTTTTAATAATTAATTCAGGTACGTGAATCAATTTGCTAAATGAAAACAGAAATCAACAAAAAAATATGTTGAAATTTAGAAAAGAAAATTAATAAATATTAAACTTTTATTCCTCTAGATTTATGATGATTGCTTTAGTTTGTGTGTATTTGGTTATATGTCTTGTACAGTTGTTTTCAAACCGGTTTTCTTATTTCTGTTTCAGAAAATGTTTCCCAAAAACCTTGTTCTATTAATTCTGGGAGTAGCAGCGCTGCCTTTCTGTCATGCTGGGTAAGGAAAAGAAAACCTCTTTTATTTCAAATATAACAAAGGTTAAAATATGGTGATTTTATTCAATAATCTGTCCCCGGTCCACCATTAAAAACCGCGGCAAAGATCGTGCTGGTGAAAGGATTGCAGAAACGGTCAGGTAGTGATGGCATTTCTATTTTGGTCAATATGGCGATTATTCATCTTTCATAACATAGCAAACTTTAGAATAAATATAAATAAGAAAAAAAAATATCCAAGAATAAAAATAACGAAGAATAAAAAAAACAAATAATAAAATAAAACTAAGAAAAAAATTAGAACCTCGCGTGTAAACCTTAAAAATTCTGTAGAAAAATTGAGTTGTCATAATTCAATTTACAGATACATTATTATTGGACTTTTGGATCTATAGTAATCTATAATCTAAGTTGCAAAGATATATCACCATTCAAAACTCATATCAAATGCATGCCCACAAACAGACACGTGTAGGTTCGCGCTTACAAATGCTGAATGTGTACTTACAAATAAGAATCCAAACCTCGAATGAACATAAACCCTGCAACTTTTACCGACTTTCCCTGAAATAGTATGGGTGGCGGGAAAACGTCACAGGCATTAGTTACAAGGATCCTTAGCAACCAATAACAAAATGTTGGTTTAGCAATATTAGGCTTGCACGGGCGCTGTTGAAACTCGAGAATTTCTTTCCATGATTTTTGTAGTCCTTCCGGACGTTTCACCCATGTCTGCAATAGGCTTCTTCAGCGTGATGATAATGTGATGTTATGTTGATGAAACCGTTCTATATTTTATCAGTCGCATAATCAGCCCATCGCAGACAAAGGCGAAACGTCCAGAAGATCCAGCTCCGATAAACCACTGCAACAAGTTTTGTCAGGCCGTGTGACGTCACTTTTTTTTTCTTATGGAATTTATGCCAACTCCATTAATTTTAGAGGTAATTTAGATGCGTCTACTTGTATTCCTATTATCTATATCCTTAGATGATTTCCTAGTTGGGTACTGCCAGTCATATAATATTGTAAATACTCCTCAGAATGCCAAGTATGTTAATGTGTGAGTACCTACATGCAGCAATGCAGAATGAATAGTTACTGCAGCTCCTTTTGGCGGCTTCGATTCAATTAAATGCAACGCTGACCTTCAAACTTATCTCGGTCATTATGTACGCAGGTACGGGCATAAAATACATCAGCAGGGAACCTTCAAAACGTTGGAATGAATCACCGGCATGAAGTGTGCCTAGCTATATGTAGAACTTTTTTTTTTTTTTTAAGAAATCCTGTGCGGGAGACTCCCTAGGGGTCTTTGACACTTGTTGTAGTGCCGCAGAGGGGTACGAGCTTAGTCGTCGCTACAAAGCGCCAATACTCAAGCAAGACCCTAATTGCTGTAAGGCTGGATGGACCTTTGGTGACCGGTCATTGGTAAAGGTTTTTATGAATTTTTCAACCCAGCGAAGAGCGCATTCGAAATATAAATGGTATATTTTTGTGCTCCGCCGGGATCCGAATCCACAACCTTCCATTTACGAGTCCGAAGTGTTGCCACTACGGACTACGGACCGGTCCAAGAACTAACCATTAACGGGGCTATTCTTAGACATTTTAGTCGTCGGTTGAGCCCACGCTTTGAAAAAACTAATGTATTTGTATGAAGACCTGTAAATTCAAGATGGCCGCAAGTGAACAGCTGATTTGTCTTCATACAAATATTACCAAACTCGGTAGGTAGAATGATCGTGGTGCTGAACCTTCCAGACCGACCTCCATTTGTTTGTCAAAGCGTGGGCTCAACCGACGACTAAAATGTCTAAAAATAGCCCCGTAAATGATCATTTTCGTTAAAAAAAAAAAAAGGAAAAAGAATAGAAGTAGGTAAAAAATCCGGAGAACAAATGTGACGTTATCTACCGCAGGCATGTCAAACTTGTGAAAGATGGATATGGCAGACCGAATGATACATTTTCAAAAAAGGTGAGAGCCGCCAAGGCCTATAAGGTCCTAAAATACGTCAAATAAAAACAATATTGAATTCTCATTCTCTCATTCTCATACAGAAAAAAACAAAAATTGCAATGCTTTTTTTTCCTTTTTTTACCCTGATGCAAAAGCAGATGCTTGTGTACATTGCAGGCATCTAAATCTAAATCTAAGCTGCAAATATAAAAATATATAGTCGGTGTTATAGCCGCGGGGATCAAGACAGGTTATTTGGAACCGGATAACGCTGGTTCGAATCCCGCGACGATAACTTCGACCCTGGTTCAACAGATGCCGTTGCATGCACACAAGCTTCTGCTTTCGCATGAAGACAACTGGTCAGGTAAAATAGGTTGGTGGATTGCATTCCTTTCCACAAATCTACTTTATTAAAAATATAAATATATATTGATATCATTTAAGAATATTAAACGCATTCCCACCAGCAGACATGTATAATTTCGCGCTAAAACATGCCGCATGTGGACCTACAATATAAAAATCCAATCTCAAATGAACATAATCCCTGCAACTCTTGCCGACCTTCCCTGAAACAGGGGTGGCATTGGCAAAGTGAACCATTTTGTACAGTATGGGCATCAATATAAATTAAATATTTTTTTACATCGATGATTGCAGGACGAGATCCTGGTTCTATATTACATTTTTTAAATCCATTTCTTAGCAACTATTTAAAATCAGACTCAAAATTAGTTATTTTTTCTCTCGGCAGGAAAATGTCACAGCTCTATGTGACTGTCTATTCACGATAGGGGATAGAGAAGACTCATCTCGATTTTCCCCGAAAAAGGAATAAAGGTATTGTGCCTCACAATACCATTTATTGCTTTTTCTGGTAAAATCGAAATGAATCTACTCTATCCCCTATCGTGAATAGACACCCTGATCCTTAAAAAACAACAAAAGTTTGCGTTTTCCCCAGCAACCAGGCTGTGTGACGTCACAATTTTGTTGGAAATGGAATTTGTGCGAATACAATCATCTTTTGATTTACATAAGATAGGGTAATTGGTAAAGTATTACCTAATCAAATGCCTTATCTTTATTTATGTTTTTCTCGGCAGGTGAGTGGCACAGCTCCATGTGACTAGAGTCCTTAGGGGCCGTCCATAAATTACGTCATCGATTTTGGCCGATTTTCGACCCCCCCCCCCCTTACAATCATCCTATAGTCATTATCTAATGACCCCCCCCCCACTCTTGCTGTAATAATGGATGAGCTTAATAATTAAGTAATAATGTTATATTACTTACATAATATTTTGTATATTTTGTAGAAATTGGTATTTACAAGAACGACGTCACTTTTGGTACTCGTACATCATTTGCCATCATCCGCAGACCAGACTCCTCCCCCCTTAATGCGAATGACGTAATATATGGACAGCGCCTTAGTAAACATTTTTTTTTTTTGTAATTTGTGCGGACTCCATTATTGAGCATTCGAAATTGTGTCCATACCATAGGTCCATACAGAAAAAAAATGTATCAGGCACTACCAGGTAATGTTTATGCACGTATACTGTGAGTCACGAAAAATGACGTATCTCGGTGACATTGATCAACAGTCTTCTACGAAAATAATGTGAATATTATGCATTAATCATCATGGCAGCTGTTTTTTACTCTTGCACAACGTGTAGGTACTTCGCTTTGAATGTTATTGGAACCTTTTTAGGAAGATAAAGGACTAGTAAAAAAATATGTCAACTTATGACATGATATTCGTGTCACTGTTAACATTTTCAATATTATATTCTAAATTGATACAGCACAAATTTGAATTTGGAACCTTTTTTCGACGGGTAAATATCACATTTGTATGAGATTACGGCCCTCAGCAGCCAATGAAAATATGTTTGTTTGCGTTTTCCCAAGGGCTTAGCAAACTGCCGTGTGACGTCGCGACTTGTGTCAATGAATGTGCTGACTTCTATGAATGTGCTGACTTCAATATATATTTATTTTTGTCAGTAGGCTTAGGTAGGGTATACCACGTCAAGAAATAACAAATGAGATCGGAACAGTTTTGAATATGGAACTTTTTCTCGGCGAGCGAACGACAGTCTTATGTGGGGCTGCTGTCCTTAGCAATCAATAACAACATATTTGTAGGTATGCCTTTTTCCTAACAAGAATAACACGGCCGGGTGACGACACGCGGCATTACGGTAGGTAATACAGTAATCGCGTGTTGAATATAAATTGTAATTTAATTTTTACCGTAGTTGTTCCGGATAAAATCCATGAAAGGATTTTTATCTCAAAATTACCTAAAATATATAGTTAGGCACCCCTCATATAATAGGTACCCTCATATTTCTCAAAATATATATTTTTAAATCAACTGCTGACGCGCCTTTCCATTAGGAATAAACAAATGAGAAAAACATATCGATATCGAAGCCTTAAAACATATCGAAATTTCTGAAAAAAGTATTGGTCACTGGCGGGGGATATCAAAATTTCGTCTCAAAAAATCCCCGAAGAGTTTAGAAACGCATTTCAAAAAAAATATCGATCTTTGTAAAAAATATACCGATACTTTTGATATATCGCCCATCCCTACGTATTTTGGAAAGGCATGACTTCCGGCGCTGCGCTAGTTTGTTTTGATTCTTACCCGCCTTCTGTCAAAATATTTATTTACATCTTCGGTTTCCACTTTCTTATTTTAAAGTTTAAACAGACATGCTAAGTTATTATCTGACATGTAAGGAGGGAGAACCTTACATTGAAAAAATGTGTTAGAGAAGTATGTCGTACAGTTTTTAGGCAGACAAAAGTTGTTAAAATGTGAACTTGCATGAAAGTGGTTATAAAAACATAGCATTTTAAAATGTTTAAAAACTTTTCTAATACTGATGCATTCTTGAAACCTCTCTATCATCCCCTCGACCATTTGTCTTAATTTAAAAAAAACAAAATGAAACTACGTCTATCACACAAATATTTACAATAAGATGATCAAAAAGCTTAGAAAAATGTAGGTGTGTAAATGAATAATTAATTAATAATCACGTCAGCAAAAATGGCATCGACAATAAAGTGGGATCAGCACAAATTTGAATTTAGAACTTTTTTCTCAGCGTGCAAACATCACAGCTGTATGGGACGTACGGTCCTTAGCAATGAGGTCCGATCATGAATACAATATACGATATTTTTACGTCACCCAACCGGGTTGCTAGCTAAAGGGCAAAAAAAAAGACTGACACTTGCTAGCCAAGAAAAAATTAATGTCCCTAGTCCATCGCTAACAAAATATTTCATTACTTTTTCCTAAGCAACCTGGCCATGTTATGTCCTTATCAATTCATAACATTTGTACTGATTCCATTAGTGAGACATATTATGTTGTATGTTAGCATTAGGATATCGCCACCTTAAAGGTGGCGATATCCTAATGCTAGTGATTTCTGGTCCTCCACAAATAAATCAAAAGGAAAGTGGTATGCTGGCATCCAGCCGTCTATTCCTGTATCCCCTTGGTATGAAAAATTATCTTTTAGTAAACAACAAATCTCCATAATATGTCGCCTAAGAATTGGCCATTGTTGCTCTCCAGCCCACCTCTTCAAAATTAACGTAATCAATTCCCCCTATGTAAATGCGTGATGCGTGAAATAGGCGATCTAGATCATATTTTTTTCAACTGTCCCCTTTCTACCAATCTGAACCAGTTTTATTTTCTTTTTTTGAGAACTAGCATTCTCATACATTACCCCATTAATATTTATTATCTTTTATCACTTAATTTGAAACCTATCACCCTTCTTCTCCTGAAATTCATTTCTCAGAACAATATAAAATTATAAACTATTTTATCCAAGTCAGTTTGATTTCAATCTCATCTTCTGCCCGTCAATGTACAAATTAATGACCTACTTCCACTTTTTGTTTACTGTTTTTACTTTGTTGATATCCCTCTTTTCGTGCCGGTCCCTCCGCTAGCCGCAGGTTTAAAGAATGATCTGTACATATGAATGCAAATTACTCTTCCTCAGCTATTTCCATCTTTCCCAATCCCTACATCAAACAACTTGACACTGGCGCCCCTGCTGAATGCGGGAATCCGCCACAAAGAAAAAGAAGAAGAAGAAGTTTTATCTTTAAATTATCGATATGAAATAATATGAAGTATAATTTTACTTATTTCAGGCAATACACAGTGGTGGGTGGGTCCATTGTGCGCCCCCAGAGCGAGTATGTGGCCGCGGTGAGCTGGGTGGATGATGGGGGCGCCCCAGGCTCCATGCTGCTGGAGTTGGCGGGGGCGGGGTACAAGGAGGCGCAGTCCCTCACGCTGCAGCCTGATACCACCAACCTTGTCACCTTCAAGGTAAAACCTGTGAAATATAAACAAATTTATGTAAACAACATATTCTTGGCTGTGTAATGCATACAGGATATTTTGATTATCTGTGTTAAAAAAACAGGATATTTTTTATTATCTATGTAAAAAATACAGGATATTTTTGATTATCTGTCTAATGAATACAGGATATTCTTGATTAATGGCATTGAAACATTTTTTAATTTGGAACTCTCATCTCAGCGAGCAAACGTCAGTCTTGTATGGGACTGCTGTCCTTAGCAATCAATGACTTTTTTTTTTGCCTTTTCCCTAGCAACCCAGTCGGGTGACGCACAATATTGTCAACACAAAATTGTGTACGGAATACACAACTTGTGTGGAACAAAATTCAAAATTAGAACATCTCAGAATATCACCATAAACTCTGAACAAATTTGAATATAGAACTTTCTCAGTGGGCATGATTCAGATATACTCCAAACAATAATCCACACTGTATCACACGATTTTTTTTTAAATTCACATTATGAGGATTGCACTTATCAAAATCACTAGTAATTTGTTACTGGTTGCAAAGGTTACATAGACTAGTGATGTTTGCCCGCCAAAAAAAACAATTGTTGGTGCAAAAAACGTCCCAATTCTATGATTTTAAATAAAGTTAATTCGAAATATCAGCAGAGCAATGATAAGGCTGATTGCAAATGCAACATTGGAATGAGGTAGAAATATTAAAAAACACTACCTTCAATAATTTATTGTTACATATTTTTTATACATGTTACCAACTTCACACAGCTATAAATAATTAATTGTGACACATCAAAATGGCTGCAAAATCTTATAATTTCATTTTGTTTACCTATATTTAAATCCATAAGTTTTTTATGTGATGTTTTATTTCTTAAATGTCTTTATTTTCATGTGCATAAATATTGACAACTAAATAATTTTGATGTTGAATATCTTCCAAATGTGTTTTTAAATGTCAACAAAAAACTTTGATGTGTAACTTTTTAGAAATATTTTGTGAAAATTAGTGAACCTACATATTATGTGTTTCAAAGAGCCCCAAGTATCAAGCTGCTCTTTAAAGTTATTTCTACAATAAATAATCATGGAATTCCATCATACTTGTAAGTCATAAATATTTAAGGAGCATCAAATCGGCTAAGTGTTCCAAATCGTTGGTGTCTCAGGACGTCAGCGAGGTCTTGTTATAATCAGCCTCATACAAACCTAATAATAATAAGATTTTTCCCTTGCAACACAGTCGCGTGATGTCACATTATTTCTCTTGGTTTATTTGTGAATGATTCCGTCATTGCTTGTACAAGAAATAATCACAATAATCATTCCCACATCAGCACAACAACAATTACTCTTCTTCTGCTTTCTGTACTACTGTTTCCTGTTATTCTCGTGGCCTAGATCCTGGAGGTGGATGCCCAGCTATCCGCCATCATTTTCCTGGGGCTCTGTTACCTGTGATCCCTAAACGGTATGGCTCCGTCATATCTGGCAGACATGTTTTCCCAGTTGAGGTGAGTGTGAGGGGGCGGACACTGAGGTCAGCGGGGAGTGGTGCTGTCAGGTTGACGCAGCGGCGCAGTCAAATACGCACTAATTTTTGGGATCGCGCTTTCCGGATTGCTGGACGGATGGGACTGCCACCCGGAGTGAGGGCTTCGCAATCTGTTGGCATTTTTAAGGGACCACTGAAATGGCCTTTATAAAATATCTCATTCATGATTTGGAGGGCCCTTGAGGTGTGACACACACAAAAACGGTGCTCTTTGATCATGTAGAAAATAAAAAACAAATTAATTATCCTCATATATATCTGCTGCTATAACCACCATTAATACTAAAATAATTGTTCATATTTCAGACGGGGGCACTCTCTCCGGGGGACTACTCCCTGATGGTTCGCTCCACGGCCGGGGACCCCTTCCGCGCCTCCGTCCCCCTGACGTTCCACAACAAGACATACTGTGTGTTTGTCCACACCGACAAGACTGTCTACCAGCCGGGAGACGTTCTGCACTTCAGGCTGCTGGCCCTCAACATGCACCTGAAGCCTCTGCCCAACCAGAAACCACAACTAATGCTCAAGGTATGCATGATAACTTTGTGAAGATGATATTGATCTCTTCTCTTCAATGGCGCTACAGCCCAATTCGAGCCATAGACTGGAAGTCTCATCACCACTGTAATTCTTACCTACCAAATATCGGTAAGTAATTATGAAAACTAATCAGCTGATCACTTGCAGCCATCTTGGATTGACAGGTCTTCATACAAATATTACCGATATTCGGTAGGTAAGAATTACCGTGGTGATGAGACTTCCAGCCCCGGCCTCCTTCCACCTCTGCCTCCAACTCCAGCGTCGCTGTTCAATTTGCATCTTGTAAAAAAAATTGAACCACTGCCTTCCGTATGATGGTGATGATGATAAACATGATTAATTATTTTAAGTGGCGTTTGGTAATGTGATCCCTCTAAGGACGCTTGTGAAAATAATGCCATGCATTTATTTGTGTTGTGTACCTTTCTAAACTGTTATTGATCTTGTATACTAGGTCTAAGAACCAGTGCTTGAATACTCTCTGAACACAGCTTTTCCTTCTTACTGACTTTTCAATCCATCTTGGTTTTTGCTGAATGCTGAGTCAGCCTTTTTTCGACATTTCAACAGGCTCACTAAAGTCTTCTGAGATACTCTTTTGTTTTTTTCATTATTTATTTGTTTTATCTTTTGAGTTAAACTTTACCTTCTTCTTCTTCTTATCCAATCTTGAACTCGATGACAAAGCTTTTCTAGGATTTTTTATCCCATATTGTAAGGCGATTGCAGAAGTCAACATAAGAATGTAACTGCTTCATAAGTGACTGCTAAATTGAATAAATTAAAGGCTTTATTATTTCAAATATTTGAAGAATCATTTTTCACTCGCACAATCAAAAGGACCTTGAATTTATATATACTCTTAACAGTTTACTATTATTCCAGGATGGCAATGGAAACATTGTCCGCCAGTGGGGCAGTGTGCCGCTCAGTAAGGGAGTCTTCAGTGACGAGGTGCAGATAGCCGAGTTCCCCGCCCTGGGGGACTGGACGTTCGAGGTGGAGCTGCAGGGACAGACCTACGTCTCCCGCGTGTTTGTGGCCGACTATGTTCTGCCCAAGTTTAACCTGCACATTGATGTCGCCGAACACATCTACTTCACTGATCAGAAGTTTACAGTCACTGTCACTGCCGAGTAAGTGAAATATTATAAAATTATTCTCAGTAATAATTTTGATGTAATTTTTAAAAATAATTGATTGATTTATTTACTTTCTTTTGGCACCTTGAGTAATACATTGGTATGAAGATAGACATACTGCATGAATTGTGCATTTCAGTCAATGTTACGTCTATACCCGGTGTATAAAACATTCCGTAAACTCCCCTGGATTGGGTAAATAGAAAAATGTATGAAAGGGACAACAGATCCTGGTGAGCGATTTAGTTTTTGTACATTTTTTCAGATTATAGATTGTGTAAATAGGATGTAGAAATCAATTAGTTCCGATTTTCACCACATTCAGTTTAAGCTGTGTCAATCTGTACCAACTTATGATTATTGTCTTCTTCTTCTTTCTGCCCTTGTAGTAAATATACAGATGTTTCCTTGGAATAGGAATTTCAGCAATGTTTCCATTAATTGCTTTTGACAATATTTCAGGCAATTCAGTGGCCAGGCGATGAACGGTGAGTTAACGGTGAGCGCATACCCGGTGTTCTACTCCCGAGTGATCCAGCCCATCTTCACAGCCCCCGTGCGGCGTGTGCTGCCCATCCTGGGCCGTGCCAGCGTGGAACTTGACATCGGAGCCGAGCTGGGGCTGGGACCTGCGGCGGGAGACGCTCGCCTGGTCATCGTGGAGGCTGCGGTGGAGGAGGCCCTCACGGCGCGGCGGCACAATGTCTCCACCGTCACACATCTGCACCGCGGCAGATACGCCATGGATAAACATGTGCCAATGTTTTACAAGCCGGGACTTCCATACACCATGCAGGTAATTTTTTCATTGGCTCTTACCAAATTTATCATATTTTTATTAAAAGTAAGAGACAGTTTATGTTTTATTTCATTTTACTGGATTTTACAAAATTGCTGATGTGTAAGTACTTATAAATGAATTAATCTTCACCAGGGGTGTCCAACATAATATTGCGGAGGGCCAGATTTAGTACTTTGTAAACGTGGCGGGCTATAAATAGAGTCCACAGGGAGGGGGGAGTAGGCATGCAATTCCGTATATTGGACTGATCTACACCATTCAGGTTTTTTATGCATTTTTAAAAATGTAGTCTATCATTTCAGGTCCACATATCTCAATGGGAAGAGCTATCCCGCAAGGACTCAGGGTCTGTGAGCATCCAGTACAGCTTCAGTGGCGAGGGGGAGAGCAGCGACAATGTCGTGGAGAGCCAACACTCGCTGGATCACGAGGGTCGCCTGCAGTATACCTTTTACCCGCAGCCTGTCTCCAATCAGTCCACCATGACCATACAAGTAAGACTCCAAACTGGTATTGAGCTATGACTGTTTGCAACATTCCTTGTGTCTTGTTAAAAAAAAATACCTCTTTATAGCAAGAAGAGCAACTAAATTGACAATTAAATAAAAACTGTTACAAAGCAAACTTTTTTTCAGGTAGTTTAGAAATTTGTTTAGTTTTAAAATTAATATAATTGTCAAAATGTCAAAAGACCATAATTCTAACTTAAACCTAAATTTTTTTCAGATGTACACATTTCATTCATTTTTAATGTGCCTCAAGTTTTTTTGAGTAACAAACAGGAAAGTAAAAATATTTCATGTGTACCTGTCCCATTCCTGTAGTGGTGACCAGAGCCTTTACAGAGTTGCCTCCATTTCTTACTATCCTTGCATACGTCATTCAATGCATTCATATCATCTTGTACTTGTATCCAGTTACTATTTCACTAGGGGTGGTCAGTGCCTCCGCAAGTGTGTCTCCACCTTGTTCTTTAATTGCATACATCTTCATCTCCTCGGTACTCATCTCTTCTCTTCTTCTCATTCTGTATGTTCCAATCATCAGTCCCATCGCTGAAGGAGTTTACTTATTTTGCAGATAATGTACGCGGATTTGAAGGAAAAGGTTGTCGACATTAGATCTTCCTATTCCCCGAGTGCCAACTACATCCAGGCCACCATTTTCACGGCGAGCCCGCGGGTAAACGAGGAGGTAACGGCCCAGGTCAACTGCACCGAACCTCTGCAGAGCTTCTCCTACTACGTGCTGGGCAGGGGCGGAGTCATACAAGCAAGGACTGTCAAGGTAAGCCAATATACTCACTTCTCACTTTGCGATCTGTCGACAGTGCACTAAATACTGTTAGTGTACCATGCAGAAAAAGGAGCGGAGTGTTTGGACACCGCGCTTTCGCCATTGCAGGACCATCCTCTTGGAATTAGCTACCCCAAGGAAGGAATTGAGAACTTCAAGAGGGGAATCAAGACCCACTTCTTCACCGCCGCGTGAAGACTGAAAGCACCTTTGCAGTGATAATACTCTCAAAACGGTGCTCTTTTAAATCATCATCATCATTTTCTATTTTAACGACAATGTTTCCATTAAATTGTTTTTTGTAAATTCTCCTGTCTTGTAAATATAAAAAGGTATATTTGGCATGGTTACTATACCTGAGGGACTTGTGATAATGAGTGAGTCTTATAGATCAAACATGGTGATCTAGGACTATTTGGAAATGAGATAAATATATGGCCGCACAGAAATTCGGTGTTACCATAATGAATCCCATTTAAAAAAAAACCTGTCTTTGATTCTATTCGACTCAAGTATTCCTGTTTCAGTAAAAGTGTTAGGTCTTTTTAGAAATAAGTAAACTTTTAAAAATCATAATAATGTACTTTTTGGTTGGTTATATTTTTTATATAATGCCGTTTCATTTCGCTTTTTTATATCACACAATAACAAATGTTGTTCGTCATTCGACCATCTTCAGGTATTTGTTTATGTTTGCAGGTGGCTCCATCCCGTCGAGTGGCAGACTTGAAGTTCCAAGCGACGCAGGCCATGTCCCCGGAGGGCACCCTCATCGTCTCCTACATCACCAGCTCTGGACACGTCATGTCATCTTCCCTGCTCTTCAAGGTGGACGGGGTCTTCCAAAATGAGGTAAGTCACAACTTGTGTGTTCCCAATCAATGGTGTGCTCACAAAAACTGAAGTGATGTATCTACATATTATCTGCATTGCAAAGATATATTAACATTTAATGCCCCATTTACATTCAGCTCCTGGCGGCAGGGCAGTGGGCAGGGCATTGGTGTAAACACACGTACTTCCCTGCTCACTTGCGTTACAGGCAGCCTGCTCTTAGGAGAAGTATGCACCCAAAAGTCGGCGGTCTTTTTGGGCGAGTTTAAGGAACGATTCGAGAGCCCGCTTGGTTACAACATGTATTGCATATGTTTAGCCACGCCTCCCTCGCCACTTGCTTTAACACGATTATACACATTTACACACATGCCCTGCCAACTTTCCTTCTCTTTTCCGCTAAAAGCTGTATGTAAATATATATACATATATTATTTTATTTAGCTATTGCTAATTACAACTTAAGCTATGTTAATAAAAAACAACAAAAGATAAACAAACAAAAAAAAACAAACAAAAATGAACAAATCAAAACTTATTAATAATGGGGCATAAGAAATAAATTTTGAATACGTCTTTTAATTGTTTTGGTGGGTAAATTTGTCAAATTTGGAAGGCATTATAAGACATCGCACGCTTAATAATAAAGAGCAATAACTCAAAAAATAAAATATTTTTCAGGGTTTGGTGGTTTACACAGTGAAAGTCCATTGTATAATTAATCAAAGAAATATACTGTTTTAATTCACTTTTTTATTATTTATTTTAAATATGTCTAACAGTTTTCACCTAAAATGGCATCCTCAGGACAATTTGATTGTCCTGAGGATGCCTTTTTAGGCGAAAACTGTTAGACATATTTAAAATAAATAATAAAAAAGTGAATTAAAACAGTATATTTCTTTGATTAATTACAAAAAATAAAATGTTGGGAAATCACGTTTGAAGTTCAGACAACCAGTACAACATGTATGGAATGAAAAAGGCGACCAATTTTTTATCTCGTTCATATTCGTCCAAATTGAACGGCTGTCGCATTCTACCTATTCTTCTCGCATTCTTATAGCGTTTTATTACAAAATCTCGATTTTTACAGTTTTTGAGTTATTGCTCTTTATGATTAAGCGTGCGACATCATGGCGTTTGTAATTATTGGGTGTAGAAACATAAGATAGGAAAAGCAAGAAAACAAGGATTTCACATCATTATCAAGTATTCGGTTGTGTTTGACAGATCTGGCGTACAGTCGTATCTCATACTATGCTTCAATGCCGTAAACTAGTTTTGAGTTCACTTATATTACATAGGTATTAATGCCTGTACCTCAAATATAAAATTAACAAGTATTTATCATAAAATGTTTGTAAACTTAAACAGCATCTCTAGTGAGCATTTTATTTTCTATACATTATACGGTTAACTTTGAGTTTTATCGTGAAGTTTTTGTGTTACCATGCAACATTTTTGTTTCCAGGTGGAAGTGAGGCTGTCTCCAGAGAATCCCGAGCCCCAGGGCAGCTTGGACATCAGTGTGAAGGCGGCCCCGGACTCTTACGTGGCTCTGATGGCCAGCGCGCCGTCTCCTGACTTCTCCATAGCCAGCGACCACCACTACGCAGCAGGAGAAGGCAATGGGCTCAACGCCAAACAGGTACAAGCATACAAATCACAAAGGAGCGGGCACGAAGTTCCAAACCTTTCAAACAAACATTGCGCCAATTTATCATGTACTCTGTATTTTTGTTTGTGACTCTTGCATTATTGTTTTAGATACATATTACTTTAGTGCTTCTTTTATTAACATTCTTATAATATGTTTGTAATAGGCTTTTTCAGCTGAATAATTTTATACTGAAAGCAAAAAAATGAAACTCATCAGGGTCCTTAGCAAACTACGCAACGCAACTAAGCTACACAAATAGTAACTTCTTGCCGCGTTATCTCCAAAGGGCTTCGCACGTGGCGAGTTGAACCTATTTATTTTAACGGGCATGGGGGCCAGCCTCACACCAACCACTTTCAATTGAAGTGGGGGTTTTCCAGCTCCCATGTGGGCTGGTTCTCATTTCTTGTGAAGGCTGAGTACACCTTGCCGGTATTTATTTTGGGTTCGAAATAGAAACCAAAATAGGAAATTTAAATTAATTATACAATAATATAAAAAAACATGTCAAACAATAACAAAATATCTTCCCTAGCAACTAAGCCGAATGAGATGCATTCGTTATCAATGGCATGTATGTTGACCCATTATTTATGTAACTCATACACATCAATGATTGTTAAGTCTGCTTCTTCTTCAATGGTGCTACATCCTGATTAGTATCCTCCAAATCTGTGTGTCCTCTTACAGCTTTCACCAGATCGCTCACCCAATTCTTTTTTGCCGTGTAGACCAATTCTGTCAAATATGACTTTTTAATGCAGTTGTCTTAAGAATCACAATCTGAGCTACGAAAAAACGTAAAACTCGATAATGTGTGAGTTGTTTTAATTATTTTTTAAATCAATTTCCTGTTTTCATAAGACACATTGGTCCAGTACACATGCAAACATTGCTCATGTAAAATTAGATGGTCTATACGGCAAACAAGAACTAAGGCAGCGAGTTGGCAACCTGCAGAAGCTGAGCCACATCCCTTCCTATAACTAGTCTTATTACACAAAATAATTGAACAATACAAAAATGTTTATCCAGGTATTGAGTGAACTGAGATCGTTCTCAGTCAACCAGAATGCTCTGGAGCATCCGCATGAAGAGATCGGAGGGAGCAGCGCAGGAGACACTTTCCGGGTATGTAACTGTATTTATTAATCTGAAATAGCAAAACATAATCTAGTCAACGACGTTACCATGTTGAAAGCACCGGTTCCCATAGATCACCGAAGTTAAGCAACATTGGGAGCGGATAGTACTTGGATGGGTTACCGTTTAGGTACACCGCGTGTCGTTGGCATCTTGGACCGGTTCGTAGTCCAGTGGCAACACTTCGGACTCGTAAATGGAAGGTTGTGGATTCGGATCCCAGCGGAGCACAAAAAATATACCATTTATATTTCGAATGTGTTCTTCGCTGAGTTGAAAAATTCATAAACCTTTACCAAAGACCGGTCACTGAAAGGGCCATCCAACCTTACAACAACTGGGTCTTGCTTGAGAATTGGCGCTTTCTACAGCGACGACCAAACTCGCAGAGGGCACTTGAGGTGTGATACACACAAAAACAGCGCTCACCAAATAAATCATCCTAATATTATTATTATTATAACATAGCTTTTGCTGGATTTGAATATCTGTACTAAATATTTCTGTGTTCTTTTCAGAAATCTGGAGCTGTCATCATGACAAACAATATGATTAACTTCAGGCTCGGTGGTAAGTTATTGCATTCTTCTAAAAAATTACATCAAACAAAAATTGCGACGTCACCCTGTAAGGTTGCTTACCAAATATTGTCGCCGAATAAGTTTTGTTTGTCATCCAGACCTGTGACCAGGTGAGAAATTTCAAATGTTTCGACTTCATTATTAGAATTTTGCATTGACAATGGATTTTTTTTCAGCGGGGAAACATCACTCTTGTTTAGGAACGGTCCTTAGCAACCAATTACAAAATATTTGTTTGCCTTTTCCCTAGCAACATAGATAATAATAATAATAGTAAATTTGATTTATATGCGCCTTTTTGTGATTTACATCACTACAAAGGCGCATGTGGGCTCTAGCGGGAAAAAAAGTATGCTTTGAGCATCTTCCTGAAGGCTCTCTCATCTTCCTGGACCCTCAGCCTCTCTGGGAGAGCATAGATGATGATGAGGATGATTGGATGATTTCTTTCGAGTGCCATTTTGTTATGTAGTCACTTCAAGGACTTTCGTGCAATTGATCCTTGACTTATAGGTTGGTATGAGGCTGACCACCCATACTGTAAAAAGATGGTTCACTTTGCCAATGACACCCCTGTTTCAGGGAAGGTCGGCAAGAGTTGCAGGGCTTATGTTCATTTCAGATTGGGTTTTTATATTGTAGGTCCCATGCGACATGTGTTAGCGCGAACTTATGCGTGTCTGCTTGTGGGAATGCATTTAATATGAATCTCAAATGATATGTATCTTTGCAACTTAGATTTATATTTAGATCCCAGAAATTTGCTTGTAAAAAAACGCAACTAAGCTACACATATAGTGTAACTTCTTGCCGCGTTATCCCCGAAGGGGTCGTATGTGGCGAAATGAACCTATTTATTTTTACAGGTAAGGGGGCCGGCCTTACGCCAACCACTTCAGTTGAAGTGGGGGTTTCCCAGCTCCCGAGGGGGCTGATACTCATTTCTTGTGAAGGCTGAGTAAACCTTGCCGGTATTTTTATTATGGGGTTTGAAATAAACACCGAAATAGGAAATCATTTCTGACACCCTCCTCGGTGGGATTCGAACCCGAGCTCACGGGGTAGAATGCAAGCACTCTACCAACTGAGCTATCGACCGGACTATGTCTTCAGCTTGTCTTCAGCGTATTTCAGAACTTCCCATGTTCTTCTCACATGATGAATCAGTTAGTGCACCAAAGGTCCAGCAACTACAAAAGCACACTCTTCAAACACAGTTTTCATCCTTACTGGTTGTATAATCCTTGTTTTAACCACGTGTTAGGCTTACTTTGCCGAGCGCAATGAGCTTGGTTGGGTCATGTGTTGTTACTTATTTATTTATGCTAATTCATGTGCCGACCTCAGTCTGTAGGTCTGGCCACCCTGCTACATAACCTTACTTTTTTCTATTCACCTCTTGCAATAATATTATTTTTTGCAGGTAACGGCGATGTGAATCCCTTCGCGGAGTCCAGCACTCGTCCCCCGCTGGCTGGCCCCTACGCCTTCAGCCGCCTGCCTGCGCCCCCGGCACCCCGGCTGCACCTGGGGAAGCTGCCCACCCCCACGTGGCTCTTCACCAATATCACGCTCGGGTAACTCGTCCATCTGGAAACTGAAAATGTTCAATATGAACAATCGCCAAATTGCAATTTTAACAGGGAAGCAAAGTAATTTGATTTCCTCTTCTTTTCTTTCAGTGTCACTTCTAATGAAGATGGGCGACCATTACAGCTATTTTCACTTTAGATGCTGCTGTTCGATAAAGGGACTTTGTGGTTTTGCCAAACACAGGTTTTCAGCCACGATTGCCATGATACGGCGTTGGCACTCGAATAAGCGTTATTCAAACAAGCGCAAGTTCGAACCCCACTTGCGCCATGTCCTGTCGACAATAACTTTGACCCTAGTTCAGATGTTATTATGTAATTATTAATTAATAATTGATTGCATTATTAAATAATGAATTATTAACTGATAATGTTAATACCTGTTTCCGGCCAGGCAAAATAGGATGGTTAATTGCATTTCTCTTCACAAATATATTTAAAAAAATGTCCTTGGCCGCCCTTGAGTTCTTCTCTTCTCAATTTTTCTTGTATAATAATATGGAAGAATTGTGGATATTTCCTTGTATAATAAGATTTTCATTCTTTACAATGACTAAAGCACATCAGCTCTCTCTTTTTGATGGTTGGCAGAAGTTCTTTAGTGGTATTATGCATTGGAGAACTTTGTCATTGGTGACCGATCACACCAAGAGATCCAAAGCATTTTCCGGTACATAATGATTTTGCTTTAGAAAGTAATAAAAATCATAAATAATCAAAGTAGGTGGAGTCTCTTCAAATGACAGATGAGAAAGTTAGTTCCAGTCTCGCATTTCATATTCTACCGTAAATATCATGAAAAAATTAACTCAATTAATTTTTCCACTTTGTATGCTTCAGTTGTATTTTATTATTATAATAATTATAATGAAATCTTTATTCCAGCCTAGTCACGCGGAGGGTGCAATACGTGACCAGCCATATTAACTATCTATAATCTAAGTTGCAAACATATATTACATTTGAGATTCATATAAAATGCATTCCCACAGCAGACAAGTACAAGTTTGTGTTTAAACATGCCGCATATGGACTTACAATATAAAAACCCAATCTCAAATGAACTCTTGCCGGCCTTCCCTGAAACGGGGGTGACATTGGCAAAGTAAACCATTTTTTTACAGTATGGGGGGGTCAGCCTCATACTAACCTATGCTTCTGTTGTATTTTACAATAAATTCATAAACCAACAATATTTTTTTCAGAGGAGAAGGCAAAGGTCTAGTGGGCCGTCGAGTATCCTCCGAGGCGGGGGAAGAATGGTCAGTGGGAGCTTGGGGAGTCCACACCACTCGGGGGCTGGGCCTGGCTCAGGCGGCCAAGGCGCGCCCCCGCCGCCGCCTGCTGAGGGCAGCCGCCCCCGCGCGCCTGCAGAAGGGGGAGACCCTGGCCCTGCCGGCCACCGTCACCAACCCCTCCCTCTCACAGGAAATCAGCGTAGAGATCACGCTGCACAACACGCAGCAAGAGTTCTCCTTCGAGGACACTTCCAATGATGTTTCTGCGCCACCAAGTAATGCCCACATTCACATTCCTTTTTGGTTGTCTGTAAACTCTTAATAAATTGCATGAAATCTGCGGTCTGTACTTTAGTGTTTAACGCTACGGACGACAATTCCGAAGGTAGTGAGTTTGATTAACGGCGGAGCGCAAAAAGGTCAGAGTTTCCCACCCTTTTATAGCCCAGGTTTCAGTAGGTTGGGAACCACTGCTCTAGGTGTACTTGAACCATGTGCAACCAATATGTGGATAAAAAGTCAAATGTACTACGGGTCACAAATGTTTTATTATTTTAATGTTTTTTTTTTAATATATAATCATAGAGTTATAAAGGTATAGAGATGAAGTCCAGGCCAAAATAATGTCCCCTTTTTTTTGGACTGAAGCGCTGAACCTCGATCCGCGTGCAATTTGTAATGCTCGGTTTTGGTCTCATTATTTCTCCAGCGCTCGGATCGTGAACATCTCGTTAAAAGTGGTTTTCTGTGTGAAAAGGCGCAAAAATAGGTCCGAAAAAGTAAAATAAATGTATGAAATCACATTTCACATGTAAATTTATGTTTTTTAAACGCTAATTAACGTTTTATTTATATTTTGTACGAATTATTGACAGGCGCGTGCTAGAAGAGTGCGTCTACTTTAAAGATAGTGTTCTACCGTGTGAAAGAAAGGGACAACAGCGCCCAGGGCTGTACTCGAAATAATCGAGCCTCTTGAAAAATATTTTACACTGACTACTAAAAAACAAAGTGGCACAAAAATGATAATTTTAGGAATTCTTCGACTAATAAATGGAATATATGTACAAAAAAAATGAGGCTTAATACGGTATACTCTTGCAAAAGTCGCTATGATATTTGACAGTTCAAATTATAACAACTCAAATTATACGAAACTTAGCGAGTTTTGAAATAGTACAATAAAATACAGAATAACATTTTTTTAAATCCAATGCAACGACAGCCATTGCAAAAAAAACTTTTTTTTAAACTAAGAGTGGTTTGCAAGTGGATTCCTCGATTATTTCATCTAAATTAATGTGGTTACAATTTTAAACGAGTCGTATTATTTTTAAAATTAAAATAATAAAATCTTTAATTGATGAGGCATTCACTTTGTAACCTTTCTATATTCTACAATCTAAGTTGCAAATATATATTTACATTAAAAACTCATATCAAATGCATACCCACAAACCAAAAAGTGCAGTTCACGCTAGGGCATGGATACCGGTATACCGAAATACCGGTATACCGACTGTTATTTTCGGTATTTTGAAACCGGTATTTGAGGATAAAATACCGGTATTTCGGTTTTTCGTAAAAAAATATCAATTATTATTGCAAAGGTGTTTAAAAACTATGCAGAACGCTCAATTTATATGGTTCACAGTGTTGTTCATACTTCAGATGAGTTTTCATATGAGACGAATCACGATTATTAGAAAAAATCATCACAATATCAACTACGCAAAATTCTGCATGCTTAATAGTATCTAGTCGGTATTTAATGATATCGCTTTCAGTTGTTCGTCTAATGTTTTACTTCTACAATTAACTGCTACCGGCACGCGCGCACGCTCGAACACAACACAAGACGATACGTAAGTACGTAAGCGCTATATCATACATCTTTCTCTCTCTCTCATACATTGGATTAGTATTAAACCTCTCGCACGGTTTTTTTTGGGCATCCGAGCACTATGGTCTACGCTCCACCCCTCCCTCAATCTATGACCACAAATCAAAACAGATCCCAGGTTGGCCAGATCGGAGAGGAAGAAGAAGATAATATTCAAACATTGATTCGTATTGAAATGACATTGTATTAAAATGGAGGTACTAGAGGCAGATTTTTGGACGTAGCTTACAAGTACCTCTTAAGCATTCCACCGACGAGCGTTGAGTCAGAAAGGGCATTTTCAGCTGTAAGTTACATTATGTAACAAAATAAGATCATCTCTCAACGACGCAAGTTTGGACGCGTTATGTTTTCTTCGCACGATTTTCCAACAAACGTGATCTGACTGAAAAATAAACTTAAGTTAATTGCGCCTGCGCCTATATTTTGGTTTATTTAAGAAAATAAAACAATTTGATTTTGTTTTAACTTATGTACGCTATTGTTATGTAAATATAAATATTGAAATAAGTATGGGTAGTTATAGTGTTATGTAAATATAAATATTGAAATAAGTATGGATAGTAATAGTTATAAGAATCCTCAAAAGTATTGGTAGGTAAGATCGATAATTATGTATAAGTGTAGAATTCTCTAGGCTAAGTAGGTATTTGTTATAATTATAGGAATACTGTATTGCATTGGTAGGTAGGATTTTGGTTGTGTCTAGGTAGTACGTGAAACATCGAGAAGTAATAATTACTCTGGAACCGTCTGGCGACTTTAGTTCTGGATCATACTGCTCTGAAGAGTATAAAGGTGCGAATGGCCTGCAGAGCGGGGCAGTATCATAGCGACTAACAAATACATCGAAGCCATCTGATCAGTGAACCGAAACCAAGTAGAATAATCGAGAAAGTAGTGTGAAAATAAATATTGTAACAGTGTAAAATAAATAAGTTTTAAAGGAGACCTGTGTATTTTTAATTTGGAAAGACAATTGAACCCTAATTTCGTAACAATTGGTGTCAGGTGCGGAATTGTCAAGAAAAATTAAGATCTTCTTCCTAAAAATAAATAAAATAAATTAAATAGTGTTAAAATGAACTTTAGTCAAATTGAACTTTGTGTGAACTGACTTTTGTGAAAACAAGTGTTTAAATAAATTTTTGTTAAAAGAAAAGACGCAAAAAGCAAGTTCAAAAAAAATTCTGGAACATCATATGGAACATAATTCTGGACATAACATAATGACTATTTTACCGCATTGAGAAAGTCATCAAATTGGACCATAGTTTTTTTTTATTATTGTGTGTGATTAAAAAATAAAATAAATAAATAAAAATCTTGAAAAATATTACAAAAGAACGTTCCAGATTCATCGAGAAAAAGTTTTTGAATAACTGCCCTTCGTTTACAAGTGTGTGAATGTACATTAAGTACCTACCTGTGTGTTTGAAAGACTTGAGACGAAATAAATAATTATGTACTATCAGACATTATTATGTAAAAAAATATTGGTGAATTAAAAATAAATATTAAAAGACAGTACCTACTCACAGTGTAATCAGATAAATTATTATTTTGCCAAAGTACGTATTCAAAACAGCTATATATATAAAACTCAAAACTTGTATTAAATAAATTTAAAAATATTTTTGTTTTGAAGTAAATTTTGAAAAAAAATGGCAACCAAAGTGAACATCAAGGACCTCAAAGTCACTGAGCTTAAAAATGAGCTTCTGGAGAGGGACCTGGAGACCTCAGGAGGGAAGGCGGCCTTACAGGCACGCCTCATGGAGGCCTTAGAACAGTCAGGCGAAGACCCGGCATATTTTGTCATGGCGTCTGGAGGGGACCGCGCCTTGGACGAGCTAAACCTCAGCATCACCGGAAACTTCACTTCCATGGAGGAAAAGCTGAAAGGGGAGATGGCTGACAACGCCAAGACCCTGAAAGTGGAAATGGCTGACAATTCCAAGACCCTGAGGGAAGACCTGAAGGCGGAGATGGCTGACAACGCCAGGACCCTGGAGGAGAAAATGGCTGACAATTCCAAGACCCTGAGGGAAGACCTGAAGGCGGAGATAGCGGATAGTCTCACAACCCTGAAAGGAGAAATAGAGGAGAAGATGACAACCAACCTCTCGGCCCTGAAGGGGGAAATGGAGACTCGGATGTCAAACCTGGAAGACCGTCTGCGTGCCGAGCTGGCTGACAAGTGCCAGATGGAGTCCACCAGAATCTCCCCCAAAGGCGGCCTTCACGACGAGACCGACCAGGGATGCTCAACTCCAACCAGGATCACAAGAGGGGATGATGACCCTTCCCTAGCCAAGCACAACCTCCCAACCTTCGACGGGAAGACGTCGTGGGAGGAATACTTGACCCTCTTTGAGACGGCTGCCATGATGGGAGCCTGGAGCCAGCAGAAGAAGGCTTCGGTTCTCAGCCTGTCGCTCCGAGGAGACGCTCTCAGGGTTCTGCAGGCCATACCCCTGGACAACCGTGGTGACTTTGGGCAGCTGAAGCAGCGCTTGGATATGCGCTATGGCCACAAGTGCCTGGAGCAGCTGTACAAGTCGCAGCTGAACACAAGGGTGCAGAAGCCCAACGAGAGCCTCCAGGAGTTTGAAATGGACATCGCCCGCCTGGTACGAGACGCTTACCCGACAGCCTCCGACGACATCTGTGAGAGCTTGGCAGTGGACAAGTTCCTAAATGGATTGCGGGAATGGGAGACGCAACAAGCCGTAAAACTGGCCCATCCCAAGGCTTTGAACGAGGCGCTCAGCCAAGCTCTCGAGTTTGAGGCTGTCAAACAGTCCATCAGGGGCCACGCCAGGGTTCGTGCAGTCGAGGCAGAGGAGGTCAAGCTACCTACAACCGAGGAGCTAATTGAAAAAGTGCTGGAACGTCTGAGACCTCGAAGACGAGACCCACGCTGCTGGAACTGCGGACAGCTGGGCCACCTTAGCACCAAGTGTCCCAAGCCTCAGAAACCCAGAAAACAGGCTGCGGAAAACTAGAAAGGGTCAATGGGAAGGGGCAACCGTTGACCCACGCTGGAGAGGCCCTGAAATCTGCTGCTACTGTCGCAACCGTGAGAGGAAAATCCAGCAGCATTTTTATCAATGGCATAATAGATGGAGTAACTCGTGAACTACTGGTGGACACGGGAGCAACCAGGACAATTCTGAGACGCGACATAGTGGCACGAGGCAAGCAGATTGCACCAACAAAGTGGTCTCTGCACACCGCCACGGGAGAGTCAGCACAGGTGTATGGGGAGACGATTGCCACCTTCCAAATTGGCAGCACCACTTTTGATCATCGGACGTTGGTGGCCAACATTGAAGAAGACGTTATATTGGGAATGGACATACTGGACAGATTTGGGTGCAGTTTAAATTTAAAGAAAGGGTCCATTAAAATTGGAAATGAAGAAGTCATCCTGCAAAGACGGAAAGAACTGGCTGCACGTGTTATCCTAGCCAAGAATACCGAAGTGAAGGGGCGATCCGAGATGATAGTGAGTGCCCGCCTGGATTCCAGTAGTACAAATGACCAAATCTGTATGATAGAACCGGAGAACATGGACAATGTTAACAAAGGAGTCATGGTGGCAAGAACAGTGATTCGCGCAAAGGAGACCATTCCTGTCAAGATCATGAATGTGAACAGCTACCCAGTTAAAATGAATGAAGGTTTTGTTTTGGGCAGATGTGAGAGGATAACTTCCATTGTGCAACAGATGACAAACATGTCATGCGAAGGAAACAAATTGTCAACACAATTGGAAGCCCTGGTCCACGACGCTTCCCAAGGTCTAACCGAGGAAAACAAACGGAGAGTGAGGAGTTTGATCTGCCGCTACCAGAACATTTTCGAGGACTCTAATGGCCGTCTGGGAAGAACCAAGGTAGTGCGACATAGCATAGACACCGGAGAAGCGAGACCAATAAAACAGGCTCCAAGAAGACTACCCTTTGCAAAGCGGGAAGAAGCTGACAAGATCATCAAAGACATGAGCAAGGATGGCATCATAGAACCATCAAGTAGCCCTTGGACATCCCCGGTGGTACTGGTGAAAAAGAAGGATGGTACCACGAGATTTTGTGTGGACTACAGACTGCTCAACGATGTTACGAAAAAGGATAGTTACCCTCTGCCAAGGATTGACGACACCTTGGACACATTGGCAGGATGCACCATTTTTTCCACATTGGACCTGAAAAGTGGCTACTGGCAAGTTGAATTGGATGCCAAAGATAAGGAGAAAACTGCATTCTCGACTGGATCTGGACTTTGGCAGTTCACCGTGATGCCATTTGGCTTATGCAATGCCCCCGCCACGTTTGAAAGGCTGATGGAGAATGTGCTGCGAGGACTATCATGGGAAACCTGCCTGGTATACTTGGATGACATAATCATCCTGGGAAAGGACTTCAACCATCAGTTGAGAAATCTGGAGCAAGTTTTCGGGCGACTACAAGACGCTGGACTGAAGCTCAACCCGAAAAAGTGTAACCTGTTCAAGAAACAAGTAAATTACCTGGGACACATAGTTTCTCAACGTGGAGTTGAAGTTGACCCTGCCAAAATCAAGGCAGTAAGAGACTGGCCCGTGCTGAAGGACAAACATGAAACTAGGAGTTTCCTGGGGCTGTGCACTTATTACAGGAGGTTTGTGCCAAGATTTGCGGACATTGCAAAACCGCTCACCAAGCTTACGGAAGAAAACACTCGCTTCCATTGGAGTGATTCCTGCGCACAAGCATTTGAAGAGCTTAAGGGAAGATTAACAAGTGCCCCCATCTTGAGCTACCCACGAAAAGATGGAAAGTTCATCCTGGATACCGACGCTAGTAATGTGGGGATAGGAGGCGTCCTTTCCCAAATACAGGATGGGCATGAGACTGTTCTGGGTTACTTCAGTAAAGTGCTTTCCAAGCCAGAACGAAATTATTGCGTGACCAGACGAGAGCTTCTTGCCGTGATAAAATCAGTGGAACACTTCCGCAAATACTTGTACGGGAGAAAATTCACACTACGGACTGATCATGCTGCACTGGTTTGGCTTCTGAAATTCAAAAACCCAGAAGGGCAAGTGGCTAGATGGATTGAAAGGCTCCAGGAGTATGATTATGACTCCGAACATAGACCTGGCACGCTTCATCGAAATGCGGATGCATTATCCAGACGACCATGCGCCAGTGACTGCAAACATTGCAGCAAGATGGAGGACAAGGTAGCAATTGTCCAAAGGACGACCACCGAAGATGAGGACTGGCAAGATGAAAAATTGGCGCAAGACCAACTGAATGATCCGGACTTGAAGTATGTGATGGAATGGGCGCGAGAAGGAGAAAGGCCAACCTGGGAAAAACTCGCCCCCTTATCACCAACTGTCAAGGCTTATTGGGCTCAATGGGGATCCATAGTGATAGAAGGAGGGTTTCTGAAACGAAAGATCGAGAAGGAAGACGGCACACTTAAAAGAAAGCAAACCCTCGTTCCGAGGAGCCGAGTACCGGAAATCCTTGGACTGCTGCATGGAGGAACTTCTGGAGGACATCTAGGCGTTAAGAAGACGCTGGAGAAAGTGAAAGAGCGATTTTACTGGATCAACTGCAGCGAAGACGTCAAAGATTGGTGTCGAAAATGTGTAACCTGTGCAACGGCCAATGGACCGCAAAGGAAAAGGCGAGCACCAATGCGTCAGTACAACGTTGGCAGCCCCTTTGAAAGAATTGCCATCGACATAGCTGGCCCATTTCCTACAACTGAGAAGGGTAACAAGTACATCATGGTGGTGATGGATTACTTCAGCAAGTGGGTGGAAGCTTACTCAATCCCTAACCAAGAGGCCGTAACCGTGACTGAAGTTCTAGTTACCGAATTTATCAGCAGGTTTGGCGTACCCCTGGAATTACATTCTGATCAGGGAAGGAACTTTGAAGCTGCTATCTTCCAGCAAATGTGTGAGCGGCTAGGGATCTACAAGACCAGGACCACTGCGCTACATCCACAGTCTGATGGAATGGTGGAAAGGATGAACCGTACCGTGGGGAGGTACTTAGCCAAAGTAGTGTCCAGCCATCAGCGGGACTGGGACCGACATCTGCCTTTGTTCTTATTGGCTTACCGGTCGGCTGTTCAGGAAACGACGAAGAAGACTCCCAGCAGCATACTGTTTGGGCGAGAAATGCGACTTCCTTGTGATCTCAAATTTGGCTGCAAACCAGGTGAAGACCTAGCCGGAGAAGACTATGTGACAGACCTTCGCAGGAGGCTGGATGACATCCATGATCAGGTCCGCATGAACATCGGGGAAGCCAGCGATCAAATGAAGGAGCGCTATGACACCAGAGCTGACAGCATGGGGTACAAAGCTGGTGACTGGGTGTGGCTTTTTGACCCCAAGAGGCGATACTGTCCGAAACTTCAGCGTTCCTGGGACGGGCCGTACGAGATCTTGGAGCGCATCAACGATGTGGTCTACCGCATAAAAAAAAGACCAAACGGAAAACCAAGGGTCGTGCACTACAATCGCCTCTCACCATACCTAGGCGATAATGATGACCAACCAGCCCAAAAAGTACGACAGTGCGTCGCATCCGAAAGATCACCAGCCTTTGAGACGTTTTGGGAGAACGCGAAGGCAGGGCAGAAGTTTCGCCATGGAGTGACCACAGAAGTCCACAAGGACTTATTTGAGGTCACTAGGGACCACACACTGGCATGCAGTGTACCGGAAGATCTAGATATGTCTAGAGGAATTGCACGGGTCTTCCGATACAAATTCGGAGAACCGCAACCCTCGAGCAGCCCGCAAGGAAGAGCTCTGAGACTACCGAAGGGGCGTCAACAAGCATACTGCCTGGTTGTCCCGGATTCCAGCAACCTGGAAGAGGACTACAAGGCATTGTGGGACGGCCTTGTTGAGCTGCGTGACTACATGTTGGAGGATCAGCAGGCGCGTCTGGCAATACCGAAGATGGGTGGCGGCCGCGCTAATCGAGACTGGCGGATAATCCGGAGTATGATTGAAGCAGTGTTCTCGGGAGTCGGCATCAGCGTCATGGTGTGCTGCGAGCAAGCGCAGCCGAGAGCCAGTGGGGAGAAATCCGTGGACTGCCACTTCTTCCTGACCACAGGGTGTCGACGTGGATCAGCATGCCCCTACCTACACAGAGTCAAGACTGTTCCGGGACGAAACAGTCTAGGTGGGGGGTAGTGTTATGTAAATATAAATATTGAAATAAGTATGGGTAGTTATAGTGTTATGTAAATATAAATATTGAAATAAGTATGGATAGTAATAGTTATAAGAATCCTCAAAAGTATTGGTAGGTAAGATCGATAATTATGTATAAGTGTAGAATTCTCTAGGCTAAGTAGGTATTTGTTATAATTATAGGAATACTGTATTGCATTGGTAGGTAGGATTTTGGTTGTGTCTAGGTAGTACGTGAAACATCGAGAAGTAATAATTACTCTGGAACCGTCTGGCGACTTTAGTTCTGGATCATACTGCTCTGAAGAGTATAAAGGTGCGAATGGCCTGCAGAGCGGGGCAGTATCATAGCGACTAACAAATACATCGAAGCCATCTGATCAGTGAACCGAAACCAAGTAGAATAATCGAGAAAGTAGTGTGAAAATAAATATTGTAACAGTGTAAAATAAATAAGTTTTAAAGGAGACCTGTGTATTTTTAATTTGGAAAGACAATTGAACCCTAATTTCGTAACACTATATAAGAAATTCTCGTTGCACGATTTCATATAATTAGAGAGTAAGACTGATTTTAATACCAATGTGATTGTGATGTTTGTGCCTTTAAAACAACTTAAATAATTCTTGGATCCAATAACGTATTTTATTTAATATTACCTTAACTATAATAACTCAATAAATGATTTTTACTGAGTTGATCAATAGTTCGAGTGTTTTTGACAAATAGCTTAGAAAACTGCTTTAATGACTTACTTATCGTTTTTGGCATCATTTAACCAGTAATTAGCAGTATTTAATAAAATACCGAAAATATACCGAAATTTCGGTATACCGGTATTGGAAATTTCAATATCGGTATCAATACCGGTATGAAAATTATTCCGGTATTCCATGCCCTAGTTCGCGCTTACAATTAATGCTGAATGCTTATAAATAAAATCCTAGCCTTAAATGAAACAGGGGTGACATTGGCAAAGTGAACCATTTTTTACAGTATGGGTGGTCAGCCTCATACCCTATAAGTCACGGAAATTTGTTTTTTTAGTATTAAAATTAAATCATGTTTTCGAAATTGGTTGTACATTAATAAATTTGACTCGTCCTGTAACCATATACAACTTATATTTTGATTTTTCATAATTAAATATTAAAATATTTTTTGTTTTATTATGTATTCTTACCCTGAATCGGCTCTGGTAACCATTTTTTGCAAGAGCTATGTTTTACCGTTATTCTCGTAAAAGGTCTGTACATACATGTATGGTTTTTAAGTGATTTAATATTATTGTTCACACCCATAACAAGAAAAAATCATGTTATGTATGGTGCTTTACATTATCACAAAAATAATATTTCGTAGCATCCATTGGTTTCATCCTGTGGGCAGAGCGAGACAAAAGTATATTTACCTCGCTCGTAATGTTTAAACGAGCTATTAGATGAACAATAAAGCTTTAAACACAAGAGTGCACGGCTGAAGATGCAAAAAAAAAGAATTTTGTGCACTACAAGTTTATACCTATTTGTGATAAATCTTGTACTTTCGTTAATTTACTCTCGTTGAGTTGGGTCCATATTTGTATGTTCCTTTTGTAGGAGACACGCGGTCTATTTATTTGTAAGTCAATGTATATAATACATACAAAGAGCAAGATGCAATTCACCAAGCTGTCTGCCTAGCCAGAAACAGGCATTAATATTATCAATTAATAATTCCTTCATTTTTATTTTTATTCATTATTAATTACCCGACGACATCTGTTGAACCAGGGACGAGGTAATCGTGAATAGGAGATGAAGGGACTCGAACCGGCGCTGAATCGATTGCCACCGCCTTATCGGTTTGACCATAGTATGTACTTTCAATGTATTTAATGATTTTTTCTTTTGTAATGTTGCAGAGCTGGAGTTGTACCGCCGCAAGCGTGTCACAGTGCCCCCTGGGCGCTCGGCCACGGCTGTGTTTCTGATTTCCTTCACTAACGGCGCCTTCCCCAGATCTGTGACTCTCCAGCTCTCCGCTTCGGGTCCTGCCGTGTCTGAAAAAATACAACTTGATATTAAAATTACGGTAAATATTTACTTCTGAAGGTTCCACTCTGTTGAACCAGGATCAAAGTTATGGTCACATGACCAAGCGGGGATCGAACCAACGTTATTCTATTCCAAATACGCTAGAAAGATCAGCCACTTGACTCCCTCGGCCCTAACACTGATAATCAAGTCTTAATCATTTTTCTAGCCTAATGGGGAAGAAGAGTCAATTCAGACCGCCGAGCTTCTGGACATGCTGGGTGGCTCAGCCAAGGCCAACCTCAGTCTGGAGGCGGTGGCGGGGCGGGGGCCCCGGGGGCGGCAGGTGTGGGGGGTGGAGGTGGCGCAGGCGGGGGCAGCGGGCTCCTTGCTGGCTCCCGCCCTGGAGCGCTTGCCCTCCCTCCTGGACACTCCACCAGCCAGCGGATACCACAACATGCTGCCCTTCATGGCCGCTGCTCTGCTGCTGCAGGCTCTGCAGGTAAGCTTCTTCTACTGTATACCTGAGTCAATAATAGTTGAAGAAGTGTTAAACAGATAATTTTTAATATAATAACAGTAAGGAAGACAATTTTAAAGTGATAATTTTTGTACACTCTGCAAGGACACTGTCAGAGTCATAGCATCTGCTGAACTGACACTACAATTTTTAAAGTTTCAAAGATGTATTACATTTAAGATTCATATTAAATGCATTCCCACAAGTAGACGCATATAAGTTTGCACTTACACATGCCGTATGTGAACTTACAGCATAAAAACCCAAGTGTCAAATGAACATAAGCCATGCAACTCTTGCTGACCTTCCCTTAAACAGGGGTGACATTACCAAAATGAATATTTTTTATAGTGTGGGTGGTCAGCTACATACCAACCTATAAGTTAAGGAATGACTCTAGTTAATTTTCATTGTTTACTATATAAACAGAACAGTGGGCAGTCCTCGGAGGCGGTGACCTCACAAGGAGTGCAGCTCATGCAGAAGGTGTACCAACAGCAGCTGGCCTACAGGCAAACGGACGGCTCCTTCAGCCTCAGAAACCAGCAGAACCAAGATGGCAGCGTCTGGTAAAACTATTACTTAGAACCATACCATAAATAATACCCTGCGTTCACTAGTTCACTGATGAAGCGGTCGAGGTTGCCCGACACTGGGTAAAAATAGTGTAGCGCCTGACTCGTCCAAGAAGAAGAAGACTAGGTCATTAGTGTTCACACAGAACGAGTATTTATGTATTGGTAGGTGAGTGTCGCCTTTACGCACAGGGAAAATAACAGTCAAAGCTACTAATCTATTATTTATAAAACAATTGAATAGTTTGGATATGTCACGCCAGTAACCTGTACAATGCACCAACCTGTTTCCGTCTGGCCAGAAACAGGTATTAACATTATCAATGAGAAATTCATTATTTTTAATAAAATGAATTATTAATTAATAATTAGCAAATGCCATCTGTTGAACTTGTATCCAAGTTATTGTCATGGGGCCCAACAGGAATGGAACCAGCGTAATTTTACTTCAAAAATGTCGAGACTTCCGTACGTAGTGATACATAAACATAGTCGAGAATCCATCTTGTCCACTACACCATAGCGGTGTTTGTACAACTCCTAGTTTTGTGATCATTATGTCTATTTGTACTTTAAATGCTGCAGCTCTGAATAAGGATTACGTGATTTTAAATCAATTGGGTAGATTTTTCAGCCATTTAACCTCCAGTGTGCCAACGATTTTCAACTGTTATCCAGCTACCCAACTCATGCTTTTAATATTAAATATCTCCAAAGATACAAAGCATCAGTTTTTTATTTCAAAAAGCAGTGAAAGAAAGTTTTTTAGAAATTTAATAGAAATATAGTAATTTAATAGAAAGAGATTTTCATTTTTATTTCTGAGTAAAAACTAAAGAAAAATGAAAGAAATTGTGCTATGAGCGCGGATCCGCATTGCTGCACCCTGGAGGTTAAACCTTTTGATCAATACAATGTTTTGTATTACAGGGTGACGAGTCAGACTGCGGGGTGTCTAGGCCTGGGGCTGCACCAAGCTGGGGCCGGAGTGCAGGCCAGTGTGGTGCAGGGAGCCCTGGGCTGGCTGGCGGGCAGGCAGCAGGCCGACGGCCACTGGAGCGAGGGGGCCACGGTGCCAAAGGAAGACGCCCTGCAGCAAAGCGACCTGGTGCTCACTGCCATCACGCTACAGACATTCATTGATGCCAAGGTAACCAACTGTGGAGTCAGCTAGCCTTGCAGCCCAGTCGGCAGGTGCTCTTCGACGCTGTCCGACCGACAGTTGGCCCTATCGGATATGCGGACTTTGTTGCCAATAAATCTAACTTTGAGGCTTTTTCCAAGTTTTGTGCAAGCTATGATGAGAACTCCTTAGTCTTATTAGACTAATTTAATTCTGTTTTATTTTATTTTCTTTGCCACCTTAAGGTGGTCGGCAACTTAGTCAGTAGATCCCCTCCTGAACATGTTCACTAAATTTACCTAAATTAGCCTTAAGTCAAAACTTACCAAAGATGCTCAGAACTGAAACCCAACAGGGTGTAATTTAATATCATCGAGCCCTTAAATTCCTTCACTTATGGCTATCATTGCTTGCTTGCATTCTGAGCCACCTTGACATGTTTTACACTGGAGAGAGTGTTAGCCTTACGGGAGGGCCTTCTGCCACTTGCATCTATATAATGTCTTGCATGCGAGTCCTGTGACACATCGCTGGATGGGATGGATGTACAGGGCGTGGGTTATAGGAGGGAGAACATGTGAAGTCAGCATACTATTGTCGCAATATTTTTTTATTGTACCTAATATTGTAAACAGACATATAAAAATATGTATGATGATCCAGCGCATAGCAGGCGAGGAGTACGTGAATGTGATCAGCAAGGCGCAGGACTGGCTGGCGAGGCAGGTGACTGCCGCAGAGGCCGAGGGCGCCGCGGTGCTGGCCCCTGTGGCCGCGGCCTTGCACGCAGCCCGACACCCTGCTGCGCTGCAGGCCACGCATCTGCTTACCGCCATGGCCAAGTCTGAAGGTGAACACACTCAACATCATATAGGCAGCACAAATGACATGAGTGTGCAGTCCGCTCGATAGCTCAGTTGGTAGAGTGCTTGCATTCCATGCCATGAGCTTGGGTTTGAAATGTTTTCCCGTTTCGGTGTTTATTTCAAACCCAAAAAATAAATAACTGAATTTATTTACTAAGATACATTAGCAATCATGTTTATATTTTACATTAATATATTTCAGACGGCCATCGCTGGTGGGATGCCAAATCTCCCGAGGATCGCAATCCTCGTCGCAGTCGTGGTCGAGGGGGTGCAGGCGTGTGGGCTGGCTCGTGGGGTGTGCGCGCCCTGCTGGGCCAGGGGCTCCTGCCCGAGGCCCTCCAGGCTGCCCGCGCCCTCCTGGCCTCCACCGACGAGGCTCCGCTGGCCACATTACCTGCCCTGCTGGCCCTACAAGAAAGACTGCCCGCTAAGACCAACGCTCAGCTGCAATTTTCCTGCCCGGATCCCAGCGATAACACCCTGTTCTCCGTGAATGAGCAGAACAGCCTGTTCGTCCAGAGGAAACAGGTTTATTCATTAATTAAATTTTTGCAAGGTGGCGTTATTATGTTGATGTAGGAAAAATGTGACATTCATTATTATTGCTCCGTGCTCTTCATATCAAGTCAAAAGAGAGTAAAATGCTTTATTCATGAAGTAAACCTTCTTCTTCAATGGCCCTACAGTCCATATTGAGCCTCTATCCGCCTCTGTCTTAGGTCGCCGTCCACCAGCTTGGCACCTGCAGTAGCTTGCTGCATCCCTCTTCACTTTGTCCTCGCACCTCAACCTTGGTTCTCCAGCCCTTCTCCTTCCTCTTGGGGGCCGATGAGTTGGGCATCCTTTGTGCATACATCTCCATCCCATCTTAATCTCTGCAGCTTGATATGTGCGGAGATACTGCGTGTCTATTCATAATTGCGTTGGATGGGCCATTGTTGTCCATCTCTCACGGGCACACCACCTTTCTTTTGAAAGTGTCCAGCATTTCGGCCATCCCTGCCGAAGCAAATAACAATGTGTTTGCTGGCAGGTGCTGGGCCGGCAGTGCACAGTCCACGGTGAGGGCAGCGGAGTGGCCCTGGCCTCGCTGCGTGTGATGCGCCAGACCAACGTCACAGCTCCGTGGCCACGCTTCACGCTGGACCCCAGAGTGGACACCATCTCCACGGCCCATCACCTGCAGCTCACCATCTGCATTGGGTAACAGTTTATTACATATTCACCGCAGAACAAGGATGCTTCCTGATGACTCCAACAAGTGAATCCGCATTTTCCACAAACATACTTCTTCAAGGAATCTGACTAAAAACAAATCTATACATATATATCTAATCTAATCTAAGTTGAAAAGATATGTAACATCGGGGATTCACATTATATGCATTTTCACAAGCAGACATGTATAAGTTTGTGCTTGCACATGCCGCATGTAAACCTACAACATAAAATCTCAAATGAACATACACCCTGCAACTCTTGCCGATCTTCCCTAAAACAGGGGTGACATTGGCTAAATGAACCGTTTTCTACAGCATGGGTGGTCAACCGCATACCAACCTGTAAGTCAAGGAACATACCCACAACAAATTACATTATTAAAATCAACAAATAATTATATGTATAAATATCAAAACAAATACAGAATACAAAGTTATAATTTAAAAACCTTAGCCCTAGCCGCCAACATTACAGATCAACCGGCATTTTGTTCTGTCCTTACACACATGTTTGAATTTTGTAAAGCCAGGATAGTAAAGAAACGGCAGCTCTCAAGATTCAGGCTTAACTAATTAATCTATCACAAAAAATAAAGAGTTTCAGATAGATGTCAGCGAGTGAGCTGTGTTGAAACGTTAAACAAATACAAAGTGTGAACCATCTACCAATACAGGCGAGATATCTTGTCTCTTGCTTAACAGAAAGGAATTTGGTTGAGGAGCTATCTCACTGATTTGATGTGTATTTTTTTGAGCTCCTGGCATCTGTCATGTTTTATTTCCCAGGTTTGTCGCGCTGCCTGGTGAAGAGATGAGTGGCCCAGTGCTGCTGGATCTACGACTGCCATCAGGATTTGACTTAGATTTGGATCTGCCATCTTTATTGGTAAGAATACATTTGACTTTCATAAAAGTACTTCTCTCTTTCCAATGGCACTAGAGTCCCAAGTGGAGTCTTGCACCTACAACTCCTTCTGTCTCTTGCAGCCGTCCTCCAACTAGCCCCTGGAAAAGCTGTGTGTTTCTTATTAACTCCTCAGGTGCCGGAACGCGGATCCGCGCTCATAGTAGTAATCACAATTTTTTTCATTTTTCTTTAGTTTTTATACAGCAATAAGATCTAAAATCATATGAAATACTGCTATTGGTAGAACCATCCACCAATAAATTCAAAACATTCATTTTCGTTTGAATAATGTTTCAAATTGAATATTAAAGTTGACCTTGAAAACAGACTCAATCTCACATCTTCGATACAAAAAAAATATATTCAAAGATAACAGGATCATTATGTTACCTTTTTTTAACTTCATGAAAGCACAACATTTTAATGGACAATAATACTGCTATGTATTTTTTTCCAGGCGGGTGGTTTTGTCCGCTCAGCACGATCTGATGGGGGCTCGCTGCGTCTGGTACTGTCCCCACTCACCCGGCGTGAGCGCTGCACCACCCTGAGGGCCTCCCGTCTCCACACAGTGGCCAACGAACGCCCTGGAGTCATCAGCCTGCAAGATCTCAGCGATAACAGTAAACATATCCATTCAAACATTCATTATTCCTTAGAAAAGTAGCTTAAAAGGTGGAATTGAAACATGATATCAACGCCAGTAAGTTTAAAAAGAGTAACAAATCAAGAGGTACAAAAATAAATAAAAATGAAACATCAAAATTACAAAGCTTCATTAAGTGGTTGCAGCTGATAATAGGGAAGTTGCAGTGGTAGGGAAAACGGTTGAAAATAATATGGTTGTGTAGAGTACATTTCAAGGATCACAACCATATATTTTTTAAGTAGTAAAAATAAAGATATCATTGATAATTTTGAAAAATAAAATGCGGAGAATTTTAATCCCGCCAAAAAAGCAATGTAAACGGCTAGGGACGTGTGTCGTCATTTTGACGACAAACGTCGCTGTCAAACTGACTACCTGGGCCATTTGACACCTAAACTCCGAAGATCTGACGTCATATCCGCCCGAATAAAGCAATGACCTGTTTTAGCGGAAATGGAAAATACGCAAATTTTAAAGAGCTATAATTTAAAAACTAAGGCACATATAATTTTTTTAAAAACGCAAATGCATTTTAAAAAATATAGCCTACCATTTTATGAAATAAAATAAAAAAGTGAAATTACCCTATTCAGAGCAAGATCGAAGGAGATTGAAGCTGAATTAATTTTTTCTCCCCAGGGTGGTGCCACGAGCCTAAGTAACTAAGTAACTTAGTAATAATATATCAGTGAGCTATTTCTCTGGCAATTTGGCCAAGTGACTTAAAAGTTTTTTTTCCGTTGGCAATTCCATGTCAAGATTATCGTGTATAAAAAAAAAAAAAGATGAACTTGTGATTAAATAATTTTGGAAATGAACAAGAATTGTTGCAGCCAAAGGTCTTGTCCATGTAGTAAAAGATACAAGAAGAAGGATTAACTTGTTGGTTGCAGACATCCTTAAAATGGATAGCATAAAAGAAAAAAAAATATTAACAAAATTCTTCTTTTTCCTCTTGTATAGTAGATCCTAGGCTCTGTTTTTGAGACAGGAGTTTCCTAGGATAAGTGACTCCAGCTATCTCGCAGTCTCTCACGTGGAAATTCATTCCATCATATAATTTGTAACGTTGTAACCACATGAGTAGGGATTGCAATCCAGCAGCATTTTCAATCCAGCTGGATTTTTGCTGGATCAACATCATTCCAGCTGGATCCAGCGCGGATCCAGCAATTTATTGATTTTCGAAGAAATTGAACTGTTTTTTTTTAAATACTTAGGAAATGTGTTGATCAAACATTTTAACAAAATAACAAATCACAATAATCAAAATTATAACTTAAGGGTGATTGAGAGGTCAGCGCGCCCAACTTTGATGACCGAAATAACCCATATTTTCAATGGTAAGGTAGCATTTTTTCTCCAGATTAAATTAACACATAAAATTAGGTATTTTTTCCCATAAAATACCAATTCAAAATAAATTTATTTACGGAGATACCTTAAATGGAGATTTCTACTGTTGTTATGAATGAATCCTAACTTTTTTTTATTTCACAACATTTATTTTGATTAGCTTTATTTTATCTAGATGAACATTATTTTTTTAAACTTTTCATTGGTTTTTTATAATTATTTAAAAAGTACCCAAATTTTGCATACGATCGTGTAGCTAAAATTGCATTTTAATGGTATATTTTCTTTTTAGGATTTGAAGTGATATTTTTTATGTGTTTAATGTAATTCATATTTTATTTTTCCTCTTCCAATTTATATTTAATAATGGAAAGATAATGATTTTCATACTAAACGCAATCCACCCTAGTGCGCCATTGTGTCGGTTTTTTGAACTATTCAAACAATTATATTTCCGAGAGACAAAAATTATGAGACATTTTCGGTGTTCATATTTCGGTCGAGACAAATATTTTTTTACGTTGTAACTCGGAGTTATCGTTTTGTAAAAATGCATCAAAATTAAGACGGCCACACGGCGCTGTTTAAAATCGTTTTTTATTTTTTGTTTTCTCCGTGTTTGAGTTTAAACGTCCAATGTTATACTCGAGGCATGTACGTATTTTTGCGGTGCGGAAGAATGAAAACAAGTAAAAAAAACAAGTTTTATACTCAACCACAGAGTTTTATTATAATATATAGAAATAGAGACGCTCGTAGGAGGTGCTGCTTTACATCCTGATACATTATTTGTATGCGCCGCGGCTCAGTTAAAACGTTGACTTTCATACTTGGAGTTTAACTTTCCCGTGTCCGCGTCGCTTTGAAACCAAATAATAATACTACAGTGGTGCCTCACACAACGAACTTAATTCGTTCCGGGAGCAAGTTTGTTATGCGAAAAGTTCGTTATGTAAAACGCGTTTTCCCATAACAATACATGTTAAAAGAAATAATTCGTTCTGTAGCATAAAATATGCTAAGATGACATAAAAAAAGATCATTTTTTTGTTATTATTTTTATTTAGATACATCTAACAAAAAAATATTTTTTTTAATTTTAAGACAGACTTAGTAGAGTCTACCGAATCTTGCACATCTTCATCCATTTTCTGCTTTTTGGCCGATGGTTTCATGAAAAACCTGTCCAAAGTCGTTTGTTTTTCTCTTTTCTCCAACATCTGCCGGAAATAACGGACAAGAGTATCGGAGTAAAGATCGTTGATCCTGTTTTTTTTAGAAGCCATGATATAAAAAAAAATATTGAGTTTAACTCAAAAGGACGACTGCCGTGATACGTGCGTGATTTAATTCGTAATGAAGAACGATTGCCGCGATATGTGCGTAAGTTAAGCACAGTGACTAACGACTGCCTGCAGTGCCTGCGCGGGAGTATGCAATACATCGGCAGCGATCGTGGAAGCCCGGGCGAAGCAGTCATGGAAGCTCGGGCGACTTCGTTGTGTGAAGCGAAGTTCGTTGTATGAATCGTGAAATGAACGAACAGGAAGTTCGTTGTGTGCAGCGTTCGCTGTGCGAGGCGTTCGTTGTGTGAGGCACCACTGTATTATTATTACTCTATTGGGTGTATAGGAGCTTCCAAATTATTATAGAAATCGAAAACCTTTTTTGGAAATTGAAAATTATCTAGATGTTTATTTTTAAATGTAATTTGTTGTGTATATTCATTGACTTATAGGTTGATTTGCGGCTGACCACCCATGTTGTAGAAAATGGTTCTGCGTGTAAAACGTGTTGTGAGAATGCATCTAATGTGAATCCCCAATGTTGCATATCTTTACAACTTAGATTAGATTAGAATGTTATTAATTACACGCATACCTTGACTTATAGGTTGGTATGGCGCTGACCACACATACTGTAAAAAATAGTTCAGTTGCTCAATGTCACCCCTGTTCCAGGGAAGGTCGGCAAAAGTTGCAGGGCTTATGTTCATTTGAGGTTTTGATTTTTAATTACTAGTACACACTCAGCATTTGTATGTGCGAACTTACAAGTGTCTGTTTGTGGGCATGCATTTGATATGTGTTTTGAATGTTAATATATCTTTGCACTATAGATTGCAGATTATTATTGAACTTTCGTACTTTTTTACTGTATTTGAAAAAAATTGAAAGACATTGAATATATAAATGAATATAAGCCCTACAACTTTAGCCGACCTTTCCTGACACAGGGGTGACATTGGCAAAGTGAACCGGCAAAGTTTTGCGCTTGATAACCACAATCTATAATCTAAGTTGAAAAGGTATGTTAACATTTAAGATTCATATAAAGTGCATTCTCACAAGCATACACTCTTGTAAAATCGCACTTACAAATGCTGCATGTGTATTTACAAATTGAAACCAAAACCTAAAATCAACCAATCTATCAGTCGAGGATCTGGTATATTTATTGGTTCTGTTATATACATATATATATTTTTTTTAATTTAAAAAAAAAAATTGTGAAGAGGAATGCAATTCACCAACCTATTCTGTCTGGCCAGAAACAGGTATTAATATCATCATTTAATAATTCATTATTGTTTATTATTAATGAATGATTAAATAATAATTACCCAATAGCATCTGTTGAACCAGGGTCAAAGTTAAAGTCAAGTGACCCAAGCGGGGATCGAACCAACGTTGTTCCATTCGAAACACGCTTGAAAGATTAGCCCTCTTGGCCCCCGCGGCTATAACCCCGACAAAGGATAAATTACAAGGATAAATGGTATATTTTGTGTGCTCCGCTGGCATTCGAATCCACAACCTTCCATTCAGAGTCCGAAGTGTTACTACTGCACTACGGACTGATAAGATATAAAAGAAGATAAAAAGTGATAAATAAAATGAAAATATTTTTATGGCCAAACTTGTTTTAATACACTGGTTTGCTATCGCTAGGACCTACACTTTGAAAATATAAAAAAAATACGTACGTATACAAAAGATCCGCATCGCACCCTTAATCGTAAAGAGCAATAACTCCGAAATTGGGAAAATCGATTTTGATGTAGAAACGCCATAAAAATGTGAAAAGAAAAGCTGGAATGTGACAGTCGTTCAATTTGGACGAATATGAATAGGTACATTAACAAGAATAAATAATATTAGGATGATTTATTTGGTAAGCGTTGTTTTTGTGTGTATTACACCTCAAGAGCCCCCTGCGAGCTTGGTCGTCGCTGTAGAAAGCGCCAATTCTCAAGCAAGACCCAGTTGTTGTAAAATTGGTCTTTGGTCAAGGCTTATGAATTTTTCAACCCAGCGAAGAGTAAATTTGGAAATATAAATGTTATATTTTTGTGCTCCGCCGGGATTCGAATCCACAACCTTCCATTTACGAGTTCGATTTGTTGCCACTGGACTACGGACCGGTCCAAGAAATGCCAACAACACGCGGTGTACCTAGCGGGCACCCATCCAAGTAGCATCCGCGCCCAATGTAGCTTAACTTCGGTGATCTGTAAAGAACTTTAATCTGAGTTTATTACTAAAAGTTAAGTAAATTCAAGTGATGGTAATTGCTATACAAAATTAAAGGTTGAAATCTACTTTTAGATTCATTTCTTATATTTTGAGAAATAAAGGCCATTTTACCGGTTTTTTGTACATTAGTGCAACCAGTCAAACATGCAAAACATCAAACGTAATTTCCCATCATTCTTATTTTTGGACTTATTGTTCTTTAATTAGAAGCGTGCGATATATATGAAAAAAAATATCCACATAATATATTGTGTGAGATAGACGAAACAGTACTTTGGCATGCCTTTGTTAAAACGACAAAACGTGCTCTGGTCACACGTCCTTCGTGTCGATTCAAAATGCAAAAAAGTTAAATAATTCTAACATAGAATAATACTTGTGTCAAATCATTTCTTTTTGCAATTTTTGATGCATAAGTTACTATATGAGCCATGCGGTCGTAAATACTCAACAATAGCGTTTAAACACTAGTTTATAAAAACTAAAACGCTCGCTAAGAGCGTCAAGATAATTTACATTATTTTTTTATGAAACGTAATGCTTGAGTAAAAACATTAAGTTGTATACTTCAGCAACGCCATCTGACCATGATGAGTCAAAGCTATTTGACATAAAATTACGATTTTAGTTTCATAAAACAATTAAAGAGGTTCTTTAGTCCCGATATTAATAATCTTCTTAAGCTCTCGTATACCCTTAAACTCTTACTTTTAGAGTAGACAAACAGAGTAAAAGTTATAACAAAAATAAGTATTTTCTTGACTTTTAAGTAGACAAAATTTATCTTTTTTTCTGGTACCTAGTATGATCTCAAGAAACAAATGGTATTAATGGTATTGTCTCCCAACCGGCTTCTTAATGAACTGCATATATATCCGGCTGCAGAGAAGGCCCTTTCTGCCTCTACGCTTGTTGGTTAGTTTCTGATAATCGTAATCTAACGTTCATTATCGTAAATTAAAGTTAGGTTGTTAGGTTTTCCCCTCCTACTCGCTCACTTTCATAAACAGTCATTTCCTTCTTTAATATCGTATCATAATCCTTCTGAGTTCTCGTTTTTTTCGGTTTCATGAAGTTTTCTTTCTCACATTTTAGCTTAATCCCCAGATCTTGTTTCAATTCAAATTCAGTGAATCCGGTTTATCCTGTTCATAGTTTTTTACTTCCATTATATCTTCTGGCTCTTGCACTGTTGATGGTTCCACTAAATATGCGTTTACACGATTCAGCATATTTTCATCTCCTGACGCATTGCATATTTTTTTGGAAATTTCTTCGTCATACTTCTTCGGGTTCTGTAGATAAATCTGCACACCTGTGACATCGGTAAGACGCCGTTCTTCGATTCTGTTGTGGAGTGCCTCAGAAAGATCTGCACTCAAGATTATGCCCTGGCTTGTTAGTTTGTCTAAGACAAATTTTAGGGTTGTGTGATGTGTCAGCAGTTATCAAACTCGGCTCTCTTCTGGAGAGAACTTTTTTTTTTTTTAAGGAATCCTGTGCGGGAGGCTCCCCAATTCTTGAGAGTCTTGGGGGTCTATGTCACCCTGGAACGGTGCCGCAGAGGTGTTGCTTGAGTTCTTGGTTCTGTCGTGAGGCGCTGCAAGGAAGTGGTGATTGATGTTGGTTTTCTTCAACGGCCAGCTTAACCGGTTGAAAACTGGCGTCCTGGCAATCAACTCACTGATTAGTGACCACTCGTCCGCTGAGAATATAGTTTCTGAGCCAGTGTCTATTAAGGCTTTATCGATGCAAACTTTTCAACTTTCAGCAAAAACGCTCCAGCATGCTGAGCAAACTGTTCCACCTAGCGCAGTAGTCAAGAATCAAACTTAATTCTTTGCCCGCAAACGCAACTAAGCTACACATATAGTGTAACTTCTTGCCTGCGTTATCCCCGAAGGGGTCGCATGTGGCGCTTCGGGACCTATTTATTTCTACAGGTAAGGGGGCCGGCCTCACACCAACCACTTTCAGTTGAAGTGGGGGTTTCCCAGCTCCCGGGGGGGCTGGTTCTCATTTCTTGTGAAGGCTGAGTAAACCTTTGAGATCGAACCCTTGCTCTCGGCATGGAATGCAAGCATTCTACCAGTTTAGCTATCGACCTTTTTATCGCCCTTTGCTTCCTTTATGATTTCTGCAAAAACGTCTCATCTTTGGTAGGTAATCTTTTAAAAGTCTTTGCAACTTTTCGCATTTTATTAAAAAGTTCACTGTATCGCTGAATTACTTCATGTTCAGCTGGTGTTTGTTCAATTATTACTAATAAGCCTTCATTGGTGTCCGTGTCTTCGTCATCATAATAGAGCGGCGACATCGCTCTCGCCGAACTGTAAGAGCATCTAGCAAAGCGCCAATGCTGGCAAGGTAGACTTTGCGCCATTATTTGGAAAGTTTTATACTTGCGGATCCGCAGCGCTGGATCCAGCAGCCGGTGCTGGATCCAGCAGGCCGAAAAATGCGCTGGATCCAGCTGGATTGCTGGATGAGGGATCCAGCAATTGCAATCCCTACACATGAGGGAGGATATGGTGGGTCATTCTCTCGACAGATGACCGTCAAATTGAAATTTCTGCTTTTGAATTATGATTTCTGTTGCACAGGTCGTCGCGCTCGCGTGTTTTTCAACTCTGGAGCGGGCAGCTTGTGCGCCATTTGCAGCGGCTCACAGTGCGGGGAAGTGTGTGGGGCGGCGGAGAGGCAGAGGGCGGCGGAGGGGTCCGCGGGGTCACAACGGGCCGGCAGATCAACGGCACACAAAATGGAGCACTTCATCGTCGCACACATAGCTCTCATTGTCTTGGCAATGCTACTCAAATAACAATAACCACAAAATAATTAGAGATTCCGCAATTGAGTCGGAACAACTCTCAATTTTTTAATATACAATTTTTAACATCACAGATTAGGGGTCGTAACAAATAACAAAATGTCAGTTAGCTTGCTCCTTAGTGACCCGGCTAAGTTTGACTCCTCCTAAAACACGCAGAATAGCACTAGCTTACAAAATCAGTTTTTCAATTTTATTGGTTTCTATATCTTAAGTAGGTGTATTTACTTGATTGATGTGTAAATAAAAAACTCAAATTGAAATGATAATGTTGCCATGTACAAAATTCTTTGATGAAAAATGAACCATAGATTTAGGTATTATGTTGATTTTAAAAATTTAGTTGTCAGCTGCTACAAAATATCATTTTCGTTATTAGGTTGCATATATTAACACAATAGAGTTAAAATGCCACTAATAAAACCGTAAAAAAATATTTAAAAACTTTGTAAGTTTGTAAATTTCACATTTTTTGCTAGCAAAGGTGCTTTGAAATTTAAACAACTAAGTAATTAATGTAAAATAATGCAGTTGTGTATGAACCTTGAGGATATAATAAGTATTAATTTTAGGTTTAATTTTATTGAAACAATCTTTAACACTAGTCAGATAACTATATTTTTTTCTAAAAAAATCAATAAGTTAAGTAAGTACTTACTTAAATATATTGTGACATGTGCATTTTATATCATTAAATGATATTATTTTGTAATAAAAATATTGAATTCCATGTCTTTTCATTTTTACTGTCTTCTTGTGGGAATGCATTTAACATGAATCTGAAATGATACATATCTTTGTAGCTTAGATTTAGATGAGGGAATGATTTTTCAAAAAAAAAATTTAGTTGGGATGTGTGTTTTTTTTTATAAATCCTCTAAAGCAGGGGTGTCCAACAGAAATGCTCAATTTCTGTACATGTTCATATCCTAAGAGCCATAATAATTTTGTGTGGTCAACAATCGGCAACAAAACAAAAATTGGTCGTTGGTGGGTAAAATTTGTCCGCAAAAATTCTGTCGAGGGGGGAAGGGGAGGTTGAGGGTAGACATGCAATTTCAAATCGAAATAAAATTTCATTGTTTTCTTGCCAGGTTTCTTTTAAATGAAAATTATCGCGCTGGGGTCACACTTTGCCGACCACGCATTATCAGTAATTTATTATGAGTGACGTCAAATAGGTAAGGGATATTTTGAATGTTCGGAGTTCATTAGTAGAAAGTTTATTTTCGGTAGTCTTCTATTTGTTTGACAACCCAGTGATGTGAATTTTTTCTTGCAGTGTTTTGACTCTGTAATCAAAGTTGCAAAGATATATTGACCTTTTATGCATGTCCACAAGCAGGCACATGTAATTTCGCCCTTACATATGCTGCATGTGTACATACAAGTTTTTACAGCATAAGGGGTCAGCCTCATACCAACTTACATATTAGTCAAGGAGGCTCCATTGAAAATGTAACTATCTATAATCGAAGCTGCAAAGATATGTTAACATTTACAGCGTGTATTAAATGCATGCCCACAGACAGGCACATAATTATAGATTCGCACCGACACAGTCTGCATTTGTGAATACAAATTAAAAAAAAACTCGCATGAACATAAACCTTGCAACTCCTGCCGCCTTTCCCTAAAATCGGGGTGGCATTTGCAAAAGTGAACCAATTTTTGCAGCACGGGGAGTCAGTCTCATACCAACCTATCAGTCAAGAAGTACAAAAAATTGTACCGAATAACAAAAGTGAATCATTTTTTTAATTTTAATTTTTATAAATTAGCTAATTTGAATACCTTTATCAGGCCAGAACGAAATAAATTTATGAATAGCAATCTTCTTCACATATGTATTTAAAAGTTACAAGATTGCATTTTTGAAAGATCAAATCAATATATTTTGTTTGAAACTGGCGCAGTAATTTCTTTACTATGTAGGTATAAAACGAAGGTAGGTGTGTGATTAATTTCTTCTAGGGGTTTTTTATACTGGTATTACTAGTGTATAGATGTACACGACTTTAAATGAGTATAAATGACATCTCACAGAGGACATCGTTAGGACTTTGCGGCCTTTTAACTTCTAAAATCGATGGATATTATCTTTTGTATTTTCAACAAAATATTTCTCAAATTTCATCAATTCAGCTAAAATCATATGAAGTGACGTTTTACAAGACGGCGACGTTAGTTCCGATTTGCAATGTCTTCAGTTATAGCCGTGTAAATCCGTATTTACGTCAAAAATATTTTAATGGTTCCAGTTTGACACACGCCTGTTTTTATATTTAAAAAGTAATATTCGCACGTGATTAATTCCCCAAGATGTAATAATGAGATTGATAGTGTTATTAATAATTTACGATTTCGTTAAAAAATATTCAAAATGTATACGGCGATAGCCACAAGTTCAAAGGTGAGTTGATACTATTTACACACTGAAGCTTGTATTTCCTGAACCATTAGTTGATTATTTAATCTCATCGGTTTGTTTCGCAGAGCAGGGAATCGAGCGATAGTTTCTCACTTCAGGATTCCCTCCAGAAAATGCCAAACCAAGATGCGGGCAATCAAAGTTTGGGCTCATCCAGATCTTCCATTATTGATAAAACATCCCTCCCCACAAGCGCAGATACCATGAAGCTGTACAAACTATATCAACAAGAATACACCATCATTGCGGAGTAGTAAGTCATATCTATGAGTTACCATAAAAAGAAAAAGGCGGTTAATTGACAATGTTGGCAGCTAAGATTTTATAATTCAAAACATTTTTTTTATTCTTCTATGTTCACTTTTATTATTGTTGTTTTTATAGTTTCTTAGGATTTGTTATCGGACGGCTGTGAGTTCGATTCCCAGCGGAGCACAAAAAAAAATTGAATATGCTCCTCATTAGATTGAAAGGTTCATTGCGTTTACCTCAGGACCGGCCGCAAAAGGTCCATTCAGCCTTACAAGCAATTGGGTCTTGCTTGAGAATAGGCGCTTTGTATCAACGACCAAACTTGTAAAAAGTTCGGTTGATAGCTCACTTTGTAGAATGCTTGTATTCCATGCCGAGAGCAACTAATCAATCCCCACTGAGGGTGTCAGAAATGATTTCCCGTTTCGGTGTTTATTTCAAACGCAAAATAAATACCGGCAAGGTATACTCAGCCTTAACAAGAGATGAGAATCAGCCCCCTCAGGAGCTGGAAAACCCCCACTTGCAACTATAGTGGTTGGCGTAAGGTCGGCCCCCTTATCTGTTGTAATAAATAGGTCCCAATTGCATTGTATTCTAGTATATTATTTTTGTTCCTTGATTCATAAGTTGTTATGAGGATAACCACCCATCCTGTAAAAATTGGTTCATTTATGCCCACATCAATATTAAGGGAAGATCAGCAAGAGTTGCAGGGTTTATGTTCATTTGAGGTTTGCATTTTTATTTTGTAAGTACTCGTGTGTGATGGTTGCGAGAGTGCATTAAATACAAATCTTAAATGTGAATTTATCTTCACAAACATATAATATAAATAGGCTATCATGCTATCTACAAATAAAATTATTTTTCTCAGGATGAGTCACTGTTTATTGATCACTTTTTATAATCCAATAAGTGAAATGATGTTTTATATTTGCGTGTGTGAGCCGTAAGTGGCAACACCCACATAATGATGCACTTCATAGCAATGATTACTCATCATCCTTTGCTGAATGTGGGCGACATTCATCTACAGTAGAACATTGATTATTTGATCTATTTAGGATAAAATTCATCTACAGTAGAACATTGATTATTTGATCTATTGTGGACGACATTCATCTACAGTAGAACATTGATTATTTGATCTATTTTGGATAACATTCATCTACAGTAGAACATTGATTATTTGATCTATTGTGGACGACATTCATCTACAGTAGAACATTGATTATATTTTGATATATTGTGGACGACATTCATCTACAGTAGAACATTGATTATTTGATCTATTGTGGACGACATTCATCTACAGTAGAACATTGATTATTTGATCTATTGTGGACGACATTCATCTACAGTAGAACATTGATTATTTGATCTATTTTGGATAACATTCATCTACAGTAGAACATTGATTATTTGATCTATTTTGGATAACATTCATCTACAGTAGAACATTGATTATTTGATCTATTGTGGACGACATTCATCTACAGTAGAACATTGATTATTTGATCTATTTTGGATAACATTCATCTACAGTAGAACATTGATTATTTGATCTATTGTGGACGACATTCATCTACAGTAGAACATTGATTATATTTTGATATATTGTGGACGACATTCATCTACAGTAGAACATTGATTATTTGATCTATTGTGGACGACATGCATCTACAGTATAACATTGATTATTTGATCTATTGTGGATGTCATTTTTTACGGTAGAATATTGATTATCCGAGCTATTGTGTAACAAAAATATAGACTCTCATTACGTGCTGTCAAAGTAAATCATATTGTACATATTTGTTTTATTTACATACAAAGTATAGTAACATGTATTTAGAGACTGCATATGAATGGTATAGTTGTTTTCGGGTTAGACCATGTTCTACTTGCAGTTATTATATCTGCCGACGTTTCATTTTTTTCATTTCATTTCAGCGAGGAACATTATCAAGGCTCGTAGCGACGGGGGACCTTTATCCTCCGTTTACTTTTGGACTTTTGAACACCAACCATGAAAGTGAAAGTGAAAGTTTAAAACTTTATTTACTGCATAATATGAATGTTTGAATATGGATGAATGATTTGATTTAGGTACAATATGAAGAGATACCGGCAGATTTTATGCATTTCTTGATTGTTTAAACAGCCATTTTGTAAATATGAATTATGTATTTGGTTTGTTTCAGTAAAATGCTTCAATCTGAAAATTTGCACGGAGTTTATGTCATCCCCTCATTTGAAAACTCATTCTGTAAGTATAGCATCCATATTTAAAATCACACGCACAACAAATGTTTCATTATCATTTGGAAAGAAGGACTTCTAATTAGATTTTCCAAATACTTCAAATTAGTCTGTTCCACTTTGACTCTGACGCCATTCCACTTGGTGTAGCCAGAGCCTCTGCAGAGTGGCCTCTACTCCTTCAATTCATTCATATCATTCACCTTTTCCATACGTTTCATTCCTTCATTCTATTCATTACAATTTCACCAATCTTAGCCATACTTTTCTCCGTCTTCACTTTCCTCTTCTCCTTTCTCATTTTCTCTGTACTTATATACGCGTACCCTAATCAGTCTTTTATTATTTATTCTTTCTACAAGTATAATTACATTTTTTCGTACCTTTACTTTCACATGATCCTCTTTCAAGTACCCTGAATATAAAAAAAAAATGTATAAACTCATCTCAAACTAAATCACTCACTAGGAGTGCCATTGTATGTTTCATTAATTTTCGATTTACGCAATCGAAGAATGTGTTTGTAAACCTTTTATACTCGAGGTAAAGATATTGTGATCATAATTTAATATTTAGTTAAAAACACAAAAATCAAGGAGAGAAGAATTGACTTTATGATGCATCTGTTTTAGTGTGGTTTGGAGTGGTGTTTGTGAGAAGTGGTTTCTACGAAGGCGGAGTTTTCCGGTTCACGGTGACGTTGCCCGAGACATTTCCCGACTGCGAGTGTCCTGTGAGTTCACATCACATCTCACTTTATATCAACTAACATTCTGCTTCACCATCTTGCTTCTACATGTTTGTGTTTGTCAGTTAAAATAAGCTTAATGAAATGAAGCTCATATACCCCATAGTTTCACATGCAAAATACACAGATGTCGCTGCTCCACAAAACAAAACTCGTAGGCAAAGTGTCTTTAGTTTTCACATATAAACCCCGAGTGTATACACATTTGCATCACAGTTCTCATCAAGATCATCTTCATCATCATACTTCACGCTGAAGAAGCCCATCGTGAAAATGGGCAAAACGTCCGGAAGCTCCAGCTCCCACAGCCCACGGCAACAGATACCGTAAAACATCACTCCAGCATCATCAGCCGGCCGTGTAAGCCTAAAAACTCTTATTCAACAGCTTGTATGTTTCAGACGGTGACCTTCCAATCCCAGATATTCCATCCGGCCATAGACGCCAGCACAGGAGTGCTGGCCCTGCACGAAGTGTTCCCCAAGTGGACCAAATCCAGCAACCACATCTGGCAGATCCTCAAATACATACACTGGACATTTCAGAACATCAACGTCAAGATGCCAGCCAACCCACAAGCTTTAAAACAGTGAGAATAATCATCTGTAGACCAGTCTGCAATTCAGATTCTAGGAACCTATTCTTTTAATCCCTTTGCATAAATCATCCAGTTCTTTGACTTATAGGTTGGTGTGAGGCTGATACAAAATAAACCAAACCTCACATGAACATAAACTTTGCAACTCCTGCTGCCTTCTCCTGAAACCGGAGTGGCACTGGCAAAAGTGAAACACACCAATACTTTAAGGGTAAAACTGAATAAGTAGCATAAGCTCACATGGGTTTCTCACATAAATGCACCTTTTTTTCCTATTTTCACAAAACACAAAAAATGTTAGAAAATCCTGTAGTCTCTAACATTTTCATGAACACTGCGTTATAAGTTCACTTACTGTAAGTTTCACCCAATAAAATGTTTTATCCACAATTTCTCAAATCAGTGAATCAGCACTTGTTCAGTTTTTACCTTTAAAGTGGCGACATCTAATCTAATCTAAGTTGCAAAGATATGTAAAATTGGGGGTTCATATTATATGCATTTCCACAAGCAGACACGTATAAGTTTGTGTTTGCAAATGCAGCATGTGAACCTACAACATAAAAACCCAAATCTCAAATAAAGATACACTTTGCAACTCTTGCCGATCACATAATAGCTGTGGTGATAACTAAATGTGCTGACACACGTCTTTCAACCATATGCTTTCTACTACAGGTACAAATCAAACAAATCCATGTTTGCGGAGAAGGCGAAAGAGAGTGTGATGCTGAGCATGGATCATCTGTATGACGAGCCCCCGACAGACGACAAACATTACATCAGCTTCAGTCCCTACGACCCCGCCGTCCACGAGGCGGCGCTCAACAGCATGCTGGAGGGGGGCTGGAGCGAGGGGGGCGCCAGGGGGCTCTCCTGGGTGCAGCCCGGGGCGTACCAACCCTTCAGCAAAACCAATGATAACCCTAGATGAATATTATTTACAATTGAGTTGAAGGCCCTAATGGATAAGTTTTAAAAATACACACCTGTGTTGTGATTTTGTGCGGGGATTTAATACGGGGCTTGCTTCTTTTGTAGACGTTCAACCCTAACCCTCCCAGTTCCACTACAGAATATTCTTTGACTTAATTTTTAAATGGTAATTGATTTCTTACTTTTATTAACAGTTACAGATTCTACAATGCCAAATAGCAAAGGTACCATCAAACTTTAATGACATGCATAGATGCTAACCGCGCTGAATGCAAGTCTGCTCATGATCTGCACATCTAGAGTTGATTAAGCCAAATAGTCAGCTGTTCAATTCCGATCAGTACCCTTAGTACGAGTTGCAAAACTTGAGTAATATAAAGTTTACGGCAATTATTAAAGCGTGATTTCCCCCCAAAATCTGCTGTTTTTGTTTGTTTGAACTTGATTTTCTTCATCACTGTAACTCTTTTGCTAAGACCATAAAGTGTAAGATACAAAAATGGCAGATTTTGGGAGAAATCACTCTTTAATATTTTCCGTAAACTTTACTTTTCTCAAGTTTTGCAACTCGTACTAAGGGTACTGATCATATCTTAATAAGGGGTCAGTTATCAACTTGACAAAATTTTAATCATTTTGATGTCCTTATTTGAAAGTCATCATTAAACCCATGGAGGGTCTCTAGCAAGCCCCTTAAATAAATATGGGTGCTCTTAAGTTTCTGTGCCAGATTCAACCGCATTACCAATTCAACTAAAAAATATCAAAGCGCTGGTCCTCTGTTGCTTATAAATTTAATTTGATGCATCGGATATCGACTCCAGGTAGCAGATGAGATGATAGCATATGCCAATCATCATGTCCCTATCTCTCAGGCGGGGACTGAAAAAAAAACTAAGCAAAAAAACATTTACTCACATTTCTGTAAATATTTTCTCCATTTGTGCCTTCAATTAGATTGTTAGCGAGTCATTTCAGCAAGGATTCAAATATAACATTATTTCATTACAAATATGTCTTTTTATATCTTCAAAAAAAAAAAATGACACGGGAAAAAGACTGCAAGACCTATACTTCTTTTTATTTATTCTATTGTATGTTTTTCTACTCAATCACTCAAAATTTATTTAAGTTTCTTGAATCGCTTTGCCTTACCTTTTAATTTCAACTCAAGAGTTGTACAATTTGTAAATAGTTTTAGAAGAAAATGTTCAAATAAGTTGTAGCGACTCAATGCAATAACACTATTGTTACTCGCTTAGAAATTAAATGAAATTACTATTATAATTCAGAATGTCTTTTAATGAGGGGATCTTTTAGTTGTCAAAATAGAACCAAGACTTTCTAATAATTAATCTGTGTTCTATCATTAATATTGATGGAACGACAACTACAAAACGAGCCTTGTTTTCTTGAATTCAATTGTGTATCCTGAATTAGTAATAGGTACAAAGTAGTACAAAAAGTTAGTCCATAAACTAAGGCAAGCAATAAAATAAAAATGGAAAGCATGAATTCAGTAATATCAATGTTTTTGTCAGCAGGAAATCCCAACGTTTTTCTCATTTGTGCATCCCGACAATTGTCTGAATTTTGCATCTGAGATTTTTTCTTACATAAAGGTTATAAAGGTAGTACGAGTGATATTTAATTTGTGATTGGCTGTTATAATAATACTATGACGTTAATAGTTTCAATAACACCATAAATTGTGCTCATATATTTTTTTTAGTATTTTCGGTGATAGAGCAGACATCCCTGGTAATCCGTTTCACGACAAAATGTCCATTGACAGAATGTACACTGACACAATGTCCACGGGACATAATGTCCACAGACATAATGTCCACTTGACAAAATGTCCACCGACCAAACGTTAACGTGGAAAAATGACTACCGAAAAAATGTATTCAAAATCATTTTGTTCGTGGACATTGTGTCGTTGAACATTCTGTCAATGGACATCTTGTCGTGGAACCGTGGTAATCTGTGACCCTGCATGTGTGGTGACATCGCTACAGTTGTACAAGGATCTTTATGAAGTGACATTTGAGCGAGGGCCTAACTTCACAGTGAACTGTCAAAAGTGATGTTTAAAAAAGCCGAATTCCACAATTTGTTGACATAAAAACACTAACACAATCATTTTTTTTTTTGTGTAAATAATAAGGGTCATTAACTTCTATTTTTGTGATGTATTGTGATTTCGTGTCTATGCATACTAATGAGGTATGTCTATTTTTAGAATCTCGATCTTTTTTCCGTAATCTAAATTATGATGGAGCAAAATAATAAATCCTCAAAAGTTCTTTTTTTTGTGGTAGGCACTAAAAAAAAATTATTTCATTGTTTTTTGATATAAAAAAAACCCACAGGAGATATGTTTTGTATCTTTGGAGATATTTAATGTAAAAAACCACGAGTTGGGTTAATAAGATCACGCCTCCATTTTTAACCAGATTCATTAAGATCCTTGCCCGACATGTGCAGGTGAGCCATGCTGCTCCCATACAGTTCTTCACTAACTGATATCTCTCACATCTAATTCACGTCCATAACATAAAATGAGTAAATATTAAATAATATGAAATGTTTCAATATGTTAATATTAATTATAAACCAATTCTTTTTATTTACAAAAATACAGGTTAATTTCTCAACAACAGAATCTGTCAAATAATCATAAACAGATTTTGATTATTTGGCAGATGAGTTAATTATTTTGCTGTTGGCTAATTAACCATAAATGTTATCCCATAGGCTGTACATCAAAAATGAACAATAATTCTGTGATGTAACAAATATTTTTATACAATAAAATTAATACAAACAAATCACCTATTTACTTTTGCCAAATTGTACCAGTCCGGATCTAATGCGTACTCTTTACCCTCCCATACCAAATGAGTGGGAGGACTGTGCTCACCCTCGTTGAAAATAAAGCTTTTACTCAATTCGATGGCGAGCTTTGATTTGATGAGACCAATAGAGCCGCCTCTTTCTGGTGCAGGATGGTAAACCCGCCCAGTGTCAGGCAACATGTAAACTTTGTCAGGTAAAAATTTGACACACAAGAGGTCTCCCGCATAGCCATAAGAGAGATAGTCAACGCTAATATCTCCTTCAGGCTTTTTAACAATGTGCGTATAGACTATAGGACAGTCATCGCATCTGATGTAATTCCTTTCCCTGCCACACAAGGATATATAGGGGAAATCTTCCGAGTATCTATTTGTGCTGTTTTTCTTTATATTTTTAAAGAAAAAATTAAGAAATTTCTTCTCTTTAAAACATGAAGTAAAATTCTTCATCTTTGAATCATCCAGGAAAAGCTGAAACAAAAAGAGTGTTTTTGATTATTTTCGACATAACAATAAATAATTTAGCAATTTGCAATGTTGGAATACCATTCCTTGATGATCAATGTAGTAAAAGTATTCCCTAATCTTGGGTTCTGGTTCCTGACCTTGTATGTAAGAAATTGATCTTGATTTTGATTCCGTAAATATTTTTTGCATACAGTTGGAATGATTGAGCATCCTTAAATATGGTCGGATAAAATGTCTCATCGTACATCATTAAATAAATTATTTTCGTAGCAACACTTTTCTCACAGAAAAGCAAACACGATCAACAGAATCAGCTGTCAAATTGACTTCCGGCGATTATAAAATGTCTATGGTTGAAAATTTCCAGTTGTCTATGGTTCATACATAATGTTTCCCTCATAATCTGTCAAAAAGCTAAAGGAAACTTCATTTAAAATATCCCGACATTTGAAAAAAATAGAGAAAAATGTAATTTAAATTATAATTATTCGCATTATGACTATGTAAACCTAAAAGATACATTTTTTCAGCTAATATTGATTTAAGGAAGGATCTTTTGCTTAAATTTAATAGCTAAACATTTAAATCACTAAATTTATTATTACTGGTTTACAGCATTATAATCCACTTTCTTAACTTTAGATGTGCCTACTTGACGGTATTATTTTTCGGACAACAATGTCTGTGGGAGGTAATCTTTGTCGTTGACAGAAAAAAGAAATAATTTTATTTTATTGTACTTAAATTGATATAGTTTATAAAGAAATCGCTTGTAAAAGCAATAATTCACAATGGTGTCTCCAGTGAAAAGAACATGGAAACTACGTAAGTAAAATGAAGTAATAACCACTAGACATCTTCAATATAAACATTGTTCATAAATATTTTTACGTTGTCGTAGTTACTCACTCAAAATCCGCATGGAATAATTAAATAAGAATCAATCCATAAGCGTAATCTTTGTTAATATTTTTAAGTATTGAAGCGTGAAAATGAATGTTGAAAAATGAAAGTTTGTCTTTGACATTTAACCTCCAATAGTTTGCCATCTGTTTTATAATACTTGCACAACTCTCAAAGGATTGAGAAAAACAAATTCTAATCTACAATTTCACTCTTGTTCTTCTTGAAAGTGGATGTGATCGTTTGATTTTTCATTGTATCAGGGAATATTTGATGTTTCAGAGGAGTTCCACGCTCATGCCGCCAATGTAAACTGTTTGGCCATGGGTCACAAGTCTAACCAGGTGCTGGCCACCGGGGGAGACGACAACAAGGTCAACCTGTGGGCGATCGGCAGACATGGCTGCTTATTGGTAAACATTGCAGCCAAATATTCTGTATCAGGCGTACAACCTTGAAATAATAGACTCAGCACAAATTTGACTTTAGAACTTTTTTTCGGAAGGCAAGCACTTCACTTGTATGGGACAGCGATCCTTAGCAAACAATAATAACATTTTTGTTTGCCTTATGCCTAACAATAGCTGTGTGATGTCACAATTTTGTCTTATTTCAATTCATCTGCTGAGCTAATTTATGTTTGATTTAACGATAGAACAGATGTTTAGTTCTGATCATTTCTACCTTCTATAATCTATAATCTAAGTTGCAAGGATATATTCATTTAAAGCTCTCAGATGTATGCCCACAAACCAACAAGTGTAGTTCGCGCTTACAAATGCTGAATGTGTACTTACAAATAAAATCCAAACCTCAAATGAACATAAGCCCCACAACTTTTGCCGACCTTCCCTGAAACAGGGGTGACATTGGCAAAGTGAACCATTTTTTACAGTATGGGTGGTCAGCCTCATACCAACCTATAAGTCAAGGAATATGAACAATAAATTACATTCAAATATAAAAAAGAACAAAACCTTACAAAGAAAAAACCTTACCTTAAAAACAATATTGTAAAATGGTTTAGATACGTCGACGATGTTTTTTGTATTTTTAAAGGAACCACAAGACAAATCAACTCACTTTTAGACGAATTGAATAAACTACACCCCAATATTAAATTTACCTTTGAGCATAATCCCGATAACACTCTCAACTTTCTTGATTTTTCTCTAAAATTAAATAACAACAACATTCAATATTCCATCTACAGGAAACCCACCCACACAGACACCACCATCCACGCTTCTTCTATGCACCCAATCTCTCACAAAATGTCAGGTTTCCTTGCCATGATTAATAGACTACATACAACACCACTGACGAATGACGATTACAGGACCGAACTCAACACTATTAAACAAATCGCCCATAATAACGGATACAATACTAACATGATTGACAAACTTTCACACAAAAAAACTAAGTCTCTACTGTACAGACAGTACATCTACCACTCTTACAACACCAACGACAACCAGAACCGGCCATGGAAAAAAGTCATTTTCGCAGGTGACATTTCCACCAAAATCTCGAAACTTTTTCTTGATACAATAAGATCCGCCTTCTATACCACTAATAAACTGGGAAATATACTTTTGAACGCTAAAACCAGGACTGATATATTACAAAAAAGTGGAGTGTACGAGATTAAATGTGGGGACTGTAATAAAATTTACATTGGACAGACCTCTAGAAACCTAAAAATACGACTAGACGAACGTAGACGATGCCTTTCTAATAATAATTTCTCCGAATTTGCTAACCATATCATAGAGATTGGACATTCTTTTCCCAATCACACCACTAAACTTCTGCATCCTAGTTCCTACGTACCAACCCTCTCTGCACTTGAAATAATCGAAATTAATAAATTAAAAAATTCACCTAATACACTTATAAATAATATGTTAGTACCCAATCCATCCCCCCTGTTGACCATATTCCCAAGGAAGCAATCCCTAAACGATCCAGATGACGCAAGCTCCACACATGGCCGTCCTGCACCCCCTCCCTCCCTCATACCCTCACACAATGACACCCTCTAAGATTGATTCCGTTTCTACACCATTTAGTATTAATTTATCCACCTGATGATGCGAACGGATGTTTGCGAAACCGGTTGTGGTATTAATTAAATAAAATACTCACAGTTATCAAATACAAAGTGGTTTTTCTTTTTATCTCTTACGCTAGTTATTTTAGAATTCATCCTTTAAGTGAGTAACTATACATTTTACAGTGGCGTTGGTTGTTTAAAACCAGGAAATTAAATGAACTTTTAATTCTAGTTAATTGTATGACGTTCAGTTTGCATAATAATTTACATTCAAGATTATAAATTTGCTCAGTGTTTTTAGAATTAATTCAATTGTTTTATAATTTAGTTGTTGTATAAAGATCAGTTAATCAAAGCCATAGAGAATATGAGATCCGCATCCCTAGCTGAACTCACAAAATATTAAATTGACAAATTCTTTAATTAAAAAAAAATGTTGACAATGGAGTTTTCTTTTGCACATATTTTTTAAATTAGATTTTTTCTCGGCGGGCAAAGGTCATACATCTAGGTGATTGGAGTCCTTAGCAACCAATAACAAATCACTAATTTACCTTTGTCCTAGAAACTCGGCTGTGTTACGCCAGTACTTTTATGACATTTTGAAAACTTGAGACCTCGTTAGTTTTTAGGTACTGGATATTTAACCTTGGGGAGAATTAAAATGTTATTTTGATGTCCTTTCAGAGTCTGAGTGGGCACTCCACGCCAGTAGAATGTGTCTGCTTTGGCCACATGGAGGACATGGTGTGCGCGGGGTCTCAGAGCGGCGCCCTCAAGATCTGGGACCTGGAGGCGGCCAAGCTCATCCGCACTCTCACCGGCCACAAGGGCGCCATCAAGTGCATGGACTTCCATCCCTACGGGGGCTACCTCACCACGGGCTCCTGCGACATGAACATTAAACTATGGGACACGCGGCAGCGCGGCTGCATCTGCACCTACACCAGCCACAAAATGGCTGTCAACAGCCTGCAGTTCAGCCCCGACGGGCAGTGGATCGCGTCCGGGGGAGAGGAGGGAGCTGTGAAAGTGTGGGACGTCAGGAATGGGCGAGTGCTACACCAGTTTGTGGAGCACAAGAGCCCCGTGACCTGTGTCAAGTTCCATCCGCACGAGTTCCTGCTTGCGAGCTGCGGACAAGACAGGATAGTCAACTTTTGGGATATGGAGAAGTTTTCTCTTGTCTCCAGTACAGAAAAACAAAGCTCTGCTCTCAGGTAATAATCAGTCATTACTTAATAATATTAAAACAATTAATTTGGTGAGCACTTTTTCTGCAGGAATCACACCTCAAAAACCTTTTGCAACCTGAGACATTGCCGCATAAAATGCCAATATTTCAAGCAAGACACAGTTGCCGTGAAACTTGATGGATCTTTTTGTAAGACAGGTCTTTAAATGAATACAGATGAATATTGAAAAAATAAAAGAAATCTTTGAGTTTGTCCTCTGTTTAGAATTGAACCCACTATCTCCTGATTACGAGTCTGAAGCATCAACCACCAAACTACAGACTGGTCATTACAAATCTCTTATTGCTTGTCTCAAATAAAAGAGCTAGATTATTTATTGAAATTGTAATAGCCATCTTATTGATTCTAGAGGCATTTATTTTTTTATCTTACATCATACTTTTATCACTTGTTTCTGTCAAATCACTAGGAAGCGTTTTTTTTCCAACAAGAATTAAAGTTTTATAATTCGGCAATGGGGTCAACAAAATTAACATAAATCCACTCTAAATTGAGGAACATAAAGTGTTTGTGATTATTGGCCATAAATTATAACAAAAAATCTCTTATTTGTGGAAAAAATTGAAATGTAAAATTGGCCGTGAGTGCTACACAGTTTTTCAAGATCTATTATTTCGGGAATCACATTGTACACGCAGCCTTCGTCCAAATTCGACAACTGAAATTGACATTTGTGGATGGATGGGAGGTTTTTAAAAAGACAATAATTACGATAAATTTTTTAAAGAAACATTTTTGAAACATAACCTCAACTTTTTTTGAATAATTTGGAACAAGAACAAAATTAATGGAAAGAAGAAATAAAAAATCAAAATTGTATACCTACCTACCTACCTGTAATACCTACCTGATGAACATGGCAGAAGACGTGAAATGGACAATTTACACTTTTATATGGACAATCTATATTCTGTTTTAATTTTATGTTTTATAGCTGTATTTTTTATTTGTATTTTTAAACTCACTTTAGTTCTTAACATTTTGTTTTGTAGCAATGGCCACCAACAATAATTTTAAATCTGTACATTGTGGAAATGCCACCACTAATTTTCATAGAAAGAATGAATGGGTTTTCGGGACATGGAATGTAAGGAAGATGAATGATTGCAAGGAGAAAGAAATTATGAATGTAATGAAAGAGAAACGAATAAAAGTAATGGGTGTGACAGAAACAAAAATGAAAGGGAATGGTGAGAAAGTATTAGCGAATGGTGAATTGTATATTTGGTCAGGTGTGGAAGATGGGAATGAAAGGCAGGGTGTAGGTGTAATTGTGAGTGAGTGTGTGAAGGGATGCATAGCGGGTTACCAAAGAATTTCTCCCAGGATTTTGGTTGTTAAATTCAAAATTAACAGTTTGAAACTTTTCTTGGTGACCTGTTATGCTCCTGTTGATTCAGAGTGTATGGAGGTGAGAATGAGTTTTTGGAATGAGCTGAATGCGGTTGTGCATGAAAGGAAGAAGAATGAAAACATTGTAATTTTAGGTGATATGAATGGATGGATAGGTGCGCAGAGGGATGAATGTTTGAAAATTATTGGTCCTGGTGGGAGAGGTGTAGTCAATGATAATGGGCGACATCTGATTGCTTTGTGTGCGGAGCACAGTCTTTTTGCATCGAATACTTGGTTTCGGCATAAGGATGTGCATCTGTACACGAGGCAGATTGTGGGAAGTCGCACAATCATTGACTACATCTGTGTGGATGAAAGATTGAGAGGAGCCGTAAGAGATAGCCGTGTCTACCGCGGGCCTGAAATAGGCAGTGATCACTATCTCTTATGTGCTAAAATAATGCTTGGTGAAGTAAGAAAGAAGAAACGCAAGAAGCAAGTAAGAATGACTAGAATAAAAGTAGAAAGGCTGAATGAAGAAAATGTGAAAGAGAAGTATGTAACAGAGCTCCACAAAATTTTAAGTGTAAATGAACTTGAGAAGAATGTGTGTGGAAAAGATATTGAAAGCATGTGGAAAGATCTGAAGGAAGGAATGATTGAATGTGCTAAAAAAGTATGTGGGGTAACGAAAGGTGGAAAATTGAAAGGAGATGCCTGGTGGAATGATAGAGTGAAAGAAGCTGTGAAAGTTAAGAAAAAGTGTTATGAAAATTGGCTGAATGATAGAAATGATAGAAAGCTAGAAGACGAATATAAGATAGCTAAGAGAATGGCGAAGACTATAATTTATGAAAGCAAGATGAATGAACAAAGAAAGATTGATGAAAGGATTAACAAAAGTTTCACCGACAGTAAGAAGGAATTTTGGAGGTGGATCAATGCGGATAGAAATAAATCTTCTGCATTGACCACTCCGGGAGTCAAAAGTGCTGCCGGTGAGATGGTATGGGAGAATGAAGAAGTATGCAAGAGATGGAAAAACTATTTTCAAGAAATTTTTGGCCAGGGTGAAAGAAGAATTTATGAACAGACAGATGAAGAGAATGAATTGAAGATTTTGAAAGAAGAAATGAAAGTGTCTATTTCACGTCTGAAGAATGGGAAGTCTGCTGGGTTTGATGGTATAAATGGTGAAATGTTGAAAGCAGGAGGTGAATGTGTGATAGATTGGATGTTTGAATTATGTAAGCTTTGTGTGAATGCAGGAGTAGTACCGATGGATTGGAGGAAGGCAGTCATTGTTCCCATTTACAAAGGTAAAGGGGACAAAAAAGACTGTCAGAACTTCAGACCAATCAGTCTACTCAGTATACCAGGAAAAGTCTTCTGTAAGGTGATTATAAAAAATGTGATTCTGACTACTAGCAAAAGGGTTTCCGATATACAGTCCGGCTTTATGGCCGGTAGAGGCTGTGTTGATCAGATTTTCACTCTACGACAACTTGTTGAAAAACAATTGTCGGTGAGGGGGAAACTATTCACGGCCTTTGTGGATCTGGAAAAGGCTTTTGACTCAGTGGACAGAGGTATGTTGTGGGATGTTTTGAAAGCATACGGAGTGAATGGAGCTCTACTCAATGCGGTGCATGCGAACTATGAGAATAGTATGGCCTGCATTCGTATTGATGGTGAGTATAGTGAATGGTTTGAAGTTTTTAAGGGTGTAAGGCAAGGATGTGTGATGAGCCCATGGCTATTTAACATAGTCATGGACAAGTGTGTTCGAGATGCTAGACTTGATGATTGTGGATTAATGATAGGAGAGAGCAAAGTAAGCGTTCTACTGTATGCGGATGATGCAGTCCTTGTATCTGATTCAGCAGTGGAATTGCAAATGATGCTCTCTAGATTGAACGAAGCTTTGAAAGGTAATAATTTGAAGTTGAATGCAAGAAAGACGAAAGTTTTGATTTTTGAAAGAGATGATGAAAATATGAATTATGAATTTAAAATTAATGGAATGAATGTTGATGTTGTAAATGAGTTTGTATATTTGGGATGTAAGTTTGAAAAAGATGGAAGAATGGCCGGTGAATTTGAAAGAAGAATAATGAAAGGCAGGTGTGTACTGGGTGCGACCGCTTGCATCGCCAGGAACCAAAATCTCTCAAAAAATGTTAGATTGGCGGTGCACGGTGGTATACTAGTGCCAACCTTGATGTATGGAAGTGAAGCCTGGACGGTGAGTGAAAGGGAAATTAGTAAAGTCCATACAGTAGAAATGGACTATCTAAGAAGTATGATTGGGAAAAAACGAAGTGACAGGGTGAGGAATGATTTTGTAAGAGAAGAATGTGGTGTAAGGGAAAGTGTGAAAGTGAAGATTAAAAGAAGTATGTTAAGATGGTTCGGGCACTTGGAGAGAATGAGTGATGAAAGATTGACGAAGAAAGTATATGTTGCTAGAATAGATGGATGTCGTGGTAGAGGAAGACCGAGAAAAGTATGGAAGGATCAAATCTCTGAAATAGCGAATGAATGGGATATCCAGAGTCATAATAAAAGGAGGACTTGTATGAAAAAGGTTATGACTCTGGATGAAATGAAAGAAGTATGCAAGGACAGGAAGAAGTGGCGGCTAATCTGCAATGTTGATTTCTAATGTTGGTGTATTCATTTGCTACATTTTTTGCATAGGAAATTTTTGACTTTTTTTGTATAGATTTCTTTGTAAGGTTTTGTTCTTTTTTATATTTAAATGTAATTTATTATTCATATTCCTTGACTTATAGGTTGGTATGAGGCTGACCACCCATACTGTAAAAAATGGTTCACTTTGCCAATGTCACCCCTGTTTCAGGGAAGGTCGGCAAAAGTTGTGGGGCTTATGTTCATTTGAGGTTTGGATTTTATTTGTAAGTACACATTCAGCATTTGTAAGCGCGAACTACACTTGTTGGTTTGTGGGCATACATCTGAGAGCTTTAAATGAATATATCTTTGCAACTTAGATTATAGATTATAGATTACAAGATAAAGAGTAAAACCAACTTTGTTTTAGATTACTTTAAGTGTATTAAGTTCAAACCGTATCTAGACAATTTAGTAATTATAAGCCAACTGAGATGCTAACGGTTTGTTTGTGAAACCAGCCATGGAACTTAATGTACTCAAAGTCATGGAGATATTGGCCATATCAATGCTCAAAGCAATCTTAAAGAAACTTGGTTTTATTATCTTGGAATTTATTATCTTGGAAATAACCATCTCATTAACAGTAAAAAGGAGGTGCTATGCTCCGTGATCAAGCAAGTGTAAAACTTTAAAGTGATCATATTTTTGTAAATAAATGTTTAAAATTAATATTCCAGCTGTTTAAATAAATTGGTGCTTTTTCTCAAAAAAAGAACCAATAACAAGCAGGATATATAATAATAATAATAATAAATTGACAATATTTTTAGTGCCGTTTTGTGAATTCACTGCAAGGGCACTGCAGAGCCATAGCCCCTCCTGAACAAGCATGTCTTCAATCCTGACTTATGTGAGAGTTGTGGTTGTTTGTTGCAGGCAGCTGTGGTTCTCCGAGGACGGAGCGTGGCTGCTGGGGGCGGGCAGTGAGGGGCTCAGGGTGCTGGGCTGGGAGCCTGCCAGGGAGCTGGACTGTGTGTCCGCCTCATGGGGGCAAATACACGACATCACTGTTGCACACAATAAACTGGTGAGAATACCCTCGTTGGTTTTATTTTGTTAGCTTTGTGTTCTGAAATTTAATGTCTCTCTTTGCCTTAAATCACGGCATAGAGACTAGAGCAAATACCTCGAGGACAAGGTCACTTCTCAAATCAAAATATTACAGTGCGTTACCGGCAACACACTGCTAGACAGAATACGAAACATTGAAATAAGGAATAAGTTTATTAGTAATACAGAAGACATTGTAAGATGGGTAAGACATCGAAGACGATTCTGGTACGAGTATATCAATAGAATGGGAAACGATAGGATCCCTTTTATCATTCTTCAACTGAACCAGATGGAAGAAAACTCAAGAAAGACTTCTGAAGAGATGCCATGATAGCTGGCAGTCTGGATCACAGGAGTGACGGCACTAACAGATCCTTTGAAATCTATAAAAGCAAGAAGAAGTAGAAGGCTTCAAACAAGTGCTACAGATGTTTCACATCCTGTATAATAATCATAGAGCTGATAGAAATGATGACTGATAGAGAAGGAACACGCAGTATGAGACAGCTCTCCACCAGATGGACAGATGACATGGCCAAGATTGTAGAGATCTGCTGGGTACAAACGGTACAAAGCCCTACATTGTGAAAGGAAAATGGAGATGCTATGACCAGCAGTGATGAGATGATGTGATAAATAATCATTAATTTACTTAATAAGAAATATACTATACATAGCATATCATGAACTTTAGTTACATATTTGTGTGTCACTTGACTCCTGCATATTTTACCATGAAATAATAATCCCATTTACTTTTATGTAGACAAAAGGATAGTGTGTACATCTTACTTCAAAACTGTTCCCAAAGATGACTTGTACCTCCTGCTGCATGTGTCTCACATTGTTGTGTGTGATTGCAGATAGTAGGATGGTTCCACTCCACCAATGTGGTGCTAAATGTGGTAGAGCTGAGCAAGGTTCACCCGTTTGGGGGACCTCCGCCCCCGGGGCCAGTTGTCGCGCCTTCGTCACCGTTCCAGAAGAACTCCTCTGTGCGGAAGAGCTTCTCTAAAGAAAGGCCCGCCAAACAAGGTATGAAGAATTCTTTGTTTTCTTCTAATTAATGAAATTATGGTTTTCAAAGCGCCGCAGATTACATAACATCCCGAGTTGCTTTGCGAAAAAACAAAATTACGGTTCTTTTTGTATCACCGACTTGAATACCTGTTTATTTAAGAAGTTCTCAATGCTAGATATTGAAATTCATCTCGGGGATTTCCACTTTTTTATGAGCATGCCTAATCGAGGACCAAATACTGCAAGGAAATCAGCCCTTTATGAGATCCAATTTTGATAGCGCCCCTAGCGTCAATTTTAGCTGGCATTGAGCGATTTTCACGATGAAGGGAGATAGATGCATTGAAAGTCGGCAAGTCAGAAAGGGGAATAGATGCATCAAAAATGGAATCCTGCGTACAGGGCTGCTATCAAAATTGTGCCCCTGGCATTCCTCATAAAATGTTTTATTGAGCTCTTAGACATTTTAGAGAACTGATACATAGTGTTACGATTTTTTAGGGTTCGAAAGTCTTTCAATTAACAACACTGGTCTTCTTTTACAGTTATTTATTTTACACTTTTATATTTATTTTTACAAAGACATTCTCGACCATTCCATTACACTGGTTTTAGTTCACTGGTGAAATTTGTTCGATGTATTGGTGAAGCTCACAGATGACTGACTCGTGCAAGCGACTTGCACCCTTTTTATACTAAGAAGATGGAACTGTTGAGAACACATTGTTGCTAGACTGTTCTCGAAGCACATACATAATTAAAGTAATCTAGTGACTTCTCTGTTTCCACACAATTATTAATCCTACCCACCAATACAATAAAGCATGGGTCGGCAACCTGCGGCCCTTGAGGCGTCTTGGTGCGGCCCGCAACGCACGTGCCGGAAAACAACAAATCTATTTGCAGTAAATGACAAAATAAAAGTATTTATCAAGAAATTTAAAATTATAAAAATGAGCGTATTGAATGAAAACCTGAAAGAATCGGGGGATTCCCAAATTGAATTGGTGGGGTTTCTACAATATGAGATTTATTTTGGGGGGTAGAATTAATAGTGAATTTGGGGGTAACTTTCATTTGTAGTTCGTACATCAATTGATTAATGTTTACGATGCATAACTCACAAGAGGTCCCAGGGGCCGCGGCAGGGGGGGGGGGGGGGCGTCTTTCCATTCTTAACCTACGTTCGGCGACAATTCACGCTGAAGTACTGCCGCGCACATTTAATTAATTATTATGTTTCAGTTTTTTCATATTATCTCGAAAACTGTTCGCATTACCTAAAATATTTTTCAAACACTCTCTAGACATTGTATCATTCTATAATTATGAAGAAAAAAAATATGTCCAAAATATTAAACAACAAAATTATAAGAAAAAAATGTGAACAAAAAATGTGTTTTTTAAAATATTTTTTTGTAGCGTCATTTTTTAAGTTTTATAAAATATTTTAACTTTAAAATTTAGATAAAAAATCAATTAACACGCGTGATTTTTTCCATTAATTTCACTTCTTTACAAAGGCCATAAAGTGTAAGAAACATTTTTCGTGTGTGTCGTCTGTCGAAAGGGGGGGTAGAATGGAAAGACGCGGGGGGGGGGTGCTAGTCAGCATTTGCTGAAATGCTGACCATTAGATCCACCACTGCCCATGTGCGGCCCGCACTAAGTCCCACGTAAAATATTTGGCCCTTTTATAACAAAAGGTTGCCGACCCCTGCAATAAAGGATTCCTATTACATAGCTATAACTAATACCTATACTTATTTTAATATTACCTATTTACATAACAATAAATTGTATTAGAATTGATAATATTTATCTGAAATGTTTGTAAAAACTTTTCTATTTGAAAACAGTGTAGTCCCAATGAAGTTGTATTGGTGTTTGTCTTGCAGTGATTCACAGAAAGTCATTACTGGATGAGAGGACCGTTGAGGAGTCTGCTTCAGGCACGGAAGAAGAGGAACCACCGGCTGTCATCCCCAACATAGTGAATTACACAGAAGTGTTCCGTCCCAGCCGAGCACGTAAGTATTCTTGTAGATCTCAACTATTGTTTGTGTAACATATAGAAAAGCAGCTTTTGGGAAAATAATGTTATTTAGATTATATAAAGGAGCTAGAAATTGTATGGTTTCACGGCCGCGGTTGATACTAGAGAGCAGTGGATATTTTCCGGATCTAGATATCTGTGATGGGCTGCTTCAGCAACATGGTGATGTAAAGTGATGGTGATGAAACAGTTATGACATTCTCTTGTTTTTTTACTTGCTTAGTGTTAAAACTGAATGAATTTCAGTTTAAAAGATAAAAAGTGAAAACAACTTTGTTTTCAATTACTTTGAGTATATTTTAATTCCACAACCGGTTTCGCAAACATCCGTTCGCATCATCAGGTGGTTAAATTAATACTTAAATGGTTTAGAAACGGAATCAATCTTAGAGGCAGTGGCGTGACTACCTTACAAGCTAAAAAGCTAAGCATGCGTACCCTAAGAAATGAAAATAATGAATATTTTTGAGTAGATTAAAGATATACATCAATATTCCTGCTACTGCCATCTGTGAGGTAAAGTGGGATATTAATATTAGTCATTGCCGAACAAAACTCTGTTCTTCAAACGTGATTGAGAATTGTATGCCTGTCTTTGTTTAACGTATGAAAAAGCTTGACCTCTGTAAGTTTGTATGAAGATAGTCGCTTAAGCCCTTTTAATACTAAATGAAAACACACATTCACAGATATTGCTTGGAGTTGTGGCTTGGAGTACGCATGATAATAATATTCAGATAAGCTAAGCTTTTGGTCCATTAAATTTTACGATTCCAGACTGAAGCTGTTTACAGATTTATGAATGACTTATGTATTGTGTTTTGAAAACACTGTCGCGTCAGGTTCAAATGTCAGAATAAATAACTTATTCCTTGTTTGCGATCGAGAATCTGGTTTTTATAGTAAACAATGAGTTCCTGTGAAAATATAGTTGTACTCAGTAAGGATCTTAAGTATGTAAAGATTTATTAATTAATCCAAAATCGAAGTCTGAAGAGATTAAGAAACACTGAGGAAAGAAACAAAGGGGTATGATTTATTATTTGTGATTTGGTGCAACTTTAATTATCCAGCATGCGCATGGCAGAAACCGTAGGCACGCCACTGCTTAGAGGGTGTCATTGCGTGAGGGTATGAGGGAGGGAGGGGGTGCAGGACGGCCATGTGTGGAGTTACAGTGATTCCTAACAATGTCAGTTATAGAAAAGTATGCATTTGAGAGGCTTCCTTATCAAAAATAAATTATTTTCTTTTTTTCTGCTCTAGTGATTTGTTAAGAAGAGAAAATGTGAGCTTTTTATCAGAACCCAAAAAGATTTACATGTAAGGAATTGGAGAAAACGTTTGACAATCAGAATCAGACATGTCAATAGTAAGCAAATGTAATAAAATCTATTTTTAAATAAAATCCTATATTGCCGCCTTTACAACTCATGTAACAATGAATTGAATGGATGGTTTTTAAATGTTGGTGTGTCACTATTTTCCAGTGAACCGCACCCCTCCCCCGAGCACCAGCCTGCTGCTATCTCCTCCTGACAGCCCCCCTCCACCTGTCCCCAGCGGGGCCCTCTCACCAGGTAACACATGATGCCGGATTCCTGCTGCTTCGCCTTGTTATTACCTAATTGTACCTCTTTGTCGTAACTCATCCTTCTCATTTCTCTATGGTTTTTGCCTTGTCAATTTTGTAACAGTGTCTTCTTGAAAATGACGTAAGGAAGTCTAAAGTACTTGAGGTGAAATAAATGCTCAACTTGAGAAAATAAAACTCTGGGTTTTTTAAAAATATATATATACTTTTTCATATCACAGGAATCTGTAATGTAATTTGCTGATTTTGCAATATTGTAATCATTGTTGGCTTTATTTGTCAAATTTGCAATTTTTGTTTACCACGAGATATTAAATATTTTGTAGATTTCCAAAAGCAACTCAAGGAACATCTGTAACCCGGGTATAAAATATTTACATTACCTCCCGTCAATTGCGTAGATAAAAAAAAAGTATGGAAACTATCCCCCGTATTCATGAATCCTACTAGCACTTACCATAGGGCGCGCTAGCTGTCAGATTGGCGAAATTCGTTTCAGAAACAATACTTAGGATAAAAGCAGCGCTAGGGCTCTCTAAATACTAGCGCTTGGGTAAGTAAGGTCAGCAGGTATATTAACCAACGCTTAAGCGCTGTCAAAATATTCCTTCGTATTTAATTGTTATCACATTTTTTGTTTAATTGTGAATTAACATGAAAAAATAAATTCTTACGATGAAGACAATTTTTTAGAGTGTATTAACATTGTTTTGACGAGTATATTAACATTGTTTGACCATCAGAATCGGGTTTGTTCTCCAGTATGGTCTAGGACCATACTGCAATGAGATGAACTGTCAAAATATTCCGTCGCATTTCGTCAGCAAAGTTTTTGTTTGGTTGTGAATTATTTACATAAAATAATTAATTCTTACATGAAGATGATTTTAACGAGTATAAAAACATTATTTTGACCAAAAATAGTGTCCCAAGAAAATATATCAGAGACTGTTAAGACCCATTTACGATTACGACGAGGAAGAATTTAGAAGGCGTTTTAGATTGAAAAAATGCGTCGTTCTGTATACAGTCTTTCCGTTGCTCATTGAGGGTTTAACAAAGCCAAAAAATTCTTCGATAGTCAAGTTTTATGCACAGCTCAAAATATGACATTGACATTTCTTCGATTTGTCAAGTTCAACAGCTCAAATGTCATTGAAATTTGAAAGAAGTGGCAATGATAAGAATGAAGTACGCCGAATATTGGTCGGAAGCTATTGACCAATTACAGAGCTGGGTTTTTTCGAGAGCCAATGACTGGCCGTACATCTCCACTAAGTTGGGCACTAGGCTGATTAAAGATTTAGTGTTCTTTGTGAAACAAAACGCTCCAGAATGTCGACCCTTGAGTAAGTGTAGCGCTTGACTTAGGTAAGTATTGTTACTTGAGGCAGTATTGGTCATGAATACGGGGGTATATCACTCGCTAGGGTTGCTGTTTTATCTTTCATACATTTCTCTACTTAAGCGATCGAGACAAGTTTATTGAAATGTTTCTTTATTTTCACATTTTACCTGTGAGATCCACTTTTGTTTTGTTTCTCTTTATGGATGTTTGATGCTGTAACTGTGTCTGTTTGTGCAGATGGCCTGCAGCCGTTCTCCCTGTCGGGTGAGATGCGGGGCCTGTCTGTGAGTCGGCTGGACCCCCCCTCCCCCACCTACCACTCCGCCCCCACCTCTCTCAACAGCGATGCCCCCACACAGCTGTCGCACAGGTAAAACAATCACAATATAAATAATTAGTGTGCTCTTTGACTGACTAAATGCTGTGAGCTAGCAAAAATTCCCTGATTATTTATCGAGGGTCGAGGATATACTATCTCCCTAGGAATACTAATCCCTTGACTTATAGTTTGGTATGAGGCTGACCACCCATGCTGTACAAAATGGTTCACTTTGCCAATGTCACCCCTGTTGCAGGGAAGGACGGCAGACGTTGCCGGGCTTATGTTCATTTGAGATTTGGTTTTTGAATTGTAAGTACACACTACACATGCAGCATTTGTAAGTGAGAACTTGCACTTACACTTGTCTGTTTGTGTGTTTAATTTTAACTTTGAATGTTAATGTATATCTTTGCAACTTAGCTTAGATTAGGTTAGGTTAGATGCTATGAGTGACGTCACATTGCCAAGGGATATTTTTTAATGTTTCTACCATCATAAAACAAAATCACAAATGGTGTATTTCAAATTTATAATAAGAAAATTATTATTTCAGGTCGTACGAGAGCATCAGATCCATTGAGGACTCTGACCCGGAGGTGCACACAATAGACGACTCCCCGCAGACCATATCGCTGTCAGACGGTCGCTCCCTGCGCCGGCAGCATTCAGACGGAGCGGGGACCCGTGGGGGCATGCGACCCAGCAGCAGTGAGGTGTCTCTGGCTGGGAGGGGGGCCCTGCACCCCAGCACCAGTGAAGCGACTCTGAGCCGGGCCCCGCCTCCCCCACCGCCCCGCTCGCTGTCCTTCAGCCGCCCACCGAGGACAGCGCCAGACTTGAACAGCAGCAGAGATTACTCGGCACACAACAGAAGGTAACCTTACATTGATCACTTGTTTGTTTGGGAACAGAGAAATTTATTCTTTAAGTAAAGTGGTTGGGGTAAGGTCCAGTGGCGCAAAATCCTAAGAACACGATTCCCATTGGCTCCCCTTTTGAAATTACGCAAAAAGTAATGTATCAAAGTATGTATTTAAATAGTAAAAAAGAAACGAAAAACCTATTTTTTGAAAACGGCACGAACTTCCTTCGATCCTGTAAAATAAAGCTTAAATAAAGGCCCGACTCACGACTCCTGACTGACCTACCGGTCTCATAACTGCGGCAGAGCCCTTCTGGTGTTGCAGAATGCGACATTTCGTAAGTACACATGCAGCATTTGTAAGCTCAAACTTATACATGTCTGCATGTGGGCGTGCATTCAATATAAACCTTAAATGTTAAAATGTCTGCAACTTAGATTATAGATTTGTCACATAGCCGAGGGACATATTTTTAAATACACAGATCTAATAAACTTAAGTCTATTTTTTTAACACTGATAACTTACTTAAAGGGGCACATAAAAAATTAATGGACAGAGAGGATGTTCTCCTGAAGACGTCGGCTACGTCGCTGACGAAACGTAGAGAATGATGTAAGTTCTCTCCAAACGGTTCGTTAAATATCCGATTTAAATTAAGTTTTTAAAATTGTTCAGTTTTAAAAATATATATATATAATTGTCAATAAGTTTTTACAAGTTGTAAATTTAAATCATGCAACACTTTCTGTTCGCACAGTTTTACAAATGCATTTTATGTAAGTACGTACAACTACCTTGTGAATGGAGATGAAATTTATACGATACCCTTGTCCCTCCGATGTAGCTACAGCTTGCAAGGGGACCTTTTTCCCGTATGTGTAATCTAAGTTGCAAAGATATATTTAACATTCATACTTCATACACAACCAAAAGCAAATATGCGTAAGGTTGCTCCTACTTAAGTTTACATGCTTAGAAAATATAACCCAAACGCAACTAAGCTGCACATATAGTGTAACTTCTTTCCAACTTTATCCCCGAAAGGGTCACATCAGGACCTATTTATTTTACAGGTAAGTGGGCCAGCCTCACGCCAACTGCTCTGCTACTTTTGCTGCCTTTTCCTGAAACCATGGCAACTCCTTTATGTAGACTACATGACCGTCCCACAACTCCTTGCTATAGTAAAAATATGTGTTACAATAATTCATCTAATCTAATCTAATCTAAGTTGCAAAGATATGTAACATTTGGGATTCACATTATATGCATTCTCACAAGCAGACACACACAAGTTTGCCCTTGCACATGCCGCATGTGAACCTACAACATTAACACCCAAGTCTCAAATGGACATACACCCTGCAACTCTTCCCGTCCTTCCCTTAAACAGGGGTGACATCAGCAAAGTGAACAAAATACATGTTCAAATTGAAGAATGAAAGTTTTTTCCTTGACTTAGTTTGGTATGAGGCTGACCGCCTATATTGTAAAAAATGGTTCACTTTGCCAATGTCACCCCTGTTTCAGGGAAGGTAACCCCCGGCAAAAGTTGCAGGGTTTATGTTCATTTGAGGTATGGATTTTGATTTGTAAGTACCTACATATGCAAAATTTGTAAGTGCAAACTTACTCTGGTCTTTCGTGGACATTCATTCAATATGAATGTAAATGTGAATATATATTTTTGCAATCTAGATTATAAGGCCCAATCTAGATCAAGCGCCCTTGGGATGGCTAGTGCCACTAAACGGCGCCATATAAAAATTGCCCAATTATTATTATTATTATAGATTATAAAGTCAATAAATGTATGTTGTTATTGTTCCAGTGGCAAGAGTCCTGGTGTGGAGATATACGTGCGGCAGCCCCCGGCGCCTGCGCCCCCGGAGCGCTCTCCCTCCCCCGAGTTCATCCCCACAGCCACTGACAGGCCCGTAGGACTGGACCTGCAAGAATTCTTACCGGTCACCTGTTTCCTTCTTTTATGGGATTCCTTATTCTAATTTTTAACAGATCCCGAATTCCAACACTCGAGGTTAACCACCAGCTGTGAAATCCCTAGGGCCTTTTCAGACGCACCACATTCTGCCCAGATTGTCTATGGATTAATGAAAAAAATGTGTGAAAGCTTTCATACATCGCAGTCTAGTGGCAATGCTTCAGACTCATAAATAGAAGGTTGTGGGCTCAAATCCTGGCGGAACACAAAAAAATTCCATTTATATTTTCAAATATGCTCTTTGCTGGGTTGAAACAATTGAAAAATTCATATTTTCCTTTATCAAAGACCGGTCACCAAAGGTCCATCTAGCCTTACAACAATTTGGTCTTGCTTGAGAATTGGTGCTTTCTATAGCAACGACTAAGCTCGCAGAGGGCTCTAGAGGTTTGATTCACACAAAAACAGCGCTCACCAAAGAAATCATCCTAATATTATTTATTATTATTGTCTTAGATTGTAGATTATTATGAATGTGTTCTCTCAGAACACCGTCTATGTGCTGCAGTGCAGTTTATTGATGCTGACAGTTGTCTGTGTGTGCTTGCAGAAGTCTCGCTCAGGCTACGGCCCCGCCAGCGGAGAGCTGTCGGAGCAGGAGGTGCTGAGCGTGATGATGCGGGGACACGAGCCCATGATGGCGGTGCTGGCCACCCGGCAAAGGTCCCTGCAGGTGGGCTCCTCATACACAATTTCATTTATTGGACATATTTTTTTTTTTTTTTTTAAAAGATAGTTGATGGTAAAAAGTGTAAAATTACAAGCTATGCCAAAACAATATTTAAAGACAAAACAATATTTAAAGACAAAGTGAAGCAAATTAAAATTTCAACAAGAAATAAAATCTATCACAATGCAGGACAAACAAATCAAATAAAATTATACATCAATTTAAAAAATGAAACATATGAAATTAAATCCAATTAATAAATTATACTATGAACAGAAATTTCATAAAATTTAGAAAATAGGTGTGCGTTAAAGCCTCCCCTGAAGATATTGTAATCAGTAGCCTGCCTGAGACTCGGAGGAAGATCGTTCCAGAGCTGAGGACCTGCACGGTGTAGATCACGATCCCCATAGATAACACAGAAATCATCCTCGCCCACTAAAATATAACTTCTATTCTTTCATCCCAAGGGTGTCAATCACTAACTTGATTTTTGAAAACACAAGCGTCTTCAAAATACCTCCTGGATGGTTCTTTGCCAGTTTCCTTCCTCAGCTTCAAAGATGGCCGGTTACAATGCAACGGTCCCGCTGAGCCAAGTGTTCTATCCCCAAAGCCAGTTCTGCTAAATCAAGATTGCCTTTTCAGTCTGTTGACAGAAAAAATGTTCTCTGCTGGCAAATTTCCGAACATTTTTTTTGTCTTCATTTTTGTGAAGTCCACTCTACTAGGAGCAACCGGGTACTCTGCCTAGAATGCAAACACTTCTTATCCTTGAACGCACCTCTTTTAAATTCATTCTTACCCATCACTTTTTTCATTCATCACCTTTGCTCTTTTTATTATATATTTCACAATCACACATGTGGTCAATCCATGCATTTCTCAACTTTAAAGCTTTCAAAGAAATGAGTGTATTGTAGAGTGTCTGGTGCATCCATGTTTCAGGTTTTCCATTCCATGTGGATGAGCAAGAACCTGAAGACAGCCCTGGAGTCCACAGTGGCAGCGGGAGACCTATCTGTGATCTTAGATATACTTAATGTTATTGTCCTTAGACCGTAAGTAACACTATACTTCTCAATAAACTCTTGAAATATCTTTAATGTTTGATATTAAAAAAATATATGCATCTATTTTATCAGAGGGCTTGGTTGAGTGAACCCACTGAAAAATAGCTTATTTTTAAAAGACTCATGAACTGGAAATTTGATTTCTTAGCTGAAAAATGTCACAGGTCAGTGACATTAGCTTGCCGTCCTTACCAATCTTACCATGGGATGTCACAATCTTTTGTCTTTAGATTTGTTCCAAGTTCATTGTAATATTATTCAATTCTTCTTCTGTATGGAAAATGCCCGCGGAGAGCAGGGGCGCCAGTGTCAAGTAGACTTGGAGTGAGGATTTTGGGAATAATTGAGGGAAGTAGGTTACGATTCACACACAATTCTAAGCAATCTTTAAAATGGTGTTGGGCATCTTCATCCATCGACATCAATAATGACTCCTGCTGCTATGGTTGCCATATCTAGGGAAACTTCCATAAGAATACATTGCAAACAACATCAAGTTACGCAACTCAACTAAGCTGCACATATAAGTGGCTTTTTGCCGTGTTGTCCTGCAAGGGGTCACGAGCACAAGCTATTTATTTATTCAGGTAAGAGTCTTACACCAACGTTGCAGATATTTTCATTTGATTTGTAAAATTTCAGCATCAAATGTTACGCAAGGTGTCAATTTTCTGATTAGTTCACAAACCCATTAAAACGATGGCATAATCATAAAAGGATCAAAAGTAATAATTTGTCTTGTATTTCAGGTCAATATGGAATTTGGACATCTGTGCAATATTACTTCCACAAATACATTCTTTATTAGAGAGTAAATATGAATCGTAAGTGCTTCTTTTGTTCTTTATTATTCAACACACAATATCACAAACAAGCAACATCTGCCATGTTTCACTGTGCAACTTGGACTTTTGGAGTATTTATTGCCACAGGAATGCAAAAAGCCTTAGGCAACCATGGGAGAAAATAGAAAAATACTGAACAGAAAAGATATTCATGTATAATAAATTAAAAAAATGACAAGAACAGTTTGTTATCCAATCTGCATCGAAGTTCATATGATCCACCTCAAAAGTAATCTTAAACATTCTGTAAATATTTGGTGAAAATCTGTTTCTTTTACAAGCTCTTTATCTTCATAAATTATGATTTTGTATTTTTTTAAGTGAAGGGTTACTAAGTTAATACCTCATTATGATTAAATAAGATAAATGTAGCGTTCCTGTCTTGAATAACAATATTCAATAGCGTAATGAAATTGTTTTGGTGTTTACAAATTTATTTTTAAAAATGTTTTCAGTTACATGACAGCGGGTTGCTCCGCGCTGCGCCTCGTGCTGCGCAACTTTGGCTCAGTTATCGCCAGCAACGTGCGCGCGGGCGGCGGGGGCGTGGACATCTCGCGGGAGGAGCGGCTGGCGCGCTGCCGGCGCTGCCACGAGCATCTGCGCAGCATCCGGGCCTCGCTGCAGGCGCGCCGTCCACACCACCCCCGGCTGGCGGCCGCCTTCGCCGACCTACAGAACCTCATCGACCAGAGCCTGTAGCGCAACCATCGTGAAAACAATATTAACATAAGTATTCAATAGTATTAAACATATCAGTAATGGACTCTGAACAATCAAAATATCCCTGGCTATGTGATGGCGGTGATAGTAAATAATAATGGATTCCCAATTTTTTTGGCCAACAGTTGGCGGCAATGCTAAATGCAGGATGGTGCACTTTTACCTACATAATGTTGTATCGAAATTATGACACTCTGTCCTGTCTTTAGCCTTGTCAGGTGACATCACATATATTCCCCCAATTTAAAATATTCTGAGTCCACTCTGGTGAGATGCCTTGCGGGATCTGTTGCCGTGGTCTATCTGAGCTGGAACTTCTGAATTTTTGGTCCATGTCTGCGATGGACTTCTTCAGCGTGCTGTACTGTACTGTATCCTGCTGCCGTTCCACTAGGGGTGGCCGGTACCTTCGCAGATGCGCCTCCACTTTTTTTGGTCCTGAAGTGTGTGAAGCTGATATAATGTTGACCCAACACAATAGTTTTATCAACATCAGCATCTTCTCGCTGAATCATCAGATATCAAAATCATAGACTTGTGCAAAGTGTCTGGAAGCTCCAGTTCTGATAGACCACGGCAACGATCCCAAGAAGCAACTCAATATCGTCAAGGGCTAGTTGTGTAAGCCTAAAACTACTATATCAATAATATCTCCAGGATGTCCACACCTCTAAATTTAAATGCAGACAAAATCTGCATTGCAATACGTAAAATATTGTAAATGCATAGCTTCATCTTCTATCTATGCAAATATTGTATGCTAAAAATTCTAAAATTAAACTAGTAAATTGTGTAAACTAAAAATAAAATGCAAACTAAATCACTCACTAGGAGTGCTGTGGTATCGTCATGCATTTTTCATTTGTCACGATCCAGGGAAGTTATGTAATTTTTTATACTCGAATACTAAATACAAGTGTGGACAAATCTGCATTACTATACGCTTCCGAACATGGAGGAAGTATTATATGGAGGGGGTCGTACATGTGATTTAGTACCAATCAACATGATGCACCGTCTTTGACACCATACATTGTTTATAATGCTGTTTCGCTCACGACATATGAAATGCTTTTCTCATTTTCTATGTAAGCAACGTGTCTCTACTCCGTCTTCAATCTATTTACATATCACCATGGAAACACATGAAATCACTATGGTAACGGATTTGTTAGTAGTAGTGTTGCAAGTATGAAGATATCTGATAAATTCCGAATTCAAAAATGTTCCTACCACATTGTGTACGGGATGATTTTCACAAGTATCTATTACCGCGAGCATAGAAGTTACATACTTGAAGCAGCAAGTACCTTTATATTTTAACATCACTAGTTCTAGAAATGGCTGTTACTTTCGCGAACAAAATATTTCGACAAACGATAAATAAATTTTATCAACGTAATCATATGGAATAGTGATTGAAGTGAAATATTATTCCATGTTCTACAACACATTTACTCTATTTTGTTGGCCCGTTTAGAAAATACCTAGTTTGACATTTATATGGATTTTTTTCCCAACTAGGTAACACACCTGTTGATAGTTGGAAGGTTACCGATAGACTGAATTTGGATTTTTGTGTGATGAGTGGGGTAGCGTATTTCTAATTCTCAAAGGATTGATTTCTTAGCCCATCCAGTTCTATATATCCATGCTTCCGAATGTATATCTTTTCATGCAGATATTGTGTGCCAGATACTTTTATAATATCTGATTGTACGCCTAACATTTTTGACGTGTTGATGTTGATTATTTGGACTCACGACAAGTTTTGTTTCCTTTTATTTACTTAGAGAGAGCAAGCTTCTTCCTGCTCCTCTGTGGGGATAATCTTCACTCTCCTTATTTTCTTGTGGAAGTAGCGTTGTCGCCCCTGTTCTGCCCATACATGTTTTGAAACATTGAGCTTACCTGTTTATATTATTATTTATTAGTAATTTGTTGTGACATTTTCAGGTAGACATCAAGGAAGAGAATTATTTCATTCATGCTTACATTGTGCTACATGGAGTTTTCTGTCAGTCAGTTTAGTGAGGGCTGTTGTCTCTGCACTGCAAGACATAACATACACCCTTGTTGTATATTTTTCATTTCAAGCATCGAGGCATGTTGATTGGAAAAAACTTCTGCAGATTTCCATAAGCTGCTTATCTAAAAGAGATCCGTTTCTAAAGTTCGGCTGTTTGGTTATCTCGGCAGAGTGTAATTTTACGACTCAAGTATTGTGGACCAGAGCAGATGCAATGGAAAAAAATGCAATTAAGCTACATGTATAGTGTAACTTCTTGCCTGCGTTATTCGCGAAGGGGTCGCATGTAGCAATTCGGGACATACATGTTTAGGTTTATGGGTAAGGGGGCTGGCATCACGTCAACCACTTCACTTTAAGTGGGGGCTGCCCAGCTTCCGAGGGGGCTGGTTCTCATTTCTTGTGAACACTTTTGGTGTATTTTTGTTGTCTCCTTAATAGAAAACAGAACAAGCTTATTGTGCCTTTACCTAGTGCTATTGTAATTAGCTGCTTTTAAAGAATTCCCCTGCATATTTGAAATGATTGTGAAGTTGAACTATGGTTGCAATTATTGTCATTTTCTACGTCTGTGTACTATTGGACACTAAACTACCTCAACAGGTACTATATTACTGACATCTGGACCTATGCTTTATGGATAAGGTTTCAGTTTTATTTTTAGTAATGTTTGTGAGCTTTCACAAAATGGTTATGAGCCCTTTGCGTACAGGTGGCATTGTCATGCATGGATGCCATGAACAGATTGGGCTCTCAGTGTGGTCAGCTTCCATGCATGTTACCTAAATAATAATAATATTAGGATGATTTATATGGTGAGCGCTGTTTTTGTGTGTATCACACCTCAAAGCGCCAATTCTCAAGCAAGAACCAGATGTTTTAAGGTTGGATGGACCTTTCAGTGACCGGTCTTTGATAAAGGTTTATGAATTTTTCAACCCAGCGAAGAGCACATTTGGAAATATAAATGGTATATTTTGTGCTCCACTGGGATTCAAATCCACAACCTTCCATTTACGAGTCCGAAGTGTTGCCACTGGACTACGGACCGGTCCAAGAAATGCCAACAAAACGTGGTGTACCTAGCGGTCATCCATCCAGGTAGCATCCGCGCCCAATGTTGCTTAACTTCGGTGATCTGATGAGAACTGGTGCTTTCAACATGGTATCGTCGTTGACATAACTAAGTTGTGAAGTACCTCTGATATCTGCCATAAAAATAGAGTGTTTTCTTATAAAGGTAGAAATTGTAAAAACAAAAATTGGTTGTACCAGTGGAGGCATATTTTGAATGGTAAAAAAAAACCATACGTAGAATTTAAAATTCAAGGGAAAATTGAATTTTATAGAATGAAAAAAAACGGATTTTACTGACCGTGCAAAAGAGAAGAACGATTTTCTCTACGTTTCGTCAGAGTCATATCTGACGTCCTCAGGAGACGTGTGTCTTCTACAAAGAAGAACCACGAACTGTTGAATTATTTCACGTTGGACGATTTCACAAGAAGACATAATATCGTCCTTCTGTACAACTGGGGCTATTGCGACATCTATGGATGCATCACCGAAGGTTAATAAAAGTACCTACAACCTTCGGCCTCGATCAAACAACAATAATTTCGTGGTCCTTCTTTGTAGAAGACACGTCTCCTGAGGACGTCGGATATGACTCCGACGAAACGTAGAGAAAATCGTTCTCCTCTTTTGCACGGTCAGTAAAATCCATTTTTTTCATTCTATAAAATGTCTAACGACCGTAATCATAATTTAAAATCTGAAAATTGAATTGTTTACAAAGACAAAGGTGTCTGCTGACGAAAGAAAACAAATTTTGTTATAAGTACATTGTGTGTTATTTTAGCATTGTTCCTTTTTATGATAAAATTTATTTGTCTTTTGAAACTGCCATTTCCTGGGAACTCTCAATTATCACTGGAAAACTCCAAACCTACATAATTAAAAATGCAGGGAATGAAATACAAGTAAATATTTTTTAAACAACTGAAGTTGTAGAAAAGTATGCAATAAGTTCAGTATTATGTAATGAATGGGCTGTTAATGCTGTGGATTATTCATATTTCAAAGTGAATATTATAAAAAAAACTCAATCACTGGCCCAATATCCAGAATGCCATCATGCTCAAATACTTATTATTAATTATCTTTGTATATAAATATTTGTGCCTGACTTCAGATAGAGAATATTTTTTCACCAGCAATGTATTATATTACATACACATAAGTAGGGCATAATGTTTAAATAATTATAGAATTTGTATTTGAATTATAAGTTATAATATAAACTAAGGCTCCCATACATGTAATAAACCAAACTGTGTGTTGCTATTAACAACTTAATTAACTTTAAGATTCATTTCTATCAATGAACCATGTAGCAGAACTTACATTATTCTCAACATTTCGCTGGCGTCGTAGCCAACATCTTCATGAGACACTCTTTCTGCATGATGATTGAGGATACAATCATCGTAATGTAAGTTCCCCTACAATAATTCATCTCATATCCAAAATGTGTATTTTTTTTTTTTAAGTTTATTAATTTGTAAATGTGTCTGAAAACTTCCAAGTTACAAATTTCCTTTTTTTTTACCTGTAACGCGTGTATGATATTTTGCCCTACATCAGGTATACCATCAATCGCAACTTGGTTGAAGAATGAACAATTCTACATTTCTGTAAAGTGAAGTGACTCTCCGTAGTGAAGTAACTGTAACATGATTTATTCTAAAGATAAACAACTAAATTTTAGTTTTAAAATTATATTTAATATTTTCAGCAATGTACTTAAATCATTTCTTTATTTTATTGTTGTTTCAAAAATGTAGATAACTTAAGTTTGTTGATGTTTTCAACATGTGAGACGAGCCTTTACAGTACTTTTTTGTTGTCTGCAAAAACAACTAGTTTTAGTAGAAAATTAAATTATTTTTCAATAATACCAAAAATAACACATTAAAAATACTAATCTAAGTTATTAATAAATTTAAATGAATTTTGTTGAAATTTCGTACTTTAGGAAGTCCCTTGCCGCGCTTCCAAAATAGGTATAACCAATTTTAATTTTGAATGTGTGCGACTCAAAATTCTTAAAAACTAACAATGCTCTTTGTTTTGTTTAATCTTCTTATTTTTAGATGGAATGAGACGTAGGCCTACCATATTTACTGATTTAAAAAAAAACGCAACTAAGCTACACATATAGTGTAACTTCTTGCCTGCGTTATCTACGTTTTATTATACAGTAAAACAAAAACAAAAAATGTGATTTAGTGCTTTTACACCCCGGCATAGAGATATTTTATTCTTAGACATTTTAGTCGTCGGTTGAGCTCACGCTTTGACAAACTAATAGTGCCTGCTCTGGAAGTTTCATCAGCACGGTCATTCTTACCTGCCAAATTTTGTAATATTTGTATAAATACAAATCAGCTGTTCACTTGCGGCCATCTTCGATTGACAGGTCTTCATACAAATGCATCATTAGTTTGTCAAAGCGTGGGCTCAACCGGCTACTAAAATGTCTAAGAAAAGCCCCGCTAGAGCTTTGCCTGCTTAGAAAAATTCAAATTCATTGACAGTTCGCTGCCTTAGTTCTTGTTTACCGTATACGCCATTGAGAAATTTTTACATGAGCAATGTTTGCATGTGTACTGGACCAATGTGTCTTATAAAAACAAGAAATTTATTTAAAAAATATTTAAAAGAACTTTCACATTATCGAGTTTTTCTTAGCTCAGATTGTGTAGAATTTGATTCATAAGACAACTGCATGAAAAAGTCATATTTGACAAGATTGGCGTATACGATAAACAAGAACTGGGGGAGCGAGTTGACTTCAATGATGCAAATATCAGCTACATTTATAAATGATAATTAATAGATCTAAACTTGAAAAAACTCTTCCATAGTTGAAGACCACAGGGGAAAAACAAGGAATGCCACTAAAAATAAGAAAATAAGGTCGTAAGAAAAAAAGTAAAATCTAGTAGCATCTGTGTGTATTTCACAGTTTATGGCGGTATTTCCGGTTCTTTGTCACTGGCAATAACCATGATTTCACACACCTGGATTTCAAATTTCAAATTTTGATTTTCTCATAATTTTCTTTAACTGACATTCCTTGTTCTTCCCCTGTAGTTTTCAATTAGAAACTGACTTAAAAAATGAGAAAAGTCAGTCAATGATGTATTTTAGCATAAATCTACACCCGCAGGGATTTGAGGGTTGGCTGGTTTGACAGATGAGATTTGCTTTTTGTCATACGAGACGTTATAGTGAGCAAAGCTAGCTCCTTGAACGCCGTTTCCTGCTCACAAGCCCGAGGCAGGCTCCACTGAATGAACTCCTAGTATTATACTCAAGTTTATATGTCTGCTTCTTGTTCAGTGACCTTGGGTGTACTGTTGGATTTGCACCTCATTTTTTATCCTATACACTTCTCATCATCATCGTTGGCGCTGATACCCTGTGTGGGTAGCTGCCTCCACCTTTCCCTCTCTGTCGCTTCTTGTCGTCAGCTGGTCACGCTCCATAATTTTATTTTTATTTTATTTTAACAGGACAACAAACAGCGTTACATAAGAAATATAATAATAGCAATTACAAAAAACATGGCCAATTATATGTTGCCACGGATATAAAATTTAGGAATAATCACACTTTATCCTGGGCAAATGTGTGCCAGGACTTCCAAGCATATTTTCAACAACGGTTAGATGACCATAATTAATTGATGACGTCTACCAAGCGGGAATTGTAAGGTATTCCACAACACACACTTTTATGTATATTTACAGGTTTCATAAGGAAACATCACTGGGACATAGGTGAATTTATTTGATTGAGGTTTATATTAATTTATGAGATTTATATCCATCAATCCTCCTTGACTGATAGGTTGGTACGAGGCTGACCACCTGTGCTGTAAAAATCGTTTCACTTTTGCCAATGCCACCCCGGTTCAGGGAACGGCGGCAGGAGTTGCAAGGTTTATGTCCATGTGAGGTTTTCTTTATTTGTATGCACACATGCAGAATGTGTAGGCGCGAACCTACATGTGCCTGTCTGTAGGCATGCATTTCATATGAGCCTTAAATGTTAACATATCCTTGCAGCTTAGATTATAGATTATAGAATCAATTTTCGCCATTTAACTCTCCTGCTCCTCCCCACTTAGGTAGGCTTATGTGGATAGAATAAAATCCAGAACTGTTCTCTTTTTAATTGTTGATTTAAATTGCCATAACATGTATTATTGCTCAGTATTTTCACTGCATTTAATATATTCCATCCATTTTATCATTTATTTGGTAAACTCTCTTTCTTTGTAGAATTTGTGACTTAGTTTATAAAAGAAATAAGAACCCCTGTTTAGTGTACAGACGGGCATGGATCTTAATGAATGTGGTCTAAATTGGAACTACTGGCGCTATCTTGTAAAATGTTACTTTTGACAGTTCCTGTGAAGTTAGCGGTGTTGTGTTAATAGTGGTTCGTATTTTATATTTTGGTAAAAAAACATGATTGATATGTCAAAATTTATAACAAGTGATGTCAGGGAGGTTGTGTTAAAGAATAAGGAGTATTTTAATTTAAGGAAAACAAAATGATGCTCGTTCATATTATCAGTTTGTAGCCGCAAATATTACAGCAGTGCCCTCGCTCGAGTATCACTCACATTCATTATGATTCACGTACCACTGTAACCACATCTTAAACTCCAAATAATTTATAAAACTAGTCTATTCTAAAGCATACTAAATCACTAACCCAAAATCAAGCCGAAAGAAAGTTGAAATTTTTATGTTGTGATGTCTTTTTAACATTAAATAAGTCTTTATAAGCATTCGTGGTCTCCTGGCCATGGAGTGTTCCCTCCATTCTTAAACCGGGTCTGATTTTTTCTCCTTACCCTTTTCACTTATGTATTATTACTATTTGTATTGTTTTTCTTTGCTCATTTAAATCATTAATTAAGTGATTTACGAGTTTTTAAAGTTGTTATCATAATATGTTGTCATTCTCTCATTACCTGCATAGGCAGCAATAGACTGATTTGTTATCATTCCAAGTTTAAAAGACATTGTAATAAGAATACAATATACCTGTGTGTATGATTCATTATTATTTTCTATAAAGATTAATAATTGTCATCAAGGTTTGTTCCCCTTTAAGTTTAGCGATGAACTTATTTCCATTTATTTCAACATGATAATGGTAAATCGTTAATAGTTTAATTTTCATCTCAAAATATACATGTTTGTCTGTAAAAAAAACTTACTATTCTTGAAGTTTTCACCAAACGGAACACTAGGAAGTTTAATTCCTAATCTTTAATTTTAGTCATATCAACTAAAGGGGTTAAATCTAGGATTTTTGTTGAAAATGAGATGAATACATAAACGGAAACACAGAAAATAATATTGTATTTCCATTTATTTATCTCCTTTTTGAAAAAAAAAACTCTAAATAAATCTGCCTTTAGTTTTATATGATTTATTTATACACAGCTGTACTTACAGACTGGGCATAACTTTTGACCACGGAATTTTTAATATTGAAATTTGTGCCTAGTTTGTAAGCGAAGCCAAATATGAAAAAAAATTGACTGACATTTTCCAATACTAGTTTTTAATTTAAGCATCCTTGTCCACTGTGTACCTACAGAAACTGCCTCTACTCTTTATTTTTAAGAAATGCCTCCATACAATGACAAGAAGTTCTGTATTTTCTGATAATTATCATTATTTATTACTGACAAGCTAATACAAGGAGAGTATCAGTGGAATATTGTAACTGATTTCTTTTAAAATTATTAATAAAGTAAATAAAGACCCTAATTTGTAATTTTATGTGAAAAAGTTTTTTTTTCTTTTTGTTATCAATAGGGTATTTGCAATAGTGAGGAATTTGGTAAAAAGTGTATCTTTTTGATAGATTACGATAAGCATATTATTAACAAGGTCCTGATTTCAAGTCAAAAATAAAATTTCATGATTTTACATTTGAAAGAACATTTTCAAAAAATTTGACTGGTTTCGAAAGGGATATGTGATCCGTCGATGAAATTTGTAGCCCCCGCGATGTCATTTTCTTATATCCACAAAGCTGCTAGTATTGCAATGGCTATAGAATAAAGAAAATTACGTCACATACGAAAATTCAACCCAAAGAGCGTTCTGGCGCATAAATTCAAACTTCATTTTTTTTTAACATAAATAACATGGTAAAAAAAACTAATAAAAATAAAATTCAAGAAGTTTTGTGATAAACAAATAAAAATGAATTGAAATCGACAAGAAAAAAAAAGGAAATTTCCGTATCACATTCTATTATCTGGATCATGTACAACACATCACAGGATGCTTATCATTGTTTACTTCCTATAGGTGATGAGATTTGATGTGAACGCTGAGGCCTGACCTAGCCTGGTAAGTTTTGTGACACAGCTGGCACTTGTGGCTCCGTGCCCCCGTGTGTGTGAGCAGGTGCTTCTTGAGGCCGTGCTCAGCAAAGAACGTCTTCCCGCAGCTGCCGCACGCGTGCCTCCTCTCATTGTTGTGCACCTTCCTCACGTGAGCCTGCCTGCTGCTGGCGCACTTGAAGGCCTTGCCGCAGGAGCCACACGCATGGGGCTTGTTCTGGCTGTGCACGTGGCGCGTGTGCATGTACAGCGCTGTGGGCTGCTTGAAGGCCTTGCTGCACAGCTGGCACTTGTACTGCCCCTCTCCATGTATCTTGATGTGCACACTCAAGTAATCCCTCGGGTACGATTTGCCGCAATGCTGACACTGTCTCATACATCTATCTGCGCTCAGCTCTGTCTTAGGTTTTTCATATTTCTCACATGTTTCCAGGTGGGCGTCATACAGGGAAGATGATACAAAGCCTGCCCAGCACCATGGACATATAAAAGGAGTGAAGTGCTTCTTAGTGTGAGACGCCAGCGATTTGAAGTCAGGATATCTCTCCTGACAGTAGTTGCAAGCTTCCCCGACAGACATGGCCGGTCTGTGCAATTGAGTGCAATGCTCGAGAAGGTCTCCTCCCTTGAGGAACCTGGCATCGCAAACAGAGCAATACAAATAGTTGCCTTGAAGAGATTCAGCTGTGTTTGAAGAATATGTGCCAAATTCGGAAGTTGAATAACTCTTAACGAGCTGAGAAATATCATCCTCAGATGAACTGTGAGGTTGAACACTGGTCTCTGTATTTTCTTGCTTTGGAACGGTGGAATCTATTTTTTGTGTTTCCTTACAAAGGGAGGCCGAGTGCAAATTAGGAGAGGGAAGTGATAATCTGTTTGCTTGATACCTCTCTAGAATCTTTTTTGAATTCTCAATTATACTCTTGAATGAAAATATCAATTTGATTTGTTTCACACAATATTCACAGACATTTTGTGGGTATTCATCAGGTGTTTGTACCTAAAATAAAATGGCAAATTTATATTATGAATGAAGAAAAATCAATAATTGTTCTCACTGTTCTAGAAATTATTAACACCGGTAATTCGACGGAGTCCTTACTTTCTAGAAAAAGAAATAATTCCTTGTAATTAATATTTTCCTCTGAAACCTTTAAAAAAATTGTAAGTAGGTACTTGCCTGAAAATTTAAACAATTATTTAAAATGTTAGCAATAGTTTCCTGATTTTCATCAGTTGTAATTTGGGACTCTATATTTATAACATCATTATTGTCGATCAGACAAAGCCGACACATATTTTGAAAGTTCATTTTTCAATTCGATTCAAAAGTACTTCGCCGAAATATGGTACATGGACTGTCAAAATTTGACAGCATTGTAATCGGTGCAGTGAGATAGGTAGGTAAAATAAAATGTACGTAATTTATTCGTTCAATTTAAGAAAACGCCATTCTAAAATAATAATTAAAATCCCACATTATCATGGCGATTTCCGTTAATTTCTTCGTTTTAAAATCAAAAAATATGTAGCGACAGTTCTTACTTGATTATTAGGAAAATGGGGGAAATGTTAGTGGCACATTTACAGCACTAAACTCACGAAATGTCAATAATTTATAATAAACAAACCAGAAAAAAATATTTTTAAATAAAATAGTGAGTTATTTCTTGGTCATGGATTTAGACAATTATTGTCGCTGTTGTTTATCAAAAACTAGAGAAACTAAAAACATAAATTCCTTCATTGATGTGGGAGGAAAGTTGGGAAAAATTAAAATTATTCTGTCTGACTGCTTAAATCTAAAGGTGAATGATATGTGCAGTATTGTTAACATGATACTTACGTAGTTAGCGATGTAGACATGGAGTTGTAGATCATATTTCATTGCATTTTTCAAACTTTAATTGTCATTTTTTTCAGGCTGAAATAGGTGATGGATATCCACAGAACGTATGTGGGCGCTGTGTAAGTTTGTTGAGGAAAATAAGTTCATTCAAGTCAACGGCGTTAAAATCATACAAATACATAGAGGCTCAGTACAACACAATCAAAAGTGAGACAGACATCCAAAGTCTTAATGGAGTCGAAACAAAATATTCAGTCAAAGAAGAGAAATTAGCAGAATTTATTGACAAGGAGCTTAAACTGCCTGACTCCAATGAAGCCAATGATGAATGTGGGGTTTATGATGAAGAAGGCGAGTCCGGCACTCCCCTGTTCTACTGCATCTGCTGTGACGCCAAGTTTGCATGTAAGGAGGAGCTGTACCAGCACTGCTGCGCCTCTCACACACCGCTCAACAGATCAGGCCAGGCGTGCGAGTACTGCAACGAGCGCTTCCCCTACTCCTCCATCCTGACCATGCACAAGAGGAAGCACCTCACTCCCTACGTCTGCCCGTGGTGCCTGCAGGGCTTCTCCGCCTCCCTCCACTTCCAGACCCACACGCAAGACTGTGAGAAGTTTGAAGACGTCTACGCGAGCCGCACCAAAATCCGCCCGCCAAGAAAAAAAGAGAAATGTCAGTGCCAGTACTGCGGGAAGTCCTACGCTAAAGACTACATCGCTTCACACATGAAAATTCACAAGGAAGGGACGTACGTTTGTAAGATTTGTGGAAAAGCTTTTGCCCAGCGAACGCCTTTCAAGGAGCACATGTACGTACACAGTGACGTCAAGCAGTACAAGTGCTCGCAGTGCGACACAACATTCAAGTCGCGTAGCAACAGATTTAAACACATCAAGAATGTGCATATGAAACAGAAGAATAAAATATGCGACACGTGTGGAAAGGGGTTCTTCTCTAAGAGTTCCTTGCTGAAGCATCTACCCTCCCACACGGGGATCAAAGCCTTCAACTGCCACTTGTGCGAGAAAGCTTATCAAGCCAAGTCAGGGCTGCAGGTGCACCTCAAGTCACATGAGCTCGCTGTGTAATGGATCTCCCGAGTATGTTGTGTGCTAAACGTGTTGTAGAACATTTTAAATATTTTGTCATATTATACGAGTCAAATGGAATCAATCACAGCAATCTAGAATATTCATCAAATATGAGACTTGCTGCGGAATTCAGAACAGACTGAAAGCGATTGAACTGTTTCTTTGGCTGACCACTATAAAGCGATTATCAATCGGAGGCATCACAAACATTCTCACCAGGGACTTGACCGCATCTGATGGTAGACACTTTCTTATCGCCTTTATTTGGTGTAGTGAAAAAAAAGAGGAAGCTATTGTAGCATATATTTGCCTTTCCAAGTAAATCAGGTTCCCATCCAGTAAGACTCCTAGAAATCTCACCGAATCAGAAGACTGGATCAGCCCACTTCCTATGGAGAGTGGTACTCCGTTCACCAGTAAATGGTCCTGCCTCGATGTGGCCGCTCATAGTATCTCCATCTAATCCATGTTCAAAATTAGGCCATTGTTCACTATCCACTCACCGACCTCCGAGATACACCGTGTGAAATCTCTTTTGTGTCCATTTTTATCCACCCACTTTCAGCACTCTTTAAGTTGCGTACCCATATTTCTGAGGTTTGCCATTTGCATAATGTGTTCTAGGCGCAGTATGCACTTACATCTCTTTCATCTTCTTCATTTTGTTAAAAATCATAATCCCAATGCAGTGACTATTCGCATCTTAATATAGGTATATAGGACTACTTTATTTTATATTAATTAATAATTTTCAGGGTAAAGTTGCATATTCTATTTTAATGTAATGTACGTTTTTAAGTCATCATCTTTAAAAAAAATCTATTTGCATTTAAGCGACACCAGATTACTCATTATGTATGAAGCAATATTATAATCATAAGTACATAATATATAAGTTGCCATCGTTTACCAAAGTTGTATAGAAGTTTGATTCCTGGCAAACTGAAATGAAACAAAGTTATAGAGTTATAGATAATGAAAAAATGTTATTTGTTTGAACTGAACATTATTTATTGTATTGATTTCATTGGTACATAGATATTAAACACTATTACTTTAAGAAAGCACATAGGAAAAGTATGCACTTGTTATAATGTTGACCATATTACTAATTGGCTATGTGAATGAACCCCTCACAGGGAAGACATTCTTTTTAACTGTATATCATTGGTAGATGACCTAGAATGTTGTGAGTTAATAATAATAATAATAATATTAGGATGATTTATTTGGTGAGCGCTGTTTTTGTGTGTATCACACCTCAAGAGCCCTCTGCGAGCTTGGTCGTCGCTGTAGAAAGCGCCAATTCTCAAGCAAGACCCAGTTGTTGTAAGGTTGGATGGACCTTTCAGTGACCGGTCTTTGGTAAAGGTTTATGAATTTTTCAACTCAGCGTAGAGCACATTCGAAATATAAATGGTATATTTTTGTGCTCCGCCGGGATCCGAATCCACAACCTTCCATTTACGAGTCCAAAGTGTTGCCACTACGGACTACGGACCGGTCCAAGTTATATATTTTGTAATAATTAAAATGAATCATTGACAGCCTAATAGCTGGAATTGTACTGGATAATGTCAAAAATTATTTTGTGTTTCTGTGTTTTTTTCTTATCTAGATCAGATTTGCTTAGCCATCACAAGAAATAAAAACTTTCTACTTCAGGAAAATAAAACCCCCGCGGCTAATTAAATATTAGGTCTACAGTCAGCTTCCTTGTCTGTGGAATTAGATTCAGTACACAACAACTACCTATTTGAGAAGTAAACAGGAATTAACTACAATAATTTTTTTCAATGGATAAGTCTGACTACAATTTAACTTTTGGCGCCTATTTTTGTCATACCAGAGATTGCGTGTTGCACTTTTTACAAAACCCATTTTAGATTATAGATACAGATTTTTTTTTTTAAATGGAGTTCTACAAGTTTTCTGCTGAAGCATTTCATAAATTAATAATGATTAACTTGAAAAGAATCATGAAGTTATTTGTAATTTAACTAAAATAAAGGTGGAATACAGAGGACCATGTTTTTATAACTGTTATATAATCTATAATCTAAGTTGCAAGGATATATTCATTTGAAGCTCTCAAATGTTTGCCCAAAAAGAAACACGTGTAGTTCGCGCTTACAAATGCAGAATGTGTACTTACAAAATAAAATCCAAACCTCAAATGAACATAAGCCCTACAACTTTTGCTGACCTTCCCTGACACAGGGGTGACCAGAGGCGGTTCGCCAATATAGTGCAACGGGACAGTGCACTGCCTAGATTTTGTAATAATTTTAACAAAATAATTGTATAAACTTTAAAATATAAAAGTATATTGTGTGGCAGATTTTTTGAATGGTCGCTGAAGTTAAAAATCATAATTATATGGAGCGCCTGAGGTTTACGCAAGTACAAAGCCGCCATACATAATACATAATATTATTGTTTAGTTATACTCCTCGTGCATTTGTCCAAGTGAACGGATTTTAATGAATTATTCCCATACATTTTCTGAGATCGGTTAGAAACCGTGATTGGAGGGAGAGAGCGGATAAATTATAGGCTTTTTAGTGCGTGCGACGAAGACAGCTGCGTGCATTGCCGAATATTATAAGTATTCGTTCGCAGATATTCGAAAACAATGAAATCCTTGTAGGACATTGATTACAAATAATATAAGCCAGTAACTCGAATTTGGTTGACCTCCATTCCGTCATCAGTTGACGTTAAAATAAACAGCTGCTGGTTGTTTTTTCATCGAACGTCAAGATTTTTTCCATTATTTTCTAATTTATCGTGAAACAACTTACAATTTTGTTTTTTACTAATTTCCTGACGATAAATTTTAATAATAAAGTAAACGTGGACATTATAAAAAAAATCATAGTTGAATAGTATTTGAAAAAGAACATTATTTGAAAGCATCGCAAGTGTGTGAAGATGGTGAAACAGATAAAAGTTAAACAGCATGCACTTTCGCAAACTCAAGTTGAGCTTGTAATGCATTTCAATTTACTAGGCCGAACAGATCTTCGACAAATGCTTGATGTTAGTTATAGACAATCAATTAAAAAGTTCAATGACGAAGTGCGTTCAAACAGATTAATAATTATATCTAGAATAATTGATTGTGTACAATTTTGTGCTGATTTGGCTTTGATTGAGGCTTTCGCTCAAGCGAAGGAGCGACGGATGGATTTCCATTTCAAATATGTAACTGTAAGTACGAGCTTAAAATACGCTTATTTGTTATGCAACAAAACGAATGTAGGTACTTACTCGTGTATACGTAAATAAAACAATATATTTTGGATGGTTGGTGCATTAACACTGAAAATTCATCTTTATTTAGTTTTAACAAAATCTGTTTTATTTTCACTTTTTATTATTATTTTTTAAAGGACACAGACCTGATGATGACTACTGTGTAGTCGAAAACGTTTTTTACGATGTTTTACGAGTTTTTAATAACAAATAAAACAATATATATTTACGTATTTCTTGCAATTTCCATTCAAAGCAAAAAAAATACAAGAAAAAATGAACTTGCGGAAATATGAACTGCCAACATTTTTATTGAGGAGCCGCCTCTGGGGGTGACATTGGCAAAGTAACTGCTTTACTGCTAATGACAAATGACTCTTGCTGTGCTCAAAAAATCTGTCACAACTGATCATTATTGCTTTGTGCACTGTTCCCCTCCCTATATCAAAGCAATCAAATAATTACGCTGTAATTAATTATCAGTGGAGAATTGCAAGTTGTGGGATTTAACATGGACTTTGAGTCCCCAAGCCGTCTGGTAGGCCTTATCGCAGAGGGTGCACACGTGGTTCTTTATCCCCGAGTGAGTGTAGAAATGTCGGTCCAGGCCAGCCTTGGAGAAGAAGCCCTTCCCACAAGTGAGGCACTTTCTGTTCCTCTCCCGGTGGTGGATGAGGCGGATGTGAGCCGCGCGCCCATTCTTGAATTTGAATGATTTGTCACACAGTTTACATTTGTACTTGGCGATGTCGCTGTGAGAGTCCCGGATGTGCATCTTGTAGGTCCCGGGCTGGGTAAACTTCTTCCCGCAAATCTTACAACAATACTTCTTTTCATAGTGCATCCTCAAATGTGAATAAATGTAATTCTGCGTGTACCACTTGCCACAGAACTGGCACATCTGCTTATTGCTCCCGACAATCCGTCTCTTCACCTTGTAATCTTTATGCTTTTCTTTCGGTTGATCGAACTCGTCGCATGTCCGGATATGGGACTCATACGCCACAGACTCGTGGAAACCTTTTGAACAAAATGGGCATATGAACGGGGTTAAATGCCTTCTTTTGTGCATTCTGAGAATATCTGGGAAGGGGTAAAGTTCATTGCAGTATTCGCAGCTTTCTCCTTTAGTGTTGAGAGGAGGATGGCGATCACAGCAGTGCAGGTAGAGCTGTGACGGCTCCCTGAACTTGCCAGTGCACAGCGTGCAGTACACCCACGAGGCGGGCGGCTCTTTAACCCTGTCCCCTTCTCCTGGCACAGAACCTTCCACAGACAAGCTGTCTTCATGGTCGTCGCATTCAGAAAACTCATGAGTCACTTCCAGTTTGACAATATTTTTACTTTCCACATTTGTCTGCTCGGGTAATTCTTTTTTAATAAATTGAGATTCAAATGTGTTGTATGCTTCCAGTACAGTCAGCCTAAAGGAATAAATGTTCTTAAGCTGCTCCACGCAAGAAATGCAAACGTCTTGGGAATATTCATCGTTAGCTGCAGCCTGCAAGCAACATAATTACATTCATAAATACTTATGAAGCATTTACTTACTTTCAGGTCACTTTGGGAAGAGACTTCATTAGTCAAATTTCCAACGAAAAGTAGGGGGAGTTAAGGCAGATTTATACAGGGTCAGTAGCTGTCGTCAGTCCACTGCCGAGTCAGTGCTGACCTGGCACTGCCATCGTGTAAATTGATTCAAGTCAGTACTGACTTCAATATTCCCGCTTGATATTTTTCGGCGTCAGTCCGCTCCCCCCACCACCCGCACCAGCGCAACTGACATCATGTAAATGTCGAAGTACGGTGACCACGCTGCGTCGCACCGCATCACAAAATGACGCGAAAACTGAGCGACTCGTCAAAGTTTTTTGGTGTCATTCTCAAAGCCAATTTGTATTCCCCAGGATCTTCAATTCTCAACTGGGTTAACAACAGAGCAGAACCTTCAGTTTTATCTCTGTCATCTATCCATTTTTTACCCAAATTCGTTTCTGTTCCTCTTCTTCTAACATACCAGTTAGTTCTTGCATCATCACAAATGTAAATTTTATCAACAAATTATTAACTTTGATTTTCTGCTGTTTTCGAGAATTCATTTTTCCGCACTGACTTTAATGCCCGCTTTCCACTGCGAGCGGGAAATAGCTGAGCGGGAGCGGGAAATAGCTGAGCGGAGCGTAGTGAAATAGTTTTGGCCTTCCATTGCGAAAGAGTTTTAAAAAATAATGGTATTTGCCTTCCACAGCCAACGAGCTCGGCGGAGTGAGCTAGGCGGGAAATGAGATGAGTCAGATGAAAGAGTTGTTTGCCTTCCATCTACAGCTGGCTTAGCGGAGCCAACTAGTGTGTGACAGCTCGTTGCAGCCTACGCCCAGATCAAACGTTTTAATTATTAGTAAAAAAAGTTTTTTTTTTTGTTTCGAAAAATAAAAAGTAATATATTATTTTGCTTTAATACATAAAAAGTAGATGTTTGAAATAAAACATACATTTTAATATTTTCAAATTTATAAAATAATGTATGATGTGCAGTGTGTGACAGCTCGTTGCAGCCTACGCCCAGATCAAACGTTTTAATTATTAATAAAAGAGTTTTTTTTTGTTTCGAAACATAAAAAGTAATGTATTATTTTGCTTTAAACATAAAATGTAGATATTTGAAATAAAACATACATTTTAATATTTTCAAATTTATAAAATAATGTATGATGTGTTTTTGTAAATCATGTATGGTGTGTTTTATCGCTGTCACGCAACTGCGCGGGTTGGCGCGGGGGGCACGGGGGAGCTGAGTCAGTTGAAAACTAGCGGCCGAGACCATGACACAGCGGAGTCATTTTTACTCGCTCAGCCTGCTCCGCTCACTCCGCTGTCGGTGGAAGCACTTCTATGAAATTTACTGTTGCTAGTCGAGCGGAGTCCGTACGGAGTCCGCTGGAAACTCGCTCAACTCTGCGACCACTTTCGTAACTCTTTGTACTCGCTCAGTCCGCTCCGCTGACTCGCTGTCGGTGGAAGCACTTCTATGAAATTTACTGTTGCTAGTCGAGCGGAGTCCGTACGGAGTCAGCTCCGCTCGCAGTGGAAAGCGGGCATAAGAATGTGTGTGCACCCTAAGAAATATATCCGTATAAATAGTACTGACGACAGCTACTGACCCTGTATAAATCTGCCTTTAGTTAATCCATTCAGATTTTATGTTTTCTGCGCGAATATAAATGTGCCCAATAAAATATGGTTTTATAAGAAAGCCTTTTGGATAGTGTCAGGGTGTCAGAAATAATTTCCAGATTCTATGTTTATTTCAAACTCAAATTAAAATACCGAGAAGGTTTACTCGGCCTTCACAAGAAATGAGTACGTGCCTCCTCAGCAGCTGGGAAACCCCTATTTCAAATGAAGTGGTTAGTGTAAGGCGGCCCCCTTACCTGTAAAAATAAAACGGTTCCACTCGCCACAAGCGACCCCTTACAACAGTCGATGTCAATTCACGTGCGGATCTCATTATAATAATGTAATGTTAACATTTCAAAGTAACTATTTTACATAGGTTTCTTAAAACACTTAAAGAGAGTAATAGAATATGTTTTACCTGTAAATTTAAGCATTTTGAGAGGATTACGTGCAGCGTGCTGCGCTGACCATTTGCAGTAATGCATGAAACAATATTTCTTAATTCAACATCTTTTGAAAGACAACAACGGCATATTCCTTCAACTCCCATACCGGCTGTATGCTTTTATAAATATTAATGTTATTAATACTGTTATTTTTAAAACATTCAAACGTGACAGCGCCTCGGCAATTATTTTAAGATTTGGGATGTTTTTACACAGCTTCCATACAAAATCTATCGAGCGCAGACTTGTGAAAACAGCCTCCAGAGATAGCCCCCTATGCTGTAAACAAAAACCAATTCCTAAATGTAGGGAAAATAAAAAACACATTTCCGTTCCTTTTATATCGAAAATTATTGAGAAGGCCGTTGTTTGGCAACTCACTCAGCACATGGAGCGAGGCGGATATCTGTCTAAGTTTCAGTCAGCATATAGAAAAGCTCATTCCACTGAGACTGCCTTACTTCGCATTGTGAATGATGTGATAGCTGCGGTTGGGGACGGTGCTCTTGCCATGGTGGCAGTACTTGACATGAGCGCTGCCTTCGACACTGTTGATCACAGTATACTCATCACTAAGCTTGATAGGTTGTACGGAGTCCGAGGAGGAGTATCTAAATTGCTATCTTCATATCTGAAAGGCAGATGTCAGACTGTGGATGTTGATGGTGAGTCATCAGGTATGCCCATGGACTGTGGTGTGCCTCAGGGATCTGTGCTCGGGCCTTTACTTTTTACCCTGTACACAAATGATCTTGAGAGCACTGTACTGATGAACGGCACCAGCTACTATTCTTATGCTGATGATATTCTACTTTGTCGTTTCTGTCAGCCATCTATGACAGATGCCTGTAGTCTTGAGATGGTCCGGTGCATTGAAGTGGTGGCTGAGTGGATGGCAAGGTGTCGCCTTAGAATGAATCCAGACAAGACAGAATTCATCTGGATGTCGTCTCCTGGTAGGAAACACTTGCTTGGCTCTTCACCAATTAAAGTAATGGGCCTGGATGTATATCCATCTAGCTCAATTAAGTTTCTTGGGGTCCATCTTGACAACACTCTCTCCATGAGTACGCAAATAAGCTCGACTGTGAGCTCCTGTTTTTTTCACCTGAGGCAGTTGAGATGGGTCAGAAACTGTTTGACATCCGAAGCTGCTAAGATTCTCATTGCGTCCTTTGTTGTGTCGAGACTGGATTATTGCAATGGTCTGTTCTGGGGTCTTCCAAGGTTTCAGCAGTCTAGACTGCAATCCGTCTTTAATGCTGCAGCCAAATTACTTTTAGGAGGACGAAAAACTGACCATGTCTCTCCTCTGTTGCGGCGCCTTCATTGGCTGCGAGTCCCAGAGAGGATTGAGTACAAAATATGTGTTTCTGTTTTTAATGCCCTCAGAGGAGTTGCCCCATCGTACTTGTGTGAATTGTGCAGAGTCGACCAGATAGGTGGAAAACGATGCACTCTTCGTTCTGCACAGAGTGACGCCGTAAACAGGCTTCAACTGCCTCTTCGACGGAACAGAACTGGTTTCGGAGACAGGGCTTTTAGTTCGGCTGGTCCATCCTGCTGGAATAGTCTACCTCTGGAGTTGAGAACAGAGACCAGTGTTGGCAGTTTCAGGAAGTTGCTTAAGACACATTTGTTTAACAGAAGCTTCAACACATAAAAGCGCCCTTGGGGTGGCTAGTGCCACTAAACGGCGCTGTATACAAATTGTCCAATTATTATTTTATTATTATTTTGTCTATGGTGGGGGGGCTAAAAAAAAGCGCGAAATCAATTAATTCAAAAGCATTCTTATAAAATGTATTTATACGGAATATAGCCGGAAAATAATACACGAAAATGATACGTGACGTCCACATTTGAACAAGCTGAACAATATTGTGTCATCACTCGGCCGGGTTGCTAGGGAAAAAGCATACAGGTATTTTGTTATTGGTTATTTACTTGACTTATGTTTTAGTTGATATTTTTTTCACCAAGAAGATGCAAGAAGGGTAAAATTTATTAAAAATAGGAATAATACTTAAGTAATCACCTACAAAATATAATAATTTGAAAAAAATTATATGGGCACAACCCCCTCAAATTGACTGCCTCCGTTATCAAAATGTACCTACCGAAAAATCGCAATTTTCATACAAACTGTGCAGCTTTAGATATTTTTTTCACCAAGAAGATGCAAGAAGGGCAAAATTTATTATTAAAAGGAATAATACTTATGTAATTACCTACAAAATATAATAATTTGAAAAAAAATCTATGGGCACAACACCCTCAAATTGACTGCCTCCTTTATCAAAATGTACCTACCAAAGAGTCGCAATTTTCATACAAACTGTGCAGCTTTAGATATTTTTTTCACCAAGAAGATGCAAGAAGGGTAAAATTTATTAAAAATAGGAATAATACTTAAGTAATTACCTACAAAATATAATAATTTGAAAAAAATTCTATGGGCACAACCCCTTCAAATTGACTGCCTCCTTTATCAAAATGTACGTACCAAAAAGTCGCAATTTTCATACAAACTGTGCAGCTTTAGATATTTTTTTCACCAAGAAGATGCAAGAAGGGCAAAATTTATTATTAATAGGAATAATACTTATGTAATTACCTACAAAATATAATAATTTGAAAAAAAATCTATGGGCACAACACCCTCAAATTGACTGCCTCCTTTATCAAAATGTACCTACCAAAGAGTCGCAATTTTCATACAAACTGTGCAGCTTTAGATATTTTTTTCACCAAGAAGATGCAAGAAGGGCAAAATTTATTATTAATAGGAATAATACTTATGTAATTACCTACAAAATATAATAATTTGAAAAAAAATCTATGGGCACAACACCCTCAAATTGACTGCCTCCTTTATCAAAATGTACCTACCAAAGAGTCGCAATTTTCATACAAACTGTGCAGCTTTAGATATTTTTTTCACCAAGAAGATGCAAGAAGGGCAAAATTTATTATTAATAGGAATAATACTTATGTAATAACCTACAAAACATAATAATTTGAAAAAAATTCTATGGGCGCAACCCCTTCAAATTGACTGCCTCCTTTATCAAAATGTACCTACCTAAGTGTCACAATTTTCATACAAACTGTGCAGCTTTAGATATTTTTTTCACCAAGAAGATGCAAGAAGGGCAAAATTTATTATAAATAAGAATAATACTTATGTAATTACCTACAAAATGTAATAATTTGAAAAAAATTCTATGGGCACAACCCCCTCCAATTGACTGCCTCCTTTATCAAAATGTACCTACCAAAGTGTCGCAATTTTCATACAAACTGTGCAGCTTTAGATATTTTTTTCACCAAGAAGATGCAAGAAGGGCAAAATTTATTATTAATAGGAATAATACTTATGTAATAACCTACAAAACATAATAATTTGAAAAAAATTCTATGGGCGCAACCCCTTCAAATTGACTGCCTCCTTTATCAAAATGTACCTACCTAAGTGTCACAATTTTCATACAAACTGTGCAGCTTTAGATATTTTTTTCACCAAGAAGATGCAAGAAGGGCAAAATTTATTATTAATAGGAATAATACTTATGTAATAACCTACAAAACATAATAATTTGAAAAAAATTCTATGGGCGCAACCCCTTAAAATTGACTGCCTCCTTTATCAAAATGTACCTACCTAAGTGTCTCAATTTTCATACAAACTGTGCAGCTTTAGATATTTTTTTCACCAAGAAGATGCAAGAAAGGCAAAATTTATTATTAATAAGAATAATACTTATGTAATTACCTACAAAATATAATAATTTGAAAAAAATTCTATGGGCACAACCCCCTCCAATTGACTGCCTCCTTTATCAAAATGTACCTACCAAAGTGTCGCAATTTTCATACAAACTGTGCAGCTTTAGATATTTTTTTCACCAAGAAGATGCAAGGAGGGCAAAATTTATTATTAATAGGAATAATACTTATGTAATAACCTACAAAATATAATAATTTGAAAAAAATTCTATGGGCACAACCCCTTCAAATTGACTGCCTCCTTTATCAAAATGTACCTACCAAAGAGTCGAAATTTTCATACAAACTGTGCAGCTTTAGATATTTTTTTCACCAAGAAGATGCAAGAAGGGTAAAATTTATTATAAATAGGAATAATACTTAAGTAATCACCTACAAAATATAATAATTTGAAAAAAATTATATGGGCACAACCCCCTCAAATTGACTGCCTCCGTTATCAAAATGTACCTACCGAAAAATCGCAATTTTCATACAAACTGTGCAGCTTTAGATATTTTTTTCACCAAGAAGATGCAAGAAGGGCAAAATTTATTATTAAAAGGAATAATACTTATGTAATTACCTACAAAATATAATAATTTGAAAAAAATTCTATGGGCACAACCCCTTCAAATTGACTGCCTCCTTTATCAAAATGTACCTACCAAAAAGTCGCAATTTTCATACAAACTGTGCAGCTTTAGATATTTTTTTCACCAAGAAGATGCAAGAAGGGCAAAATTTATTATTAATAGGAATAATACTTATGTAATTACCTACAAAATATAATAATTTGAAAAAAAATCTATGGGCACAACACCCTCAAATTGACTGCCTCCTTTATCAAAATGTACCTACCAAAGAGTCGCAATTTTCATACAAACTGTGCAGCTTTAGGTATTTTTTTCACCAAGAAGATGCAAGAAGGGCAAAATTTATTATTAACAAGAATAATACTTATGTAATTACCTACAAAATATAATAATTTGAAAAAAATTCTATGGGCACAACCCCCTCAAATTGACTGCCTCTTTTATCGAATGGACCGAATTTACTGTTCTTAAGATGTATGAAATTTAAATTTCCCGCCATTCATCCACAGGAGTATTAACTGCGTTTCCGGGATAATTATGGATGGCGGCAATTTTAAATTGGTCGTTGCTTGGACATTTATGTGTGTATTGAGCGCTTACTCCATAAGTTAAATCATATTTATCTTATCTAAGTTGCAATGATATGTCACATTAGGGATTCACATTACATGCATTTTCACAAGCAGACACGTACAAGTTCGCGTTTGCGCATGCCGCATGTGAACTTACAATATAGAAACTATGTCTCAAATGGACATACTCCCTGCAACTCTTGCCGACCTTCCCTGAAAAAGGTGAACCATTCACAAAGTGAACCATTTTTTACAGTATGGGTCAGCCTCATACCGCCCTTTAGAAAGATAACAAATAATGAGTAACGTTTAAGAGTCATAATCTTGTTCATACAAGCCCTCCTTTTATTATGACGCAACGCAACTGAGCTGCGCAGATAGTGTAACTCCTTGCCGAGTTATACCCGAAGGGGTCGCATATGGCGAGTGAATCTATTTATTTTTACAGGTAAGGGGGCCGGCCTTACGCCAACCGCTTCATTGAAGCGGGGGGTTTCCCAGCTCCCGAGGGGGCTGGTACTCATTTCTTGTGAAGGTAAGTAAACCTTGCCGGTTTTTCATTATGAGGTTTGAAATAAACATCGAAATAGGACATCATTTTTGACACCATCGGTGGGATTCGAACCCGAACTCATCGGGTAGAATGCGAGCACCCTACCAACTAAGCTATTGACTGATTCTGGACATAAATATGTTTTATTTTGAAATAGACACCGAAGCGGGACATCATTTTTGACACTCTCAATGGAGATCGAACCCTTGCTCTCGGCATGGAATCTTATCTTATCTTAGTTGCAAAATATAAGTTACATTAGAGATTCACATTATATGTATTTTCACAAAACAGACATGTTTAAGTTCGCGCTTAAACATGCCGCATGTAGTCCTACAATATAAAAACCCGATTCTCTGATGAACAAACACCCTGCAACTCCTGCCGACCTTCGCTGAACAGGGGTGACATTGGCAAAGTGAACTATTTTCTACAGCAATGGGTGGTCAGCCGCAAACCAACCTATTAGTCAAGGAACGTATTCTACCAATTGAGCGTTATTAAATATTATATTATTCTACTAATTATGCGTGTCTGCTTGTGGGAATGCATTGAATATGAATCTTAAATGATACATATCCTTGCAGCTTAGATTTAGAGCTATCGACCAGACTCTTCATGAGCTTGATCGTCGCTACAAAGCGCCAATTCTCAAGCAAGATCCAGTTGCTGTAAGGCTGAACAGACCTTTAGTGGCCGGTTATTTTTGTTTAGTTTTTGTTGTTATTTGCTTGTATGGATAGTGCAAAGCAGTACCGGCGTTAGGGTTGGGCGCGATCGGGCGACCGCCCAGGGCGCCAGGAATGAAGGGGCGCCGCAGGCGCCTCTTTATTTATTTTAGTAATTTTGAAGTTTTTAGGTTATGAAAACTCGAAAATATTTATTTTTCGTAAACAGTAATAATTGAACCTGTAAAATAATTGTTACATTCGAGATTGTTCTTTCTATGTTATTTGAAAATATTTATTCAAAAACTATTGACATAATAAAAAAAATGTTAAGTACGGAAGCTAAACAATGTATAGTTCTGTAATTAAAAAGCAACAAAAAAAAATCCAAAATACAGCACACACGAAAAAAAAGTTAAAATGTAAAAAAACGCATTTTTTTAAATATTTTTTTTGTGGTGGCAATTCTTAAGTTTTTTATTTTGTTTAAGCTTTATAATTAAGATAAAAAATTGATAAACATGCTTGATTTTTTTCATCACTGTAACTATTTTGCTAAGACCATAAAGTGTAAGAAACAAAAACGGCAGATTTAGCTTTAAAACACGCCTTAAGCAAGAAGATAGTTGATTTTTATATTTATGCACCTTTTGTATGGAAATCAGTTATTCGTAAATTGTTTTTTTTTTATAAATGTACACGTTTTTTAAATTTTATATTCTTTCCATTTTCTTTTTTTTTCAAATTTTATATTTTAATTGTTTTCTGTGCATATTTTTGTTGATAAATTATTTCTGAATATGTTTTTTTATTTTTTGATTTCATGGTTTGATCTATGCAATAGTTTTTAATTTTGAAATGTGTTTTTACTTTGTCTAAGTTTTTAAATTTTTGTTGTTTAATTAGTTTTTAATATGTTTTTTTCAATTTTTGATTTCAGGGTTTGTTTAATGTAATATTTTTTTATTTTTATACGTGTAGTTTTTTTTTTGTTTTTTGAAGTTTTTGTTTCATTTTTGAATGCATGTTTTAAATTATTAAATTCCTTCTATTTTTAGTTTTTTTATTTCTTATTATCTTTTTTTACATTCCTATTATATTTTTATTTTAAAGTTAATACTTTTCTGTCAAGACATTTGTTTTCGTTTTTGTTTTCTTTTTTAATTTTTCTTTGTTTAATTTTAGATTTCATACATATATTTTATTAAAAAATCCCGCCCAGGGCGATGGTAGTACTAAAACCGGCACTGGTGCAAAGGACTATAAATTATGCCTCTCGGAAACCAGTGTCAAGGATCTTGCGGACCAACGGCTATAAACCACAGTTGCGTGCCATGTGCGTGCCATGTGTGCGGAAGAGAAAGCAACAAGTGCCCGCAACATTTCCAAGGAATTGCATAATGGCAATTCCTATAGACATATCGTGTATTTTTTAAATTTTATTTTATAAATTCTTGTATGTTACTACTCAATGACATGAATTAATGCTAATGATGATTTTATGTTGTATTTTTGTTTCACAAAAATGTATGGATGTTAAATTATTCCATTTTTTAATTAATATACAGATATTTTAAAAAAGATAGATTTGAAAAATGTAATTTGCCATGTATGTTCCTTGACTTACAGGTTGTTATGCGGCTGACCACCCATACTGTAAAAAATGGTTCACTTTGCCAATGTCACCCCTGTTTCAGGGAAAGACGGCAAGAGTTGCAGGGTGTATGTTCATTTGAGATTGGGTTTTTATAATGTAGGTCGACATGCTGCATGTGTTATCGCGAAATTATACATGTCTGCTTGTGAGAATGCATTTAATAATATAAAAAAAAAAAATTAAATATATCTTTGCAGCTTAGATAAGATATTTTGAATTTCCCGCTTGTTTTGTTTATCTGTTTCCGGGGGCTATCTTTCATATCCGGAGGCGGTTTTCATAAATTATTCCATTTTTTAATTCATGTAGGGATATTTTGAATTTCCCGCTAGTTTTTTTTTACTGTTTCCGGGGGCTATCTTTCATATCTGGAGGCGGTTTTCACAGGTCCATCGAGCGCTGTCAAATGTGAATAATCACAGAGTATGTGAATAATGTCATTTGTCACCGCTCACCAAAATATAAAGGAAAAAGAGCGCAATAAAACTTCAAGTACCTATTGATTCTCATTGATAAATTAATGATTATTAACTCCATGATTTTTCCGCGTTATCGTATTGAATTTTATATTCCTTAATACTTTTTGGTTCTGTATCTGAAATATCATTTAAAATGAGGTCCGAACGTTTTTCTTGGAAGGCATATACGTCAGTCTACAGCGTCAGTCTTGTATGAAACTGCCTTCCTAAGCAACCAATAACAATATATTTCTATGCCTTTTCCCTAGCAACACAGCGGCGTAATGACACGATTTGAACATACTCTGTGATTTGAATCTCATTCCCTGTAAATATTTGCACTCTGCGAATAAGTGGATTACTGGCCCTTCTGTTTTTTCATCGAAATAGCTATTTAGAAAAAGAAATTCATCTAATGACAGCTGTCAGTTTTCGAAATTTTCCATCTTCATAACATTTGAGCCACTTTTTAAATCACGATTTTTCTGTAAATAAACTTATTCGATGTATAACATACTTAACTTTGCACCATGAGCCGACGAATCGAAGGGTTGCTATAATGGGCATCGAAACAATGTGTCGGTGCTGTCTCTCCACAGATCATGAATTGAAAAGCATTGAAACAGAAATAAATCAATCAGCAAGTGCTAGCTCCATTCTTAGAGAATGCCTGAACGTGCAGGTAACATGAAAATATCTAGGTTGTATTGTGTCAATGTTATCTCGTTTAAGATTTTTAGGCTTAGGTACACGGCCGGCTTATGATGCTGGAGTGATGCTTTCCGGGATCTGTTGCATCATCATCATAATTCACGCTGAAGAAGCCCATCGTAGAAATGGGCGAAACGTCCGGAAGCTCCAGCTCCCACAGACCACGGCAACAGATCCCGGAAAGCATCACTCCAGCGTTATCTCGTGTGTCTGACAAAAAAATAACCTAACTATAGGCTATAGGATTGTCCTTTCCATTCAGTAAAAAGCTGGGGGTTGAAATGTTAGCAGCCGCTTAAAAATGTAACCTGAACCAGTACAAACTCTGCCCCAATCTATACATGCTTTGAAAATATTTTTCTGTGGCTGGTTAAATCAGCTTTAAGTTGGATGCTTCATAAGGATTTTATTTAAAAATACATCGTCCATCACTGGTACAGCCCAGGATGACTCTTGACATATTTTTTTATTATCTGCCGGCAGCGCTGCTTGTCTGCCCTTTTCCTCCAGTCCCACACTCCTATCACAGATGCTACCATTCACTCAATCATCTAAATCTGGGTCTTCTCACTTCCCTGCACCCTATAGGACCTTCATTTTCATAGTCTCTAATACGTCAGCTCATTTGGACATTATTATTTCTTAGGTTGACATGGAGGACGAGTATCCCAGCAATGTCTGCATTCCTTGCATCAACCAACTGAAAAATATTCACCAATTTAAATTGACTGTATTAGATTCATACAAAGCCTTCAAGTGGCAACAAAACATCAAAGTTGAATCTGCAGAACATAAAACTTCATGCAATAATAATGTGAAGCTAGAAAACTATGAAGCAACACACAATCTAACTGATAACGGAGATTGGAGCGCTGATGGAGGCGAAATTCAGAATGATGCATTTTTAAAAGAGTGTATTCAACAGCAGAAAAAGTACTCTACTAGCAAAGACCGCCCACTCACCCACTTCTACTGCACAAGTTGCCCCAGCAAGTTTTCAGAAGCCGGAGAGCTGTACAAGCATTGCTGTGATGCACATCCCCCTCTCAACAAGGAGGGAGACAGCTGTGAATATTGTAATGAACTCTTCCCCTACCCTGACATCCTGCAAAAACACAAGCTCAAGCACATAACTGGTGGCGATTGCCCACAATTAAGGAAAAGATCCAAGGGAAAGAAGAAGGGCAAGCCTTGGAAGCGAACTCTTATGCAGTGTGAATTCTGTGGAAAGTCTCTGTTTGATAATAATTACTATGAGCACATAAAGATTCATCAAGAAAAACAGTACGCCTGTAAAATCTGTGGGAAAATGTTCTCTCAGTCGCGCGGGTTCAAAACTCACATGGACTCTCACAGTTCAGTTCCCAAGTACAAGTGTCCCCATTGCGACAAAGTGTACAAGTTCAGGAAGAGCTTGAGCGATCACGTCAAGGTGGTGCACAACAAGGAGAGAAGCAAGCTGTGCCCCACGTGTGGCAAGGCTTTCTTCAGCAGTGACGGACTCAAGAAGCATCTCCTCTCTCACACCGGGATAAAGGCGCACTCCTGCCATCTGTGCGACAAGGCTTACCAGAAGAAATCTGCTTTAAAAGTGCATCTGAAATCTCATAGCATTTATTCTCAAAATAAGAGTGAAAAATTGAGTATAAAACTCAATGAAAATTGTGATTTTTAAAATAAACAGTTTTTATAAAATTAATCTTTGCTTTGCGATTTATTTTTCAGATCTCCTGGTTTATTCCCCAGCGACTCAGCTGTGTGACATCACAATTTTTGGTCTATGACAAATGTACAGACTCCATAAAATAGAAAAAAGGAATTAGAACGGATGTTTGTTTTTTATTATATTTACAAAAGAAACTAGCATTAATCTTATGTAATTTTATTGTGCAAATAATTCTTGTTAAATACATTTGTAATTACACAATTAGTTAACTTTATTTTGATTTGACTTATAAACCTAGGTATAAAGTAAGATATGTGAAAAAACAGATGGCTAAAAACAGTAAGGAGTCGATCCTTTGTAATCAAATAACAATATGAAGTGTACGCGTGAGAACAACCTTGTGATTTGACAAGTTTATAAAAGTAAGAAATCCATTGTGACGTTTGTACTATTTGAGTTCTAATCTAATCTAAGCTGCAAAGATATATAGACATGTATAATTTCGCGCTAACACATGCCGCATGTGGACCTACAATATAAAAACCCAATCTCAAATGAACATAAGCCCTGCAACTCTTGCCGTCCTTCCCTGAAACAGGGGTGACATTGGCAAAGTGAACCATTTTTTTACAGTATGGGTGGTCAGCCGCATACCAACCTATAAGTCAAGTCAATGAGTTCCTCTCTCAGAAAACCGACTTGTATTTTTTTCTTTATGCTATACCGTTGCCTTAAGCGGACTAGGAATGAATATTCCATTTGAAATGTCACAAATCTATGTAACTAGGGTCTTCAGCAACCAATAAAAAAAATATTATTTATTCGGTTCCTTAGCAACCCGACCATGTAACGTCACATTTTTTGACTCCATTTGAGTCGACTCCAAATTAAATAAAAATAAAAAAATCTTCCTGAAAACAGGAAGGATTGTTCAGTCTCCCTCCTCCCTAAAGCCAGCTGCTACTTTATTATTTTTCATAAACTGCTTTCATCATTATGACAGTATAAATATATGTAAATGTGATATGTAAATGTGTATATGGAATGAATGTTGATGTCGTAAATGAGTTTGTATACCTGGGAAGTATGTTTGAAAAAGATGGAAGAATGACCGGTGAATTTGAAAGAAGAGTAATGAAGGGCAGGTGTGTACTGGGTGCCACAGCTTGTATCGCCAAAAATCAAAACATATCTAAAAATGCTCGATTGGCGGTACGCAGTGGCATACTTTTACCCACCTTGATGTATGGAAGCGAGGCCTGGACGGTGAATGAAAGTGAAATTAGTAAAGTCCATACTGTTGAAATGGACTTTCTAAGAAGTATGATTGGGAAAAAACGGAGTGACAGGGTGAGGAATGATTTTGTAAGAGAAGAGTGTGGTGCAAGAGAAAGTGTGAAAGTGAAGATTAAAAGAAGTTTGTTAAGATGGTTTGGGCATATGGAGAGAATGAATGAGGAAAGACTGACGAAGAAAGTATATGTTGGTAGAATAGATGGATGTCGTGGTAGAGGAAGACCGAGAAAGGTATGGATGGACCAAATATCCGAAATTGCGAATGAATGGAATATCCAGAGTCATAATAAAAGAAGAGCTTGTATGAAGAAGGTTATGACTCTGGAGGAAATGAAAGAAGTATGTAAGGATAGAAAGAAATGGCGGTTGATCTGTGATGTTGGCGGCTGGGGTTTGTTAAAGTAAAATTGGTTTTGTGATTTAGTTTTTTATGTCAATGTATATATTGTTATTTTATTGATTTTAAAAATGTAATTTGTCATGTATGTTCCTTGACTTATAGGTTGTTATGCGGCTGACCACCCATACTGTAAAAAAAATTGGTTCACTTTGCCAATGTCACCCCTGTTTCAGGGAAGGACGGCAAGAGTTGCAAGGCTTATGTTCATTTGAGATTGGGTTTTTATATTGTAGGTCCACATGCGGCATGTGTTAGCGCGAAATTATACATATCTGCTTGTGGGAATGCATTTAATATAAATCTTAAATGATATATATCTTTGCAGCTTAGATTAGATTAGATTAATTCAAATGAGTGGCGAAAATCGAAATTAACAACGCCACTTTGTAAAACATCACTTCTGATAGTTTAATGTGATTTCATCTGAAAACCTAAAATTTAAGAAGTATTTTGTTGAAGAAAAACAAAATAACACACATTTATTTTAGGAGTTAGAAGGCCTCAAAGTCGTAACAGCGCCCACCTTTAGCCAGGGCCGGCGCTAGGGTGGGAAGCGATTGGGCGACTGCCCAGAGCGCCATCATTTTCATACAGATTTAAACGGTAGATAGGTCTTAGAAATCGGTAGAAATAGGTAGATAGATCTTAGAAATCTCACTCAGGGCGCTGGTAGTGCTAAAACCAGCACTGCCTTTAGCTGTCATCTAAATTCACTAATATCCTTGTAGCACCGTAACAGCAGGTAATTTTTTGAGATTTTCGGATAAATTATGATCTTGGCTTTTCATGACTCATTCCTTTGCCAAACTGCCCGTTTATGGAATGGTCTACCAGTATCTGTGTTCCCTTCCCAATTTAATCAGGTTTTATTTAAAACCAACATCAATCACCACTTCCTTGCAGCTTCTCACGACAGAACCAAGAACTCAAGCAACACCTCTGCGGCACCCTTCCAGGGTGACATAGACCCCCAAGACTCTCAAGAATTGGGGAGCCTCCCGCACAGGATTCCTTAAAAAAAAAAAATCACATAAGGTTGTGGATTCAGATCCCAGCGGAGCACAAAAATATACCATTTATATTTCCAAATATGCTCTTCGCTGGGTTGAAAACAAATTCACAAAGCCTTTACCAAAAGACCGGTCACTGAAAGGTTCATCCAGCCTTACAGCAACTGGGTCTTGCTTGAGCATTGGCGCTCTGTAGCGACGACCAAGCTCGTACACCTCTGCGGCACTACAACAAGTGTCATAGACCCCTAGAGTCTCTAGAATCTAGGGAGTCTCCTGTGCGGGAGTCCCGCACAGGATTTCTTAAAAAAAAAAAAAAAACAAACCTTGCCCTAAAGGTAGCGGCCGATGCATTGCTACGACGCTGGTAGCGGTTAGATCTGTTCAGGAATAGCGATCCTGCTTTTGCAAGCTATTTTACATTCCAGTTTCTGAACCGTGGGACACAATTCCTTTTCTTAGAATTTTCTCACAATGCCCTATTGACTGATCAGTCGTCAGCATAAACAACAAACTAGTAAAACGGATTAGGTCATCTTCTTGTCCTGGAAGTGAGAAAGCCTTTGGGACTGCCACTGCATTGACGAAAAGGAATTTGATCATCCCATACATAATCATCATAGGAAAGTTCGGATCTAAATGTTCTTCATGAATGTTTTTATTGGGTATCGGTCACTAGCTCCATAATAGTACACAAAAACATCCTCATTTTGTCGCTCAAACAGTCTCCAGGTAAGATTATTTAGCATGTGATTTTAGATGCACTGTCAACCCGTATTTCTTCTGGTAAGCCTTGCCACACAGATGGCAGGAATGGTTCTTTTCTCCTGAATGAGAGAGGAGATGTGCATTCAATTCAGTCATGCAAAAGAATGCCTTGCCGCAAGTTGCACAAATCTTGCTCTTTTCTTTATTGTGAGCTCTCCTGATATGGCAGTTCCTTCCTGACAGGTAGCGGTACATGTTATCACAATGAGGACACTTGTACTTTGGAACTGACCTGTGAAAGTTTTTATGCAACTTGTACCCTCTCAACTGTGCAAATTTCTTTCCACATATTTTACAAGCGTATGTTTTTTCTTGGTGTATTTTGATATGCTGAACATAGTACTCTTTACTAACTGACTTGCCACAGTAGGGACACAGAATGTTGTTGGTATAGCTCATCTTCCACACTTGCTGTATGTTAAGCGATCTATTGAGATGCTGTTTTTTATGTCTCGCCAGGGCAACATTATCCGGAAAGAGTTCATTACAATATTCACAGCTGTCTCCCTCGTTGTTGAGAGGGGGATGTGCATCACAGCAATGCTTGTACAGCTCTCCGGCTTCTGAAAACTTGTCAGTGCAGCATGTGCAGTAGAAGAATGTATTGGTATGATAAGAAGGCTTAGCTTGTTTCATTTGAGAATCGTCTTTGGAAATATAATCAGCTAAGTCATCAAAACTAGCGTCTTCTTCTGCATGGGATTCGACACAACTAATGTCAAAATTTCTATCTCCATCAGTGTCCTTGACATCTGAGAGTTCACTTTTATTTCCTGGGGTTTTAAGCTTGGATATTTGACGTTTGAATGTTTTTAGTGATTTACAAATAATTATCCTGAATGTCAGGACATTTTCTAGTTGATTGATGCAGCGGATACAGACTTTCTGAGGATATCCATCGTTGACTTTGGTCTGAAAGATTTAATATCTGCATTAATGAAGTTAGGACGAAAACACAAGAAACTCAAAACTAGAGAAATATCAAATAATCATACACCGAATCATGACAACTAGCGAAGTCACTAGAATGTCTTGTTGACTGTCTAGTTCACTGGAATGTCTTGGTAAATAAATAAATAATTTGGTCCGGTCGTTAGTTCAGTTGGTAGAGTGCTTGCATTCCATGTCGAGAGCTCGGATTCGAATCCCATCAAGAGTGTCAGAAATGATTTCCTGTTTCGGTGTTTATTTCAAAACCCAAACTAAAATACCGGCAGGGTTTACTCATCCTTCACGAGAAATGAGTACCAGCCCCCTCGGGAGCTGGGAAATACCCACTTCAACTGAAATGGTTGGAGTAAGGCCAGCCCCTTTACCTGTAAAAATAAATAGGTTCCATGTGAAACCCTTCGGGAATAAAGTGGCAAGAAGTTGTACAATATGTGTAGCTTGGTTGCATTTGCGGATGATCTATTTTATTTTGTGTGAATCATGCCTCAATAGCCCTCTGCAAGTATGGTCACCTCTATATAATGTGGACTCACGCTGGACCATGGACCATGGTCAAGACCCGGGAGAAGAATATACAACAACCGATAATATTCAAATCGGCAATTTGTTATTTTTTGACTTTGAAGAATTATACCTGAAGAAATAAACACTCTGTGAGGATTTCTTGAAGGCTTCTTCTCTGGCCTTCGGCATCAACAAAAGATGATAAACTTTTCAATTTAATATCTTTCGAGAGACAACACCGACATACAGACTCAGTATCCATGATATGACGATATGACTTATTTTATCTATATTTTAATGAAAATGGTCGAACTTTATATCGATATTGTACTTTGTATTTCCTTTTATAAATTGACAGAAGGTTGTCAACAGCTGTCGGACCGAGAAATTAATAGCAATCAAGTTTTATGAAATCAAAACATTTTATAAATTGATCAATTAATCTATTTCATGTTTTTAAAACTTATTTTCAATATTCTTACATTTTTTCAAAACTTCATGCTCATAAAAAATAAATTAAAAAGCCCTTTCTGTGTGTAGGATATATCGATTTATGACACTGACAGCTAGCTTGTGTGAAGTTTACATAAGCTTAGTACTTGTCGCTCCTACTTTTCACTCTTACTTGCATTCTTCTTGACTAAAATCCACCGACAATACTTACTTTGTTTACTCTGTATTTGTTTGTTTTGCAACTAATTTAATCATGTCGCTGGATAAATGGAATTCCGAGACAACTATCAAGTTTATCCAGCAGTTCAAGTATCATACATGTTTATGGAACCGCAAAACGCCGACTTATAAAAGTAAACACGCGAGGGAAGCTGCCCTCCAGCATCTCGTGGAAGAGATGCACATCCCTGATTTCGGGATTCGCGAGGTTTTGAAAAAAATCAAAATACTTCGGTCCACGTATTATCAGGAAAGGAAAAAGATCCAAAAATCAATAAATGCCGGCGGTGGAAGTGATACTTTTTACGTGCCAAACATACCATGGTACAATGAGATGGATGGTATGTTGAAAAATACCAACGCAACCCTGCCAATTACAGACACTGTAAGTAAAACTTTAAGCCCTTTTAAAATACTAATTTTTATATTTATATTTTCATAGTATAATAATTTTATATCAATTTGTATTAATTATTAAAATAATATCAAAATGTAGTCTGGGAGTCTTAAATAATGATTAATGAAGTCCGAATATTTTTGAATTTGGAACTTTGTATGAAACTGCCATCCTTAGCAACCCATAACAAGATATTTGTATGTCTTTCCCCTAGCAAAACAGCCGAGTGATAATGTTTATTTTTGCACCCTTTTCAATGTTCCGACATCATTCATGGATAATTTCAGAAGGCCAATCCTTCTTTCATTGTAAAAAGGTAGGACACATACATATTTGACTTTATACTGAGACTATATCCGGGAGAATATATGTATGAGAACATGTCTGGGTTGCTATGGAAAAGGCAAATAAATATTTTGTTCTTAGTTGCCAAGGTTATTAGTTACCCTTATCACATAAGATGTAAACTTTTTTGTCAAAAAATAGTTATGTTATTAATTCTGTTCTGAGAGCATTTTGCTAATAACGTACCTACAAGCTAAAGCTAAAAAATGCTGTTGCTGTTGTTGCTAAATTGAATAACGAACAACTATTGCCAAAGTCACCCCTCTTTCCAAGATTGATATTATATTATAAATTGGCCCTCATACTGGTTGTAAAATCCCTACACCAATGAGGATATATTTTTCTTTGAAGTCTAGAACACTTCATGCAAAGCTAGAACATAAATTTACTCATACCTAAATATTTACTCTTGCGCTGTTTTAGATTAAGGATTCTGGGGACAGTCCACTGCACGATAGTTATTTCTCAAATGATGCTGACTCAGGAGGAGACGATAATATAGACGACACACATGAAATATCACGCCCAACTATTAAAAGTGAACCAAAAAAGAGAGGATTATATCGTGCCATTAGAGATTTGAAAACATTACAAGGAGCCATCAATCAAGAGTTGCCAGGGCAAGTGCAAAGAGAAGACCAGTTTGACGTTTTTGGCACAAGTGTGGCGATGCAGCTGAGAGCTTTGCCATTTGAAAGGGGGATGATTGGACAAGCGAGGATACAAAACGTTTTATCTGAGCTTTTGATTGAAAACTTCAAGTACAACAATATGGCAAATACTACAGAAGCCCCGATGGAACACTTTAAATACGACATGACCATTTCCGCTCAGCCCTCAATGGACAGGTCATCATCAGCTTACAATGCATAACTAAGCATTATGACTTATTTTACTAACATTGTTTTCAATCATATTTTTTACATACTTGATCAGAAAACTAGAATCATGGACGCATTCAGTATTTTTTTTAAATATAATTTGTATTTTTTACAAATGTATTATTGATATAAAACATCGTAAACATTGAGTCTTTTTTATTTGTAATTAATGGGCTCACACGGAGTGAACTGTTCAGTAGCTGGTAGGAATATGGAAACTTTTAATTTTAATGCTAGAGCATGCCAACAAAATAATGTTAATCTGGCAAACACTGCATATTTGTAATTTCTACATCATGTATAAATGGACTCTGAACAAATTCTATAGACAAAAATAAAGTTACATCGCATGGCCAGGCTGCTAGGGAGAAGGAAAACATATTTTTTTCATTGGTTGATTGAATACAAGCCCTGCAACACTTGTTCTTCATTAAAACAGGGGTGACATTATACAGTGCCTATGGGTATGCTTACAATAAGTCGAAAAATCGATTTGCAGGATCTTGAATGCAGAATTTCAATTTCAATAATAAACTTTAGTCAAAATACAAAATATTATGATGATGATAATTTCTGCAACGCTGAAATGGCTTTTATTAAAAACTTCAAGGTTGTTCGAATATATATACATAGATAATGTTATGTATATGTATAATCTATGCATAGAAGATTAACCGATCCGTAGTCTAGCGGTTAACACTTCAGACTCGTAAATGGAAGGTTGTGAGCTCAAATTCCGGAGGAGCACCAAAAAAATATAACATTTATATTTTCAAATATTCTCTTTGCTAGGTGAAAACTTCATATACCTTTACCAAAGACCGGCCACTCAAGGCCCATTCAGACTTACAACAACTGGGTGTTGTTTTAGAATTGGCTTTTTCTACAGCAACAACCAAGCTCGCAGAGGGTTCTTGGGTGTGATACACATAAAAACAGAGCTCACCAAATAAATCATCCTAAATATTACTATACTAGCAGCCAACCGTGCGACAGCACGGTCAATCTGCTAGTATTACTATATAATTTAAACCATTTAATAGTTCATCTATGATTGTGTTCCTTGACTTATAGGTTGGTATGCGGCTGACCACCCATACTGTAAAAAATGGTTCACTTTGCCAATGTCACCTTTCAGGGAAGGACGGCAAGAGTTGCAGGGCTTATGTTCATTTGAGATTGGGTTTTTATAATGTAGGTCTAAGTACATGCGGCATGTGTTAAAGCGAAATTATACATGTCTGCTTGTGGGAATGCATTTAATATAAATCTTAAATGATATATATCCTTGCAGCTTAGATTAGATTAGATTATGATTTTGGAAACTAATGGTGATTATATTAAAAGATTATAAGGATGGTCTTTATTTATTTTAGGAGAAGATGAAAGACCTTTTTTAGCCTCCAAAATTTGAATTGCTTGATTTGAAATTTGATCAATTGCTGAAATATGATAAAATTTGCTGTCGATGCAATGCGAATCTTGCTTTTTTATATTGAGTTTTGTTTTCACCTAAATCCATGTTTTTTTACGGCAGTCATTACATTTTCTTACCGTCGACACTGGCGCTCCTCATACTCGTGGAAAAATCGCTAAAAATTGACATCGAAAATGCATCGAACTGACCAAAGCTGTTATTTTTTTTTAGGAAAAGTAAGAAATCTTATTCTCGTATCAATAAAATTAAACAATATTTAATTTAAAGTTATTTAGAAAACTAAGGTAATATTTCATATAGAAAAACCATAGACTATTTATTTGACAGTTCCTTGTATTTTTACGTTCTTTTTGTTGGTACTATAGGCTGTTTTCAAAAGCACAAAAATGACAAAATAAAAATATACGCGATCAACTGTCAAAGGCGAACCTAGATCGATAAAATAATAAAGCATTTTGCATCATTTTCTAACGTTATCAATCTGAATAAAATATTAATAAACATACTTCGGCTGCAACCGAGTGTGCATCGACATTCTACGACTCGTACTTGCAGTGTTTGTGGGCATCCACGATAACACCGCCGGCTATGTTTACGTGATCTCTGCTTCTGCGGTGCCCGACTATGGCGTCGGAAAGGTGGAATCCGGAGACGACAGTGAAATTCATCAAGCACTTTAAAACTCACGAATGCTTATGGAACCGCCGGTCGCCCGATTACAAGAACAAGCGCGCGAAGGCAGCGGCGTACCAGGGCCTCTCGGACGAGATGCGCATCGTCGACTTCGGGGTGGACGAGGTTCTGAGGAAGATCCACAGCCTGCGGTCCACGTACTGCCAGGAGAGGAAGCGCGTGGACAAGTCGCTGCGCAGCGGGCGGGGGAGCGTCTACGTGCCCAGCGTGCCGTGGTACGGGGAGATGGAGAGCATGTTCAAGGGATCCAGTGCCATGCAGAGAACCGTAAGTTAATAATAATCTATAATCTAAGTTGCAAGGATATATTAATTTAAAGCTCTCGGATGTAGGTATGCCCACAAACCAACACACATAGTTTGCGCTTACAAACGCTGAATGTGCACTTACAAATAAAATCCAAACCTCAAATGAACATAAGCCCCACAACTTTTGCCGACCTTCCCTGACACAGGACAGCAAGTCATCTAATCTAATCTAAGTTGCAAAGATATGTTATTGTTATCTTATTTTGGCAGTGGGGGAATTGAAGATAAACACTCATATAATTGTTTTATTAGTTAGTTTTCATCACACACAAAATTAAGTTCACACACATTGAAATCCCTCCATTTTCTGAGACAGGTTGTGCAACACCATAAAAATAAACTGCAACTCTGAGTTGCCAACTTGCACTACCAACTTACAACTAGAGAATGCAAAATCCGGATTTTTTTGAAATCCGAATTTTCCAATTTTCCTTTGATTAAAATCCGGATAAACCGGATAATCCGGATTTTTCTAAGTTTTAAGGTGATTTGATAAATTGAAATAAAACAGAATTTAAAATCTGCATTTATTCAGACACGACAAATAAAATCAACTAAAATAATCAACAAAACTTTGGGTATCAGTCATCTTTCCCTTATATAGGTAAATTAGTTAACTAACATAGTCATAAACTGAACATAACATAAAATCAAATGCAACAAAACGTATTATTCATCCTCAAATTAAATTTGCCGTTGTCAAACAATGGTCGGTTAGAAATTTTCACACAAGATAACATTAATTTAGTGACATTAATTTATAGTTTATGACATTAATTTAGTACATATTAATCAGTCTTATTTAGAAAATGAGATCTTAAAAACATGAAAGCGTCAAGTGTCTCGGTGAGTGAGCGGGGCGCGGGGCGTCCGTCGCGCCCGCGGCACGCGCACGTCTCGCGTTGCTCGGTTTATTGCCTTATATGGGCATAAACAGAGCCAATCACGGATTTCGCGCCAAATTCGCTCAAACAAAGTACCTACAGCCTATAGCTAATCCTACCAATTCAAATATTGTTCGAATTTGCTTATTAGAGTAGGTAATCGAACTACTTAGAATGAAAATTTGTGGATAAATATAAAATATTATGCATTGAACTCAATTTTGGCTAAAATCCGAAGAAACCGGATTTGAGTTTTAAAAACCGGATTTAAAAAAACTCCAGAAAATCCGGATTTTTCAGTCATTTGCGAATTTCGAAGAATCCGGATTGCAATCTCTACTTACAACATTATGTAACATTGGGGATTCACATTACATGCATTAATTATTATTAATTAATAATTCATTAAAATAAACAATAATGAATTATTAATTGATGATGTTAATACCGTTTCTGGCCAGGCAGAAGAGGATGGTGAATTGCATTCCTCTTCACAAATCTATTTAAAAAAAAAAGTTTGCTTGATGAGTTCCACACAGTGCAATGGTGTCATCTCATAGAGTGCTCTATGGGTGATTGACCAAAATGTATACTCAAAAATAATAGTAAACTTGGCTGATTTATTTGGTGAGCGTTGTTTTCTTGTGAATCACGCCTTAAGAGCCCTCTGCGAGCTTGATAGTCGCTGTAGAAAGGATCAATTCCCAAGCAAGACCCAGTTGGTGTAAGGCTGGATGTACCTTTGGTGACCGGTCTTTGGTAAATGCAGATTAATTTTTCAACCCAAAGAAGAGCAAATTTGAAAAATTAAATATTTTTCCGTCCTTCGTTGAACCTGCAACCTGCAACCTTCCAATCACGAGTCTGAAGTGTTAACCACTAGACTACGACCTGTCGAAGTGTCTCAATGTGCTGTGCTATGCAATGCCAAAGCCAACGTGATCAGTATTGTACCATGTTAGATTAAATGTCGAAGATTTCAACAATGTCAATGACTTCTGTCTTGCAAAATGTATATCCTTATTATATATAAAGCCATAAATGGCTTGGCTCCACCTTATCTGACTGACATGATTACGCGTGTTGAGATGGGTGTGAGGAGGCAGACACTCAGATCCGCGGGCGATGGTGCAATCAATTTGGTTCAGCCGCACCGTCAGATCCGTACAAATATTGGAGACCGTGCTTTCCGTGTTGCGGGTCCGGTGGAGTGGAACAGACTGCCACCCGGAGTGAAGAACTCCAAATCTGTGGGTATATTTCGCGAAGCTCTCATGACGCACTTTTTCAAAAAGTCTTATCCGTGATCGGAGAGGGCCCTTGAAGTGTGACACACACAAAAACGGCGCTCTCTTATCATATGTAATTTAAAATAAATAAGCCTGTTAAATATATAAATATATATTATCTTCGTTTTTTTTCAGATGAGGAGTTCTACAGACAGTCAAATGAATGACAGCTACTTCTCAAATGACGCTCACGAGTCAGGGACAGAAGATGTTCTCAATGACACAACTGAAAGGTCACTTCCTGTTATTAAAAGTGAGCCAAAGAAGAAAGAAATATTTCGTGCCATTAGAGATTTGAAAACATTACAAGGAGCCATCAATCAAGAGTTGCCAGGACAAACACAAAAAGGCGACAGATTTGATGTATTCGGGAAGAGCGTGGCAATGCAGCTGAGAGCTTTGTCATTTGAAAGGGGAATGATCGGGCAAACGAGGATTCAAAACATTCTATCTGAGCTTTTGGTCGAAAACTTTAAGTACAATAACATGACAAATTCTACAGAAGGCCCAATGGAAAGTTTCTGACTAATAAAATCTTAGGAGCTGCGACTGTTTCCACACAGCCCTCAACAGAAATGTTACCGCTAGCAAATATTGCAGATTAAAAAAGCATTGAAAGATATTTTATGACAACAGAGAGCTCAATGTTTATTGATGATTTTTTCAATGATTTTTTCAAATATTTGAGGTTAAATTATGTGTCAGTTGACATATTTACTTTTTTTGGGTTTTTTATCCGTGTTCTTGTTTTTGGTAGTTTTTTTACTTTTTGAATAACACTGACGTTATACAAGAAAAAAAAACAAGACGGATAAAAAACCCGAAAAATAGTAAATATGTCAACTACAAACGGCCGTGAAAGCCCCCGTATTCATGACCAATACTGCCTCAAGTAACAATACTTACCTAAGTCAAGCGCTACACTTACTCAAGGGTCGACATTCTGGAGCGTTTTGTTTCACAAAGAACACTAAATCTTTAATCAGCCTAGTGCCCAACTTAGTGGAGATGTACGGCCAGTCATTGGCTCTCGAAAAAACCCAGCTCTGTAATTGGTCAATAGCTTCCGACCAATATTCGGCGTACTTCATTCTTATCATTGCCACTTCATTCAAATTTCAATGACATTTGAGCTGTTGAACTTGACAAATCGAAGAAATGTCAATGTCATATTTTGAGCTGTGCATAAAACTTGACAATCGAAGAATTTTTTGGATTTGTTAAACCCTCAATGAGCAACGGAAAGACTGTATACAGAACGACGCATTTTTTCAATCTAAAACGCCTTCTAAATTCTTCCTCGTCGTAATCGTAAATGGGTCTTTACAGTCTCTGATATATTTTCTTGGGACACTATTTTTGGTCAAAACAATGTTTTTATACTCGTTAAAATCATCTTCATGTAAGGTTTAAGTAAGAATTATGTAAATAATTCACAACCAAACAAAAACTTTGCTGAAGAAATGCGACGGAATATTTTGACAGTTCATCTATCATTGCAGTATGGTCCTAGACCATACTTGAGAACAAACCCGATTCTGATGGTCAAACAATGTTAATATACTCGTCAAAACAATGTTAATACACCCTAAAAATTGTCTTCATCGTAAGAATTCATTTTTTCATGTTAATTCTCAATCAAACAAAAAATGTGATAACAATTAAATACGAAGGAATATTTTGACAGCGCTTAAGCGTTGGTTAATATACCTGCCGACCTTACTTACCCAAGCGCTAGTATTTAGAGAGCCCTAGCGCTGCTTTTACCCTAAGTATTGTTTCTGAAACGAATTTCGCCAATCTGACAGCTAGCGCGCCCTATGGTAAGTGCTAGTAGGATTCATGAATACGGGGGTTAATCTACTACAATGTGTCAGTTGTTACTTTAAAATTATTACTACAGTCCTACATAAATGTTGGTCTAGCAGTTGGTTATTTTTTAATGGATCTCTCTGTAAATGGGAGCGTAGCCGAGCAATTTCATTTGCATTACTTTGAACTAAAATGCTATGTATGGTAGAAATGGTTTACTGAAGAGGAATGACTCTGAATGATAGGGTCCCTAGTTACTGGATTATGAATGAGTGTGCTATGAACATGAATATGATAGTGAAAGTACAAAGGAGTAAGATGAGATAGTTTGGGTATCTAGAAAGAAAAGATGATGAGTGCCGAAGAGATGAAAGGAGTGTGTAAGGTCAGAGCAAAGTGGAGACACAGCTGTGGAGTTACTGGCCACCCCTAGTGGAGTTGCGTCTGGATACAAGAACAAGTACAAATTTATGATATGACATTTTCATCAAATTTAAAATAGTTCTAAAAGTTACAATAATTTTCAATAGAATCTACACAAATGCAGCATCACATTACTAAGTAGCAAGGGAAAGGACTAATATTTTGTTACAGTTTGCTAAGGGCCCTAGTTACATAGACATGTGACGTTTGCCGGCCAAGAAAAGGAACATTATTACATAGTTATTTCACTGAAATCTAACGTCATGATTGAGTGACCTATTGCAGAATGTTGACATCAATTAATTTGAAGAATAAATAAATGGAAAATCATAATTGTTTTAACTGTTTCTATAAGGGCATTATTTGTAAAATTCCTCACACATTCAAATTCTCCATTCATCTCAAGAGATTTATTTAAAATACAATGGACTGCACCTTTATAGCATATAATACTGACCGGTCCATAGTCCAGTGGTAACACTTCGGACTCTGAATGGAAGATTATGGGTTCGAATCCCGGTGGAGCACAAACATATACCGTTTATAGTTTAAAATTTTTTGAGGAATTCAAAAACACTGTTTATTTTCACATGAATATATTTAAAAAGATTACAATCTTTAGAGTAAGACCTTCTAGGTCGAAAACGTTAGTAACTTACTCTAAAGATTGTAATCTTTTTAAATATATTCATGTGAAAATAAAGTGTTTTTGAATTCCTCAAAAAAATTTTAAACTAGAACAGTATGAATTTTCACAGTGTTAATACACAAACAATACAAAATATATATATACCGTTTATATTTTCAAATTTGCTCTTCGCTGGTTTGAAAATTCATAAAACCTTTACCAAATACCAGTCACTAAAGGTCCATCCAGCCTTACAGCAACTGGGTCTTGCTTGATAATTGGCGCTTTCTACAGGGACGACCAAGCTCGCAGAGGGCTCTTGAGGTGTGATACACACAAAAACTGTGTTCACAAATAAACTTACCTAATCTTTCGCAAACAAAAATATTTACGAAAAGGTGTATCTTTCACATATTCATGATACTTGTCTTGTCTTGTCTTGTATCCTGCCGCCATTCCTCTAGGGGTGGCCAGTACCTCCACATAAGTGCCTCCACTTGACTCTGTCCCTGCATACTTCTTTCATCTCATCTAATTTCATCACTCTTTTCATGCATGCTCTTCTCTTGTTTCCACTCTGTAAATTCCATTCATTCGCAATCTCACTTATCTGATCAATCCATTCTTTTCTAGGTCTTCCCCTTCCACGCTTACCTATTACATTCCCTTTATACACTCTTTTTGTCAGTCGGTCTTCATTCATCCTTTCAATATGTCCAAACCATCGCATCACACTTCTTTGAACTTTCACTTTCACGCTTTCTTTTACTCCGCATTCATTCAGAACCCATTCGTTTCTCACTCTATCTTTCAGTGTTTTTCCTGTCATACTTCTTAAATGAGCCATTTCTACGGTGCATACCTTATTTACTTCTCTTTCATTCACCGTCCATGACTCGCTTCCATACATCAGGGTCGGCAACAATATACAATTGTGTACCGCCATTTTCATTTTTTTTGGTATCCTTTTATTCTTCGCTATTCTACCAAACGCTCCTATCACGCATCTTCCTTTGCTGGCACGTTTCTCTAATTCCTTCGTCATCTTACCATTCGCCTCAAACTTGCTTCCTAAATAGTCAAACTCATTCACTACTTCAACTTTTTTTCCATTCAAATTAACTGTAAGTTCCTCACATACTTCATTCCTGTCAAAAACTAATATTTTTGTCATTCGCATTCACTTTCAAGCTATTTTTACAAAATGCATCATTCAGTTTGGTTAACATCGCTTGGAGTTCCTCCGCCGAGTCAGCTAAAACTATAGCATCATCAGCATAAAGAAGTACTCCAACTCTTGTTTCACCCACTTTCACTCCGCTCTCTGATATTCCAGCTTCTTTTATGCAACTGTCCATGATTATATTAAACAACCATGGACTCATCACGCAGCCTTGCCTCACTCCCTTATATACATCAAACCAGTCACTATATCTCCCATCCACTCTTACACATGCCGAACTATTTTCATAGATGGCACGTATCACATTCAGAAGGTTGTCATTCACACCGTACTTCCTGAGAACATTCCACAACATACATCTGTCCACCGAGTCAAAGGCCCTCTCGAGATCCACGAAGGCTGCGTAGACCACCCTCCCCACAGCCAGATGTTTTTCAACAATCTGTCTGAGAGTAAAGATTTGGTCCACACAACCTCGTCCTGGCATAAAACCAGATTGAATATCAGAGACCCTGTGATCGGTGGCCATGATACATACTTGATAAATCCCATTATGTCGACGGTTATGTGAAAAAACGAAAACATAGACTGTACTTTTCTAGGATTTATTGGGTATGTTAATTCGTGATGTAATGAAGCATAATCAGCAATAAAAATTTGGGAGATTCTGCCCAAGCCATGGAGAACAAAAAAGGTTGTAATTTCCATATTCATACAATTTTTTATATTTTTTGGGATGGAAGATAGTGAAAAAACAATGGAAAAAACGAAATCATAGACTGTACTTTTTTACGGCTGATTATGTTAACTAAATAATTTCCTAATGGGCCCGTATATGTTCGGTGAAGCCATTGAAAGCTGAGTTCAACACCTTCCTTTTACTGAAGCATACACAGCAATAAAATTTTGGAGATTCTGCCCAAGCCATGGAGAAAAAAAAAATTGAAACTTTAATAGTCATATGAAATTTCATATTTTTTGAGATGGAAGATTGTGAAAAAAGCATTGAGGAAAAATCCTCAATGGAAAAAACTAAATCACAGGCTGCGACTCTGGTCACACTCTGGTCATTGGGATGTGTACGCGGAGTTGCACACACTTACAAATTCCGTAAAAGCCATGTCAATGGTAAGCGGTTGTAGCCAATCAGCCAATCTACGAGTTCGAGTTACTACATCTATACTGACACCCGAAAATGTCTGATAACTCAGTTTGACCAACAGATATCAGCGCCTCTGGAAACTGAGTCTATGTGAAAGATACGTCTTTTCGTATATTTTTTTGTTTGCGGAAGATTAGCTTAGTTTATTTGTGAACGCATTTGGCCTTTTAATATTTTTTTCTAAAAAAAAATCCATACACATTGGGAAACGTGTTTTTTCGTTTTCATCCCCAGCTCTGTGCCCCAGCTGTCAGGCTGTCTTCACGCCGGTCTGGTCTGGTCCAGTTCGGTCCAGTTATTGCGGTTTTTTTTGGTTTTCCTGTTATAAAATCTTTACTGATCTTTACTCTGTAGCACAGAGTATATAGGTACTTAGAGAAGCTACTCTATGGCTTAGGGGTAGGTACGTACTTCGAAACCCCCCTTCCTCGCCTTCTTACTTCCCTTCCATACATTCTGCGTATTGGACTATGATCTTGTATGCATGTGTGTATTATACACGCGGCACGCGGGTACACTCACACCACTATAATCATATATTATTATCTGCCATGATATTATTTATTAATATTATTATTATTGCTTTAAAGCTATCAAAATAAAACACTTGTATTTTGCACAATATTTATTTATTCTAGAAAGATTAGTCATACAATCACAAAAATACACACTGTGTAAAGAAAAAAATAAATAAAAAACCTCAATGTAATAAACACAAATGATATGGCAAAAATAAATTTAGTAGGTAAACAATCAAATAGGCACCTGTCTATATTGTCAAGGACACTGGCATTCTGTACTATTTCTTGCAAAAGTTTTGGATCCCTGATGATTGTCCCCTGATGATGGCCTGAGGACCGGAAATATTTATAATATGAAATCTATACACTTTAATTTCACTTTCTTCGGCTCATCAGCCGACAGCCTTCAAGGCTCAGGGACACCTGCACCACTCTGCGTTGTGCTGCTTCCCTCCATGGTCGCCTCACTCCCAAAACTTCGGCGTTGGCTTCGACGTTCTCTGCCCACCGCATCCTTGGACGTCCAAGTGATTAACACCTGAGGGGGCACCATCCAAGACAGTTCTGATGATCCTGGAGTCTTCTGCACATGCTACGTGTCCGGCCACTGGAGTCTTCTTGATTTCATTACTCTCTGCACTCTTCAATAATAGTGAAAATAAAACAGTTAATTTCAAATACGCTTGACCGCTTGACGTTTGAGGCCGACTGGCGCCAAGCAGGCGTGTGGGGTGGTTATGGCTGTTATCGCTGCGCAAATCCTACACACAGTTCAACCATCATTATAAAATATTTTTTCATCAGTTTTTTTTTAATAAAAAATGAGCAATTTAATAAATACTAAACAAAATAAAGTTTATTGGCGCTTAAACTCTTTTTTTACATGAATAACAGTAAATATAAATTATTAATTCAAATTTATTTACGCTCATTCTGATTTCAGTTTAAAAAACGACCTCTTCCCCTTCCTCCTTCCTCATAACCATACATTCCGCGTACCATAGATCGATTACAATATGGCTTCCGAATTATAAAACAGGGTAACCAGTAGCAAAATACTTGTGAACGGGGTCTGCTCTGTAGTCAGAGTTGGTGCAGAACTGTTGCTTGTTTGTTTTGTGCAAGTGATCAAGGTTCTATGTGTGATCAAGTCAATGGACGCTGTGGTGAAGCTCGAGAAGGTGGATGCGGACTCTGAGGTTATGGATGCACAACTATTGCACTCTTGTGAACAAATCGACATTGAAGAGAGCGACGTGAAGCAAGAGAGACTGGCTTGTAAGGAGGAATGGGAAGCTGAGGACTCGGCTCCTCTATCTCATGGCTTATCGAAGGAATCCTGCGAAGTTGTGGACAGAATCGACATTGCGCTGTATTCAGATGATCCAGTCAGGTTGGAACATGTGTGCCATGCCTGCAGCTACAAGGCCAATCAAAAGAAACTCTTGAGGATCCATCAGTTGTTCAGTTGCTGCGAGCTGGAGCACACTGGGACAAGCAAAAGCCACCATCACAGACACACAACCTCAGAGAGCGGGCCATCCACCTCAACAGGTCAACAGGAAACAAGCACTCACGTTAGAGGTGAACAGGGCAATGTGAAAAAAAGCAAACTCAAAAAGTTGGCCATTACAAAAAGCACGCACTATCTTTACAATGATAGTAGTTTCAAATCAGTGTGGAAATGTAGTCTTAAACACAAACTGAAACACACTGGACAGAAGCAATTTGCTTCTGATCAGTGTGATTATAGAGCTACGCAGGCAAATACTTTTAAAATCCATAGATTAAATTACTCTGGCCATAAACCATTTGCTTGTGATCAATGTGATTATAAGACTGTACAGTCATGTAATTTGAAAACACATAAACTAACACACTCTGGACATAAGCCATTTGCTTGTAATCAGTGTGATTATAAAAGCACACATCCAAATAGTTTGAAATCACATAAACTAACACACTCTGGCCATAAACCATTTGCTTGTGATCAATGTGATTACAAAGCTACACAGTCAGGTACCTTGAAATCACATAAACTAACACACTCTGGACATAAACCATTTACTTGTGATCAATGTGATTATAAGACTATACAGTCATGTAATTTGAAAATACATAAACTAATACACTCTGGACATAAACCATTTTCTTGTGATCAGTGTGATTATAAAAGTACGCATCCAAATAGTTTGAAATCACATAAACTAACACACTCTGGCCATAAACCATTTGCTTGTGATCAGTGTGATTATAGAGCTGCATTGTCATATCGGTTGAAATCACATAAACTAACACACTCTGGACATAAACCATTTGCTTGTGATCAATGTGATTACAAAGCTAGACACTCAGGTACTTTGAAAATACATATACTAACACACTCTGGCCATAAACCATTTGCTTGTGATCAGTGTGATTATAGAGCTGCAATGTCATATGATTTGAAATCACATAAACTAAGACACTCCGGACATAAAGCATTTGCTTGTGATCAGTGTGATTATAAAACTACACATCCAAAAAGTTTGAAATCACATAAATTAACACACTCTGGACATAGACCATATGCTTGTAATCAATGTGATTACAAAGCTACACAGTCAGGTACTTTAAAATCACATAAACTAACACACTCTGGACATAAACCATTTGCTTGTGATCAATGTGATTACAAAGCTACACAGTCAGGTTCTTTGAAAACACATAAACTAACACACTCTGGACATAAACCATTTGCTTGTGATCAGTGTGATTATAGAGCTGCATTGTCATATCAGTTGAAATCACATAAACTAACACACTATAATAATCTATAATCTAAGTTAAGTAAGGTACACTAAGTTAAGGCGGTACACAATGGCATATTGTTACCGACTTTGATGTATGGAAGTGAAGCATGGGCAGTGAATGATAGCGAAATGAGTGAAGTATGTACAGTGGAAATGAAGCATTTGAGAAGTATGACAGGAAAAACTTTGAGGGATAGAGTTAGGAATGAATGGGTAAAAAAAGAATGTAATTTGAAAGAGGATGTGAAAGTTAAAGTATAAAAGAATGTGAAGAGATGGTTTGGGCATGTGGAAAGAATGAATGATGATAGACTGACAAAGTATGTATACAAAGAAAGTGTGAAAGGAAAAACAGGGAAGGGACGACCGAGAAAAGTATGGAGTGATCAGATGGAGGAGATTGTGAAAGAATGGGATATACAAAGTGAGCGTAAAAGAAGAAAATGCATGAAAAAGGTGATGGATATGAAGGAATTGAAAGAGGTATGTCAGGATAGGAAAAAATGGAGGCAACTCTGCAGAGGCTCTGGCCACCCCTAGTGGAATGGCGACAGAGTTACAGTTACAGTAAGTTGCAAGGATATATATTTATTTAAAGCTCTCAGATGTATGGGTATCGCCGTCGAAATTTGTACCTTTTGTCTTGTGCGTGTGTCGCCTAATGATTTTCAGTTTTTTCATAAAAACTGGTGATGTCTACTGAATTCTAGATTTATTAGAGTAAAGTATTTGAAAAGCGTATCGAAATACAAAAAAATCTGCAAAAAGCATGAAGTGGCGATGTAATTAAAAAATAAAACAAAATCGCCTTTTTTCCATTCTCATACAAATTTTACATGTCCCCAATCCGTTTTTGACCCTTTGATGGCAAGATACGATAAAAAATAGTCAAATTTTTATAAAGTTGAGTATTTTTTCATATACCTTAGTAACTTATCTTTTGTTTTCTGTAATAATATTTATTTATTTATACACGAAATATTAGTTGCTAATGGTTGTCTCCATTTTTGGTTCCGAATTTTTTCTTTTAGTGTGTTACCATTTTCATTGAAACTGACAAAAATCTTGCATCCCTAAGTATTTTTTCGCGTATGGTAACTCTTTGATGCAGTATGGAAAACACTAAAAAACTGATTCGCTACCTTCATTTTCTTCTGAGTCTTCTACTTCTCAGCCGTAAACTTGTCGTGATTGTTTTGAGTGGGATTTAGCTTGGAATTATTAGGGTAAATATCAGAATCTGTTGTCAATTGTGTATTGTCTACTTAGAGACATTAGTGCTGCTTAAGATTGCGTGTTTTTATAGTTGCTGGTATTATTAGTTTTCAAATAAATCAATTTTAGGATTATGTCGGGTGTGTTTTTTATTGACGAACGCCACCGTAACCGTTACCGCGCTACGTCACATTTGTGAGATTAAGGCATATTAATATTGGTTACATACTTACTTAAAATAAAAATAAACTCAACTAAGCTACACATATAGCGTAACTTCTTGCCGCGTTATTCCCGAAGGGGTCGCAACACTGAAAATCATTAGGCGACACGCGCACAAGACAAAAGGTACAAATTTCGACGGCGATACCCGTATGCCCACAAACCAACAAGTGTAGTTAATCTATAATCTATAATCTAAGTTGCAAGGATATATTCATTTAAAGCTCTCAGATGTATGCCCACAAACCAACAAGTGTAGTTCGCGCTTACAAATGCTGAATGTGTACTTACAAATAAAATCCAAACCTCAAATGAACATAAGCCCCACAACTTTTGCCGACCTTCCCTGAAACAGGGGTGACATTGGCAAAGTGAACCATTTTTTACAGTATGGGTGGTCAGCCTCATACCAACCTATAAGTCAAGGAATATGAATAATAAATTACATTTAAATATAAAAAAGAACAAAACCTTACAAAGAAATCTATACAAAAAAAGTCAAAAATTTCCTATGCAAAAAATGTAGCAAATGAATACACCAACATTAGAAATCAACATTGCAGATTAGCCGCCACTTCTTCCTGTCCTTGCATACTTCTTTCATTTCATCCAGAGTCATAACCTTTTTCATACAAGTCCTCCTTTTATTATGACTCTGGATATCCCAGTCATTCGCTATTTCAGAGATTTGATCCTTCCATACTTTTCTCGGTCTTCCTCTACCACGACATCCATCTATTCTAGCAATATATACTTTCTTCGTCAATCTTTCATCACTCATTCTCTCCAAATGCCCGAACCATCTTAACATACTTCTTTTAATCTTCACTTTCACACTTTCCCTTACACCACATTCTTCTCTTACAAAATCATTTCTCACCCTGTCACTTCGTTTTTTCCCAATCATACTTCTTAGATAGTCCATTTCTACTGTATGGACTTTACTAATTTCCCTTTCACTCACCGTCCAGGCTTCACTTCCATACATCAAGGTTGGCACTAGTATACCACCGTGCACCGCCAATCTAACATTTTTTGAGAGATTTTGGTTCCTGGCGATGCAAGCGGTCGCACCCAGTACACACCTGCCTTTCATTATTCTTCTTTCAAATTCACCGGCCATTCTTCCATCTTTTTCAAACTTACTTCCCAAATATACAAACTCATTTACGACATCAACATTCATTCCATTAATTTTAAATTCATAATTCATATTTTCATCATCTCTTTCAAAAATCAAAACTTTCGTCTTTCTTGCATTCAACTTCAAATTATTACCTTTCAAAGCTTCGTTCAATCTAGAGAGCATCATTTGCAATTCCACTGCTGAATCAGATACAAGGACTGCATCATCCGCATACAGTAGAACGCTTACTTTGCTCTCTCCTATCATTAATCCACAATCATCAAGTCTAGCATCTCGAACACACTTGTCCATGACTATGTTAAATAGCCATGGGCTCATCACACATCCTTGCCTTACACCCTTAAAAACCAAACCATTCACTATACTCACCATCAATACGAATGCAAGCCATACTATTCTCATAGTTCGCATGCACCGCATTGAGTAGAGCTCCATTCACTCCATATGCTTTCAAAACATCCCACAACATACCTCTGTCCACTGAGTCAAAAGCCTTTTCCAGATCCACAAAGGCCGTGAATAGTTTCCCCCTCACCGACAATTGTTTTTCAACAAGTTGTCGTAGAGTGAAAATCTGATCAACACAGCCTCTACCGGCCATAAAGCCGGACTGTATATCGGAAACCCTTTTGCTAGTAGTCAGAATCACATTTTTTATAATCACCTTACAGAAGACTTTTCCTGGTATACTGAATAGACTGATTGGTCTGAAGTTCTGACAGTCTTTTTTGTCCCCTTTACCTTTGTAAATGGGAACAATGACTGCCTTCCTCCAATCCATCGGTACCACTCCTGCATTCACACAAAGCTTACATAATTTGTACATCCAATCTATCACACATTCACCTCCTGCTTTCAACATTTCACCATTTATACCATCAAACCCAGCAGACTTCCCATTCTTCAGACGTGAAATAGACACTTTCATTTCTTCTTTCAAAATCTTCAATTCATTCTCTTCATCTGTCTGTTCATAAATTTTTCTTTCACCCTGGCCAAAAATTTCTTGAAAATAGTTCTTCCATCTCTTGCATACTTCTTCATTCTCCCATACCATCTCACCGGCAGCACTTTTGACTCCCGGAGTGGTCAATGCAGAAGATTTATTTCTATCCGCATTGATCCACCTCCAAAATTCCTTCTTACTGTCGGTGAAACTTTTGTTAATCCTTTCATCAATCTTTCTTTGTTCATTCATCTTGCTTTCATAAATTATAGTCTTTGCCATTCTCTTAGCTATCTTATATTCGTCTTCTAGCTTTCTATCATTTCTATCATTCAGCCAATTTTCATAACACTTTTTCTTAACTTTCACAGCTTCTTTCACTCTATCATTCCACCAGGCATCTCCTTTCAATTTTCCACCTTTCGTTACCCCACATACTTTTTTAGCACATTCAATCATTCCTTCCTTCAGATCTTTCCACATGCTTTCAATATCTTTTCCACACACATTCTTCTCAAGTTCATTTACACTTAAAATTTTGTGGAGCTCTGATACATACTTCTCTTTCACATTTTCTTCATTCAGCCTTTCTACTTTTATTCTAGTCACTCTTACTTGCTTCTTGCGTTTCTTCTTTCTTACTTCACCAAGCATTATTTTAGCACATAAGAGATAGTGATCACTGCCTATTTCAGGCCCGCGGTAGACACGGCTATCTCTTACGGCTCCTCTCAGTCTTTCATCCACACAGATGTAGTCAATGATTGTGCGACTTCCCACAATCTGCCTCGTGTACAGATGCACATCCTTATGCCGAAACCAAGTATTCGATGCAAAAAGACTGTGCTCCGCACACAAAGCAATCAGATGTCGCCCATTATCATTGACTACACCTCTCCCACCAGGACCAATAATTTTCAAACATTCATCCCTCTGCGCACCTATCCATCCATTCATATCACCTAAAATTACAATGTTTTCATTCTTCTTCCTTTCATGCACAACCGCATTCAGCTCATTCCAAAAACTCATTCTCACCTCCATACACTCTGAATCAACAGGAGCATAACAGGTCACCAAGAAAAGTTTCAAACTGTTAATTTTGAATTTAACAACCAAAATCCTGGGAGAAATTCTTTGGTAACCCGCTATGCATCCCTTCACACACTCACTCACAATCACACCTACACCCTGCCTTTCATTCCCATCTTCCACACCTGACCAAATATACAATTCACCATTCGCTAATACTTTCTCACCATTCCCTTTCATTTTTGTTTCTGTCACACCCATTACTTTTATTCGTTTCTCTTTCATTACATTCATAATTTCTTTCTCCTTGCAATCATTCATCTTCCTTACATTCCATGTCCCAAAAACCCATTCATTCTTTCTATGAAAATTAGTGGTGGCATTTCCACAATGTACAGATTTAAAATTATTGTTGGTGGCCATTGCTACAAAACAAAATGTTAAGAACTAAAGTGAGTTTAAAAATACAAATAAAAAATACAGCTATAAAACATAAAAATTAAAACAGAAAAAATATTGTCCATATAAAAGTGTAAATTGTCCATTTCACACTTACAAAAAGTTCACGCTTACAAATGCTGAATGTGTACTTACAAGTAAAATCCAAACCTCAAATGATCATAAGCCCCACAACTTTTGCCGACCTTCCCTGAAACAGGGGTGACATTGGCAAAGTGAACCTTTTTTACAGTATGGGTGGTCAGCCTCATACCAACCTATAAGTCAAGGAATTCTGCAAATTCTGGAAATTTAAGAAAAATCGTAAGAAAAGTGCAATTTTAGGTTTTTTTTTTGTATGGCAGTCCGGTCGATAGCTCAGTTGGTAGAGTGCTTGCATTCTACCCTGTGAGCTCGGGTTCGAATCCCACCGAGGAGGGTGTCAGAAATGATTTGCTTTTTCGGTGTTTATTTCAAACCCCATAATAAAAATACCGGCAAGGTTTACTTTTCTTGTTTAAGTTCCTTGACTTATAGGTTGGTATGCGGCTGACCACCCATACTGTAAAAAATGGTTCACTTTGCCAATGTCACCCCTGTTTCAGGGAAGGACGGCAAGAGTTGCAGGGCTTATGTTCATTTGAGATTGGGTTTTTATATTGTAGGCCCACATGCGGCATGTGTTAGCGCGAAATTATACATGTCTGCTTGTGGGAATGCATTTAATATAAATCTTAAATGATATATATCTTTGCAGCTTAGATTAGATTAGATTTACTCAGCCTTCACAAGAAATGAGTACCAGCCCCCTCGGGAGCTGGGAAACCCCCACGTCAACTGAAGTGGTTGGCGTAAAGCCGGCCCCTTTAACTGTAAAAATAAATAGGTTCAACTCGCCACATGCGACCCCTTCGGGGATAACGCGGCAAGAAGTTACACTATATGTGTAGCTTAGTTGTGTTTGCATTGCAGCCATCTTGAATTTTCAAGTTGGTGTAATGCAGTGTTCTTCATCCTTAGGGGCTGTCCATATATTACGTTATTTTCATTATGGGGGGGGGAGTCTGGTCTGCGGATGATGGCAAATGATGTACGAGTATTAAAAGTGACGTCGTTCTTGTAAATACCAATTTCTCAAAATATACAAAATATTATGTAAGTAATATAACAATATTAAGTATTAAGCTCATCCATTATTACAACAAGAGGGGGGCGGGGTCATTAGATAATGACTATAGAATGATTGTAAGGGGGGGAGGGTCGAAAATCGGCCAAAATCAATGACGTAATTTATGGACGGCCCCTTAATATTAATGTCTAATACTTTGGAAAGTGACACACGTACAGACAGACGTTTTTGCAAGATAGTGTTTTTTGGCATGTCCTGCACCAGGACAACTCATTTCCGTGAAAACCTCAAAAAAAAATCACACCTAATCAATACTTTCTTTATAGACTTCGGCTAGCAAGAAAGTGTTTTAATTAAATAATATATAAGATATCTGTATTGTCTTCAATTTCTATTTTCAGCCAATACTAATCATATCACAACTGTTTTACATCCTATTGTCTCTCTCGCTGCCTTAGTTCTTGTTTACCATATACGCCATTGAGAAAATTTTACATGAGCAATGTTATTATGTTTACTGGACCAATGTGTCTTATAAAAACAAGAAATGTTTTTAAAAAATATTTAAAAGAACTCTCACATTATCGAGTTGTACGGTTTTTCTTAGCTCAGATTGCGTAGAATTTGATTCATAAGACAACTGCATGACAAAGTCATATTTGGCAATATTGGCGTATACCGTAAACAAGAACTGGGGGAGCGAACTGTTGTAATATAATGATGATTATGCTGTATTTCATGTACTGAGATTGAATGGTAAATGACATTTGAACCTTCAGATGTAGACCCATCCAGATTCATGCATTTAACTACCTATCACATTTTATGAAGTCTGAATAAATCCAACGTTATCGCCTACCTATATATGAATGCCCGTCACAGATTCTTCATCAGGAGAAAACTTGTAATTTCTTCCTTGATGAAACAATTATTGGTTGGCTGATGCATTATGCCATATTACAAAATACGATTGCACGCACGACGCAATATTACAAAACATGATAAGATTGACAAGTCATACCATGCGAGTGATAAATAGAAGAAAGTAGTAAGTAAAAAATAGTAAGATGAAAATATCTTGCATTATTTTCCTTGCAAGCCTTCTGTTTACCTTTGAAAAAAGGAAAGCTACAATTTGGAGTATTTTGATAAATAAATTTGATGATTTTTTACACTATTAACAATTTATATTTGACTCCACACATAAAGTATACTTATTTTCATTTGAACAAGGATTGAACATAGTGGGGAGGAACTATCAATAATCATCTTAATGAAAGTATTCATGTACTATGGCTGACGTTTGAACGTGGTTGCTATGGAAACGGCAAATAATAGTTTGTTACCGGTCGCTTAGAAGGATAGCCCCATATAAGAGCAGACCCCATACATGGGCAACCACATCTAGGCGCGATCGTCTATTGGTTAATGGGGTAGCACTCTCCATAGGAGGTAAGCTGATCCAGCCTTCCGATTCGGTGAGACTTCTAGGAATCTTACTGGATCGAAACCTGACATTTGAAAGGCAAATAGATGCCACAATAGCTTCCTCCTTTTTTTCACTGCGCCAAATAAAGGCAATTAGAAAGTGTCTTCCGTCAGATGCGGTTAAGACCCTGGTGAGTGCGTTTGTGATGTCTCGGATTGATTATTGCTCAACGCTTTATAGTGGTCAGCCAAAGAAGCATTTCAACCGCTTTCAATCTGTGTTGAATTCAGCAGTATTCGAGATATCCAAATTCGCTCACATCACTCCGCTGTTAAAAAAACTACATTGGCTTCGTTTCCCGGAGAGGGTGGTCTACCGTGTTTGTCTGATGGTATATAAAGCCATCAATGGCTTGGCTCCACCTTATCTGACTGACATGATTTCGCCTGTTGAGATGGGTGTGAGGAGGCAGACACTCAGATCCGCGGGCGATGGTGCAATCAATTTGGTTCAGCCGCACCGTCAGATCCCTACAAATATTGGAGACCGTGCTTTCCATGTTGCGGGTCCGGTGGAGTGGAACAGACTGCCACCCGGAGTGAAGAACTCTGAATCTATGGTTATATTTCGCGGAGTTCTCAAGACGCACCTTTTTAAAAAGTCTTATCCGTGATCAGAGAGGGCCCTTGAGGTGTGACACACACTAAAACGGCGCTCTCTTATCATGTGCAATTCAAAATAAATAAGCCTGACATATATATAAATATAAAGTTGATATTCTGTGATGTATTTTGGGGATGTTTATTGTGGATGGGGGATATCAATCAGACGAACAGATGAGTCTTGGTTTCAATGTGATGTATTATTCCATTTCAGTGTTTACAAGGCGAGAGACAAAACCAGACTGACCAGTGAAGCAATAATAATCTCTAATAATATTATATTACAATAATACATTACCTTATATATGATATTACCTACTCTAAATAATCATATCATAATTATACATTACACCTCCCTCACTAAATGACGAATCTACATTACATTATATCATACTTATCATACTTATCATTATAACATATTATATCAATAAAAATTATATCTTATACAATTTCATCTTCTTTCATCTTGGGTACCGCAGGCGGTTCTCCCCCCTCGGACGCAGGCGCTCCGACCATGGTTGGAACCTGGAAACACCCGAGTCATTAGAGATCTGTCCTGCCTCATCCAACAGCTGACCCAACCCCAGGTCATTGTCAGACTCATCCTCCCAAGACACCTTTCTTCCGGAAATCTGATCATGATGTCTTTTCCAAATCTGATTTCCAGCTTTTACCAAGTAAATCCTGTTTCCCAATATTTTAAATATAATGCATGGAACCCACTTCCCTACATTTCTGAAATCCTTAGTCATTACCTTTTGTCCAATTTTGAATAGTCCTTTAATCTTTCTTCCCCTGTCTTTTTAAATGATTTCTCCCCAGGCACTACTGTATCAAAAATGGATCTTATTTTTCTACCTATCATAAGCACGCTCGGCTCCATCCCTGTTGCTAATGATGGTGCATTTCTATGATCTACTAAAAATTCCAAAAGCTTATCTTCATAATCGTTAGGAAACATACCATTTTTCATAATTTTTTTTAAAAAACTTTTTGTTGTTTTTACCGTATTCTCCGCCAAACCGTTTGACGCTGGGTGATTTACTGCTGAAGTTAAATGCTTAATATTTAAATTTTTGCAAAACCTTTGAAAATCTACTGATGTAAATGCCGTACCATTATCCGTTACAATGCAACTTGGAATACCTAACACTGAAAATATTCTCTTCAACTCTCTAATTGTATGCCTTGCATCAATTTTATCAACTTTTACAGCATCTATCCAATTTGATGCTGCGTCTACTACGACTAAAAAATATTTTCCTGCTAGCGGCCCGAAAAAATCTAAATGTATCCTTTTCCAGATATGTTGTTCTACCGGCCAACTTTTCAACTCGACTTTATCTGGAGATCCCATATTTCTTGCACATTGTGTACATTCTCTCACTGTTTTCTCAATTTCTGTATTCATCCCTAACCAAAAAAAATAATTTCTAGCCAAAGTTTTCGTTTTTACAATTCCCATGTGAGATTTGTGAATAAACTTCAAAATATCTTCCCTTAATGCCAATGGTATTACCAATCTGTTTTCATAAAATAAACAATCATTTGATTCGCTTAACTTTTCTCTTAAAAACCACCATTTTACCAATCCATTGTCATTTTGGATTTATTTGGCCACCCTGTTTTTAAATACTCTTTTATCTCACAAATGACCTTGTCATTACGAGATGCTTTCTTGATGCATTCTACATTTAAATTTGTTTCTACTGCAATACAGTTTAAAAATTCTCCTTCAACATCCTCAATGTTTATCTCATTTATGATCTCAATATTATCTTCCCCCTCATTATCCGTACTACTCATTGGTAACCTCGACAAAAAATCTGCTTTATTATCCTTTGACGGAACATATTCAATAGTATAATCAAATCCTTGCAAAATTAATGCATATCTTTGTAATCTATTAGCTGCCAGTATAGGTATGTTTTTATGTTCACCCAAAATGTGAACCAATGGCTTGTTGTCGCAAACTAGAATAAACTGCCTCCCATAAATATATTGAAAAAACTTTTTTAATGCGAATATAATAGCACATGCCTCTTTATCTAAAATGGAATATTTTTTCTCTGTATTCGACAAAGTTCTACTCGCATACGCAATTGGTCTTTCTAATCCGTTCTCGTATTTATGACAAATTATCGCCGATAGACCTTGGTCACTTGCGTCAGTAATTACCTTCACCGGTAACTCTGGATTATAATGTACCAGAATCCTATCGGAGACTAAAATAGCTTTTACTTTATCGAAAGCTAATTGACATTCTTTTGTCCAGCTAAATTTTGCTCCTTTTTCTAATAGTTTGTACAACGGCTGCAAAACGCTAGCTAAATCTCTTATAAAAATTCTATAATAATTTATTGCACCTAAAAAAGAGCGTACCTCCGATATGTCACTTGGAGTTTTCAAGTTTTTTATAGCTTCAACTTTATGTTGAAGTGGTTTCACACCATCCCTCGATATTCGAAATCCCAAATATTCAACTTCTGTCAACCCAAATTCACATTTTTGTAAATTAACACTAAATCCACTACGTTCTAAACGCTTAATTACCTCTTCCGTTGCCTTCTCCAATTCTTGCAATGTATTCCCATAAATTAACAAATCATCCATAAATGCTATCGCATCCAACCCTTGAATTGCCGAATATAAAGCTCTGCTAAATATCGCTGGTGACGTCGTGAGACCAAAAGGAAGTACCTTGTACCTAAATAACCCAAATGGTGACGAAATCACACAAAGATTTCTCGACTCCTCTGACAACCTAATTTGAGAAAAAGCATTTCTCAAATCTAATTTTGCATAAAATTTTGCTCCATTTACTCTATTTATTAAATCTTCTACTCTAGGTAACGGGTACTTTATTTTTTTTAACATTGGATTCAAAGTATTTTTAAAATCGGCACATATTCTGATTTCATCATTTTTTTTTTTCACAATCACTATTGGACTTGCCATTTCACTAGTCTCTACTTTCTCAATAATACCTTCTTGTAACATGCGATCTATTTCTTTTTCTACCCTTATTCTCAAATTAAAAGGAATTGGCCTCGGGTTAACAAATTTTGCCTTAAAGTCTTTTATAACTTCTATCTCCGCTTCAAAATTTTTAAAAGTACCTGCTTTACTCTCAAAAACAGCTGGATATTTTTTCCTCATACTAGAAAAAAAATCTGCATTATAATTCGTATTATTATTTCCTACTGAATAAATATTATCGCTAACATTGAATGAATTTATTTTAAAAGTATTCAAAAAATTCCGACCTAATAAAGAAGACGACCCTTTATATACAACAATTATTTCTATGTACTCTTTACTTCCTTGATATTCTACTCTCATGTACTTACGACCTTTTACTTGTAGTTGAGTACCATCATAGCTTGATAATTTCAAATCACAATGTTCTAACTTAATATTTGAAAAATGTTCATTAAATATGTGCCAAGGAATAATAGTCACCCCAGAACCCGTATCTAAAATCATTTTTAGATCTGTATCATTTACCTTTACGTTTAAAAAAATGGGACCATCCATCTCATTAATGGCCATTATTGTATTTATTCTTCGAAACTTGCATTTATTTGCATAATGACCAGATTTGTTACATTTAAAGCATTTAATATTATTATTATTTTTATTTAAAAACTTGCATGCATTTTGTTTATGACCGAATTTACCACAGTTAAAGCATTTATAATTATTATTCCTATCACTTGAAATACTTGCATGTCTAAAAATAGATTTCTTACTATCATTTGAATTATTTCGCTTGATTTCAGAATTTCGCTGTCTATCCCTTGACTTCCGAGTTTCTGTGGAATCCCTCGAATTACACGAACTCATTAAATTTATACTTTCTGAATTGTTTTGACCACACAAATGTTCCATTGTTCTCGCTAATTCTACACATTCAGATAATTTCAATTCCGTTGCTTTTAAAAATATTCTCTGCTTTATTTTGTTCTGTCTGATACCTATTAAAAATATATCCTTCAAATTTGCCTCCAATCTATCCTCAAATTTACAGTCTACCGCAATTTTTTTCAATCTAGCTATATAATCCTTAATTGACTCGGTTTCGAGCTGTTTACATGAATAAAATGACTCCCTATACTCAAATATATTTTTTTTTTACCCCACAATGACCCCCAATAATATCAATCAACTCCTCGAATTTTGCCTCCGAAATCTTTTTCGGAAAACATAGATCAGACACCGTCTGAAAAGTCTCCTTGGTGAGAGACGATAATAGAACAGCCCTTCTGCGTTCTTCAGTTAAAAACTTCTCATCATACAAAATGAGGACTTGGTCGAGCCGAAGTCTGAAGACATCCCAATCTCCAGTCCTATGGCAAAAAGGACTTAGACTCCTCAGTGTTCCCTCCATAGTCTGAAACGGCAGAAAGAAAGAAAACAAAAATCTTATCTGCTTCTGCGTCCGACAGTCCAGGAAACGCCTACGTGACCCTCAGAAAGTGGCTTCCACTCCCTGCAGCAGTCACCTCCAGGAAAATGACCCTCAAGGCTCCCAGCTCCTGCAGTACTCCCTGCAGCACTCCGCCCCAGTTGGATCCTCTCCTCTTGAAAAGAAAACCGCTGCAGTAACTCCCTGCAGCGATTCCTCTTGGCTCCGTGAGTTCTCTTCCTCTTGAAGAAAACCGCTCCTTCTCTTCAGACTTCTTCCAGTTCTCCCTGCAGCAACCTCGCCTCAGCTGGCTTCGTGATCCTCAGTCTTCAGATCCTTCTTCCTTCTCGAAGATTCCCACATGTTGCTCTTGCAACAATATTATTTTATTTCTTCCAAAAAAAATTTTTTTATCCCGTTTTATATGGTTCTTCTTTATCCTACCGACTGCGCCACTGTGATGTATTTTGGGGATGTTTATTGTGGATGGGGGATATCAATCAGACGAACAGATGAGTCTTGGTTTCAATGTGATGTATTATTCCATTTCAGTGTTTACAAGGCGAGAGACAAAACCAGACTGACCAGTGAAGCAATAATAATCTCTAATAATATTATATTACAATAATACATTACCTTATATATGATATTACCTACTCTAAATAATCATATCATAATTATACATTACATATTCGAAATTAAAAAATAGTTAATAATAAATAAATAGTAATGTCGGTGTTATAGCCGCGGGGATCAAGACAGGTCATTTGGAACCGGATAACGCTGGTTCGAATCCCGCGACGATAACTTCGACCCTGGTTCAACAGATGCCGTTGCATGCACACAAGCTTCTGCTTTCGCATGAAGACAACTGGCCAGGTAAAATAGGTTAGTGGATTGCATTCCTTTCCACAAATCTATTTAAAAAAAAAAAAAAAAAAAGTTCCATTTCTGACAATGCGCATGCGCACATTTTCATTTCAACACAGTTACTTGTTGCGTAATGTAACATTACGCAACGGGTGAAGAAATGTAAGTCATTGTGATTGCGTTAGCCGTTTTGTAATTAGTAAATTACCAAATGGGAGTAGAAAAAAATGTTAATGAAATTTTAAATACAATTTTTTTCAAAGGAATGTTTTTTTGTTGTAATTTATTAAAGTAAAATAATATAGATTTGTATGCTTATGTAGGCGTCTCTATTAGGTGTGATCTGAGATGCACTTTTAAAGCAGATTTCTTCTGGTAAGCCTTGTCGCACAGATGGCAGGAGTGCGCCTTTATCCCGGTGTGAGTGAGGAGATGCCCCTTGAGTCCGTCGGTGGAGAAGAAAGCCTTCCCGCAGGTGGGGCAGATCTTGGTCTTCTCTTTGTTATGTGCCACCCGGATGTGGTCGCTGATGCTTTTCCTGAACCTGTAAGCTTTATCGCACTGCGGACACTTGTACTTGGGGATCAGGCTGTGAGAGTCCATGTGGGTTTTGAATCCCTTCAACTGGGAGAACTTCTTCCCGCAGTGCTTGCAGACGTAAGTTTTCTCCTGATGTATCTTGACATGTTGGTAGTAGTACTCTTTGGTGAAGGACTTGCCGCAGTATTGGCATTGTGTCGCCTTCTCATTCTTCTTTTCCCGCGCCTTCTGTTTATTTGAAGCTTTCCTTGTGCGAACGTTTCTTTGACCTTCAACTCTAGTCAAATGTTTTTGTTTGTGTTTTTGCAGGATGTCAGGGTAGGGGAAGAGTTCATTGCAATATTCACAGCTGTCTCCCTTGTTGTTGAGAGGGGGATGTGCATCACAGCAGTGCTTGTACAGCTCGCTGGCCTCTGCAAACATGTCAGTGCAGCATGTGCAGTAGAAATAACCAGACGACGCGAGTTTGCTGTCACTAGAAGTGTTGCCACTCTCCAGCGGATAGTAATATTCAGAGTCATCAGTCATGCCAACATTCCAATCAGGATCTTCAGACGTAACGTTTGTCATCTCATACTTCACATGCTTTCCCAGTTGCTTGCTATCAGTGCACGGGTTCCCGGCTTCAGAATATTCTACTTTAATGTTCTGATATTTGAATATTTTATGGGAATTTATAACTGCCATGCGGAATGAGTAGACATTTCTTAATTTGGTGATGCAAGAATTACAGATGGTTTGTGGATACTCGTCGTTCACCTGAACCTGCAACATTATAAATACCCATCATTAGAGCGATCCGTAGTCTAGTGGTTAACACTACAGACTGACAATCGGAACATTGTGGGTTCCATCACAAAAATAAAAGCTCTTCCCTGCATTGGATTTTTTTATAACTTACTACCAAAGTACTATATCTAAGATTCATCCAGCCTTGCAACAACTGGGTTTTGCTTCTGTAATTGGCACTTTCTATGGCAACAACCAATTTCACAGAGGGCCCTCAAAGTAGAAAAGACACAGCTCACTAAATAAATCATCCCATACAAATATATCCTACACAATATTTGACTTGTTTTTAATTATTAAGTTTACTGTAACTTTCGCCATTCCACAGGGGTATATCGTCGACGGGCGGGAGGGGGGGGATATCAGAATACTCGCAAATTGCAAGAGTATTTTGATATTCCCTATCGCAAAAAAATATCAGTAGCTTTTATGTGTTGCACATCTCTAGGGGGGGCAAGCCATGATCGTAAAATGGTCATTTAAGTAATTGCAATACAATTTAATAACGATTTTAGATTATTTTGGTTAATTTTTCTCTTCTAGGGCAGGGCAGCTGACCCCCCCCCTACCCCTTCCTAGTACGCCCATGAAGTGGACAGAGAAAAGTATGGACGGGGAAGATCAAGGAAGGAATGGATAGACCAAATAGGTGAGATTGCAAAAGAACGGCACCTGCAGAGTGAGAATAAAAGAAGAGTGTATAAAAAGTGATGAATGATGAAGAGATGAAAGAGATATGCAAGCGCAGAAAAAAATGGAGACACATCTGCAGGGGTACTAGCCACCGCTAGTGTAACGGCAGCAAGATACAGTACAGTCCCTCTTATACATTTATTCTGTAAATCCCATTCTTTCACAATATCAGTGATGTGATCGAGCCAAACTTTCCTCAGTCTTGACATTCCTTTCACATTTCCTCTGTACATAATACTTTGCCAGTCTTTCATCATGTAAATCTAAGCTGCAAAGATATATATCATTTAAGATTCATATTAAACGCATTCCCACAAGCAGACATGTATAGGTTCACAGTAACACATGCCGCATGTGGACCTACAATATAAAAACCCTATCTCAAATGAACCTAAGCCCTGCAACTCTTGCTGACCTTCCCTGGAACTGGTGACATTGGCAAAGTGAACCATTTTTTACAGTATGGGTGGTCAGCCTCATTCCAACCTACAAGTCAAGGAATACAAACAATTAATTACATTTAAGTATATACAACAAACAAACAGTAAAAATTAAAACCTACAAAACATATTCTATAAAAAAGGTGAATATTTTTTTAAAGCCTCAGCCTTAAACGCCAGCATTACAGATCAACCATCTCATAATATTCTTTAACACCGTTACTGCCACATCCTTTATCAGTTGACGAATATGAATTATACCTTCAAATTTAAACACTCTGTAAGGATCAGTTGAATTCTCCTCTGTTGTCCCTCAGCTTCGATATAAGAAGTGATGTTTATTAATTCAACATTTTTTGAAAGACAACAACGGCACACAGACACCGTATCCATGATGTGGTAATTCGGAGTTTTTGATAAAACAATGATAAAGTTCTAAACAAGGTGGACTAGAATGATCTCTCATCTTCTTCTCTTCTCATCAAAACAAATGTCAAGTGTCAATTGACTATGGTAAGTAGGGATGGGCCATATCTATCGAAATATCAAAAGTACCGATATTTTTTTTTTGAAAAATATCGATATTTTCATCGATATAGAAATATCGATTAATCGATATTTCGACATTTTTTTTATCAAGTATCAAAATCGTATCAAAAATTATATTTTTTTGCAACTGTGATTTTGCCCCTCACACTTTATAGGTGGTTGTGTTTTGAAGCCAACATTTTTACGTAGCAAATTGCAATATTTTGATATTATATTCAGGATATTTTTTTGCAATGATTTTGCCCCTCACCTGAAAAGTCAAAGACAATAATGCTACGGACTCGAAAGGTATTCGTAGGTAGGTATTTTTTTGTTTTTGTTTTTTTAAAACTCGAAAACCTTTATTTTCTGTGAATACCACAGGGGTGAATAATAAAAACAATTTGGAACATATTAAATAATTGTTAACCCCTTGAAAAAAGAAACAAAGTAGATAATAATAAAATTGAGTTTGTTCTTACTTTTGGATTAAAAACAATTTTATTTCACGACGGTGTTTTTTTCCATTGCAATGTTTTAATTATGAAATGATTCCATGGAACTTTTCACGGAAGAAACATGTTAATCAACTATTCTTATAAGTCCTAAATAATTTTAGTCGTAAGGGAAGTTAAATTCAATATTGGACTCGGCAAATAAGCGCCAAAAACAATGACACAATATATAATACCAATGCAATATTAATGACACAATAGGGTATTTGCAATAGTGAGGAATATGATAAAAAGTATATTATTTTGATAGATTTCGAAAAATCAAATAATAATGTGTTGATTTGAAGCCGAAAACTTTTTTTTTCGATTTTATATTTAAAAAAGAAAATACAGAAATTTGGACAAGTTTTTAAACGGATATGAGATATGCTTCTTCTATTTCCGGTGCTGTGACGTCATATGTTGACGTCACTTTCTTTTATTGACATTCCATACTCTGTTGACATGTGTTGTTGACAACAGAAACAAATGAAAATAACAGAAACAAATGAAATGTTTTTAAAGAAACACACAAACTTCTTGAAAAAACAACAGTCTCAACGGTGTAAACATTAAAAAGCGATGTTTGAATGACATGAATGTGAGGGCTGTCAGTTGATACGGCGATGTTTACAAGACCGTGACGTCACGCGAGAAAATTTTATCTAGTAGCGTTTTGGCGCGAAAATTCAAAGGTCGATTTTAAAATGCTTATAACTTTGCTAAAAATACAACTAAAAGTAAAATTCAAGAATTTTTGGGCTAATAAAGTATAAACAAATTTAAATCACAAAAAAAAGAAAAATGTGAAAATAACCTTCTGTTTCATTAAATATATTTTTGAGGTCAAGAACCCGTAATATATTTCCACAACTAACATTGGAATATTCTGCCAGTTTGTGCAACACCACGATTAATTTTAAATTATCTGTATGATTATTTTTTTTACTGGCGTATAGCTTAACTAAACACGTATTAGGGTATTTGCAATAGTGAGGAATATGATAAAAAGTATATTATTTTGATAGATTTCGAAAAATCTAATAATAATATGTTGATTTGAAGCCGAAAATATTTTTTTTCGATTTTATATTTAAAAAAGAAAATATAGGTTTTTGGACAAGTTTTTAAACGGATGTGAGATCTGCTTCTTGTATTTCGGGTAATGTGACGTCATATGTTGACGTCACGTTCTTTTATTGACATTCCATAGTCTGTTAACTTGTGTTGTTGACAACAGAAACAAATGAAAACAACAAAAACAAATGATATGTTCTTAAAGAAACACACAAACTTCTTGAAAAAACACATCCGCAATGGTGTAAGCATGAAAAAGCGATGCTTGAATGACATTAATGTGAGGGCTGTCAGTTGATACGGCGATGTTTACAAGACCGTGACGTCACGCGAGAAAATTTCATCTAGTAGCGTTTTGGCGCGAAAATTCAAAGATCGATTTTAAAATGCTTATAACTTTGCTAAAAATACAACTAAAATTAGAATTCAAGAAGTTTTGGGCTAATAAAGCATAAAAGAATTTAAATCACAAAAAAAAGAAAAATGTGAAAATACCCTATTCCTACATTATTCCTACATTATTTTAATCCCATTCGATGTTTGAATAAGCCGCAACAGCTAAATGTCATTAGAAGAAAAAGATTATGTTTTGTTCAAAAAATATTTTGTTCAAATGTGTGTGAAGACGGAGAACCGATAGTTGCCGCTAAAAATCGCTGTCTGACGTTACTATCGAAACTTATTCAAAAAAATTTCGTGTGTCTAAACTGAGCCTAACATCCTTGTACCCGGAAAATAATCATACTCTATGGTAACTTATTTTTCCTCGGGAACCGGATGATTCAGCCCGGCATTGATGGCAGCACTTAACATTAGGGATGGGCAAATGAAAAAATATATCAAATCGATATTTTTAAACACTATCGCAATATATGGAGGGAAAATATCGATATTTTTCGTAATATATTTCGGTCGCTGGCGGGTAACGTCTCGCAAAAAAAAAACTCAACTAAGCTACACATATAGTGTAACTTCTTGCCGCGTTATCCTCGAAGGGGTCGCATGTGGCGAGTTGAACCTATTTATTTTTACAGGTAAGGGGGCCGGCCTTACGCCAACCACTTCAGTTGAAGTGGGGGTTTCCCAGCTCCCGAAGGGGCTGGCACTCATTTCTTGTGGAGGCTGAGTAAACCTTGCCGGTATTTTTAATATGGGGTTTGAAATAAACACCGAAATAGGAAATCATTTCTGACACCCTCCTCGTTGTGATTCGAACCCGAGCTCACGGGGTAGAATGCAAGCACTCTACCAACTGAGCTATCGACCGGTCAAAATTTCGAAATTTCTTGGGTTAAAAATCTGTCGATGGGGGGGGGGGGGAGGAGAAGACATGCAATTTGCTGCGTAAACCCCAACCACCTATAAATTGTGGGGGTTGAAAAAGTTCCGCCTCCTCCTTTAAATCCAGAGGAAATGAAGGGATCCATGGTCACGGCTCAACTGTAATAGAACCTGACCTCCGCGAAATAAATCCGGAGGAAAAGAAATGACCCATGGTCACGGCTCAGCTTAAATGAACCTGACCTGTTGGAAAACTCCCTTCGGAAAGGAACTATCCTTCTTCCCGGTTCAACTGGAGTGAAACCAGTCAATTCACCCTTAGGTGAAAATTGTAAGATCATGGCCAATAATCTTGATACATTTGTGTGATCGTCTATTTTACGGTTATGACCCCTCGATGTGCGATAGGTAGAAACAGAACGTTGTGTCATTTTTTTGTTTTACTGTCTCAGACCTACCTTCGTAGTGGACCCAAATTCTTTCATGATGGTGTGGATGAAATACAGATGTGCCTAGCTTAATAATATTTTCATGAATTTAATTAACTAACCCAAAGGTTACGATGCCAAATTATACACGATTTTACTTTCACGTAGTAGCGCGTTTGATTTTATTTCTGACAAAACTACCGCGAGATTCGTTTATTTAATTTTGACGCCAGTTAATGCAGATGAATTTATTTCAAAGACAAGTACAATAATAACAGCTCAATTAAACAGGAGATAATCAAACATCAAAAATTGAATAATAGTTATTTGATTAGTATTGTTTTAGCGAAATTAAAGAAAATATGGTTTGATCTTTTCTTCTTCTTTCTCTCTCCCTGCGCCGTAGCTCCAACCAGCGGTTGTAAACATTTCTCGCTCCAAGATCACTTACCTTTTGAAGATTCTCTTTGCTGTGGGAGAAATTTCATTAGTGTGTTTTAGGAAGGGATTGATTTTAATAACTGGTACGACAAACCGGCCCAGTAGAAGATGACTCCCTTCACCCCAGCTTCCTTGTAAATGGGATTCCTCATTTGCTCGTAAGCAAGAGAGACCCAAAATCGAAGAAAGCTCATCTTCCTCTTACCTCCAAGAATTTAACAGGTTGGCCCCACGGCCTGGTCCTTTCAGACCACGGGAAGGATATTTTAGAAGGGACTGGCCCTAACCTTACTCCGCGTCATGAAATAACCGAACGCCAAAAAACAATGAATGGAGACTTTTTAAAACTCGATCGCCATGTCGAGGCTCGCATTGAATTTTTGGTGTCAGAATCCAGCAAGAACTAGGTGTTGTGATGTTGGAATGACGTCAGTTGACTCCAGCCCATAACAGAGGAACAATGGAAGCTATATCCAAGTCATGATATAAGTCTGGTAGTAACCTCGTCCCTCGTTCAGTGATGATGTTGAGGACGCAGATAACCATGGCCGAAGGAGAGGTCAAGCTATGAACCAAAGGAAACATAGGACGTGCTCCGGAGCATGGCTCCTTGTCAGTCAACATTGGATTTATAGTTTTGATGGAAAGTTGTGGAAGCCGAAGGCTTTCACCTCCAACACAACGCGAACTCCTTCATAGCAGCAAAAAGAACCGTTAGGTTCAGGTATTTCAGATATTAAGCAAACAGCGTTCAATTCTTTCTGACACAGGGTTTTGTGAGAGAGAAGGTGTGTTTTTTAGTAACTGCAAGGCTGTGGAAAAAGACAACAATTTATAAGCATTTCAGGACATTTGTGCCCCTTGATTGAAAGCTATGTTGAATTCACCCCTTTTGACCTGGAAGACAAACATCTTATTTATAATACAAAACGTAATAATTTTTAAGATCGGAGTATTCGGCAACAGCAGCCCCTCGGACTGAAACATAGGCAACAAATCATTTTCAAAATGTGAAAATTGAATACATTTTAAAACACAAGTTAATTGGATTAGTTTAGTGTGTTAGAAAATAATTTGAAATCTCTTATCCTTTCTGCGAAGCAGCTCAGCAAACTATGTGTTTACGCGAATTAATGGATTTTATTATTAAATAATTAAATGCGCCTTCCCGTTCAGCAACCACTGGGTTAATTTTATTTAATCCAAAATTCAATCGAAAGTTATTTTTACGTTCGAAAGTTTGAGAATCACTGCGATTTACGGAATTACTTATTTAGCATACTTTTAGTTTTAGACAGACACATGAAAAATACACTCCTGAATATTATGTCGGCAGATATTTTATTATTATTAAAACCACGTAAATACTTATTCTCCCTTAAATTCCGAACGAACGATTCGCGGCGTCTTTATTAAGAGAAAAATCCTTTTAGTCTATTTAAATTTTCTTCCGAATTAAACCCGATTTTAATTTAAATATTTTGTTTCGAATTTGTTTAGCTCAGATTTAAGATACATATGGCCCGTCCTCCCCAATTGACTGTCTCGACCCGAATCCTATTCCTTTCTCCAGCTCACTCCCAGTTTGACTTGCATTCCCCCCCCATCAAGAGGTGCAATCAGTCCATAGCAAAAAATACGTATGGACAAGAAAAACTCTTCCTACGCAAATGTGATACGCCCACATACATAGAAGCTTCAATTATTTTATTTTATATTTGATGAAAAGCTTGGATCATCACAGGGTTTAAATCACATTCGCAAAAAATATCGTTGTTAATACTTGAAAAAAAATATCGATTAATTGTTATTTCTAATATCGATGAAAATATCGATATTTTTCAAAAAAAATATCGGTACTTTTGATATATTATCCCTACTCTGTGGATATATCGATAAATCGCCCATCCCTAGGCTGTTTACACAAGTCTCCTTGCCTTGAATAAATGGGCTGTGAAAGTCTCCTCGGTTATTACGAAGATTATTTTTTTTTCCAATTCACAATTTTTCACTTCAAATAGATAACGCAGTGAAAAAAATAAGATCTTTACCATATTTTCTCTGTGGTCAGAGTTGGTGCAGAACTGTTGCTTGTTTGTTTTGTGCAAGTGATCAAGGTTCTATGTGTGATCAAGTCACAATGGACACTGTTGTGAAGCTCGAGAAGGTGGATGCGGACTCGGAGGTGATGGATGCACAACTATTGCACTCTTGTGAACAAATCGACATTGAAGAGAGCGACGTGAAGCAAGAAAGACTGGCTCGTGAGGAGGAATGGGAAACTGAGGACTCAGTAATAAAGAATGAGGACGCGGCCCCTCCACCTTGTGGCTTATTGAAGGAATACTGCGAAGCTGTGGACAAAATCGACATTGCGCGGTATTCAGATGATCCAGCCAGGTTGGAACATGTGTGCCATGCCTGCAGCTACAAGGCCAATCAGAAGAAACTCTTGAGGATCCATCAGTTGTTCAGTTGCTGCGAGCTGGAGCACACTGGGACAAGCAAGAGCCACCATCACAGACACACAACCTCAGAGAGCGGGTCATCCACCTTAACAAAGCAACAGGAAACAAGCACTCACGTTAGAGGTGAACAATGCAATGTGAAGAAAAACAAACTCAAAAAGTTGGCCATAAAAAAAAACACACACTACTTTTGCAATGATTGTAGTTTCAAAACAGTGTGGAAATGTAGTCTTAATAAACACAAACTGAAACACTCTGGCCATAAACCATTTTCTTGTGAGCAGTGTAATTATAGAACTGCACGGCCAGATAATTTGAAATCACATAAACGAACACACTCTGGACATAAAACATTTGCTTGTGATCAGTGTGATTATAAAAGTACACATCCAAATAGTTTGAAATCACATAAACTAACACACTCTGTCCATAAACCATTTGCTTGTGATCAATGTGATTATAGAGCTGCATTGTCAAATCATTTGAAATCACATAAACGAACACAATCACATAAAGCATTTACTTGTGATCAGTGTGATTATAAAACTACACATCGATATAATTTTAAATCACATAAACTAACACACTCTGGACTTAAACCATTTTCTTGTGATCAATGTGATTACAAAGCAACACTGTTAGGTTCTTTGAAAAAGCATAAACTAACACATTCTGGACATAAACCATTTGCCTGTGATCAATGTGATTACAAAGCTTCACAGTCAGGGTCTTTGAAAACACATAAACTAGCACACTCTGGATATAAACCATTTTCTTGTGATCAATGTGATTACAAAGCTACACAGTCAGGTTCTTTGAAAGTACATATTCTAACACACTCTGGCCATAAGGCATTTGCTTGTGATCAGTGTGATTATAGAGCTACACGGCCAGGTAATTTGAGATCACATAAACTAACACATTCTGAACACAAACCATTTGCATGTGATCAATGTGATTACAAAGCTACACATCCAAGTTATTTGAAATCACATAAATTAACACATTCTGAACATAAACCATTTGCTTGTGATCAATGTGATTACAAAGCTACACACTTAAGCACTTTGAAAGTACATATACTACAACACTCTGGCCATAAACCATTTTCTTGTGATCAGTGTGATTATAGAACTGCACGGCCAGATAATTTAAAATCACACAAACTAACACATTCTGGACATAAACCATTTACTTGTGACCAGTGTGATTATAAAACTACACATCGATATAATTTAAAAGCACACAAACTAACACACTCTGGACATAAACCATTTACTTGTGATCAATGTGATTATAAGACTATACAGTCATGTAATTTGAAAATACATAAACTAATACACTCTGGACATAAACCATTTTCTTGTGATCAGTGTGATTATAGAACTGCACGGCCAGATAATTTAAAATCACACAAACTAACACATTCTGGACATAAACCATTTACTTGTGACCAGTGTGATTATAAAACTACACATCGATATAATTTAAAAGCACACAAACTAACACACTCTGGACATAAACCATTTACTTGTGATCAATGTGATTATAAGACTATACAGTCATGTAATTTGAAAATACATAAACTAACACACTCTGGACATAAACCATTTTCTTGTGATCAATGTGATTACAAAGCTACACTGTCAGGTTCTTTGAAAAAGCATAAACTAACACATTCTGGACATAAACCATTTGCCTGTGATCAATGTGATTACAAAGCTACACTGTCAGGTACTTTGAAAACGCATAAACTAACACACTCTGGACATAAACCATTTGAATGTGATCAATGTGATTACAAAGCTACACAGTCAGGGTCTTTGAAAACACATAAACTAACACACTCTGGATATAAACCATTTGCTTGTGATCAATGTGATTACAAAGCTTCACGCTCAGGTACTTTGAAAGTACATATTCTAACACACTCTGACCAGTGAGACTTCTAGAAGCCTTACTGGATCGGAATCTGACACTGGAGAGGCAAATAGATGCCACAATAGCTTCTTCTTTTTTTCACTACGCCAAATTAAGGCGATTAGAAATTGTTTACCGTCAGATGCAGTCAAGACCCTAGTGGGCGCGTTTGTGGTGTCTCGGATTGACTATTGTTTGACGCTTTATAGTGGTCAGCCAAAGAAGCAGTTAAATCGCTTTCAATCTGTGTTGAATTCGGCAGCAAGACTCATATTTGGGATACCCAAATTGGCTTACATCACTCCTCTGTTAAAAACACTACATTGGCTTCGTTTACTGGAGAGGGTGGTCTACTGTGTTTGTGTGATGGTATATAAAGCCATCAATGGCTTGGCTCCACCTTAGTTGACTGACATGATGTTGCCTGTTGAGATGGCTATAAGGAGGCAGACACTCAGATCCGCGGGCGATGAAGTAGTCAATTTGGTTCAGCCACGCCGTCAGATTCGTACAAATTTCGGAGACCGCGCTTTCCGTGTTGCGGGTCCGGTGGAGTGGAACAGACTGCCACCCGGAGTGAAGAACTCCAAATCTGTGGATGTGTTTCGCGGAGCACTCAAGACAAGAACTTAGAAAGTCTTATCCATGATCGGAGAGAGCCCTTGAGGTGTGACACACACAAAAACGTCGCTCTCTTATCATTTGTAATTTTAAATAAATTATCCTGATATTATTATTATTATTATTATAGGCCATTTGCTTGTGATCAGTGTGATTATAGAGCTGCACAGCCAGGTAATTTGAAATCACATAAACTAAGACACACAGTACATTAGCCATTTGATTTTGATAATTTATCTATAACCTAATGTTTATGCTATGGGGCTGTCCATATATTAATTATGTCATTCACATTAAGGGGGGGGGGAGTCTGGTCTGCGGATGATGGTAAATGATGTACGAGTACCAAAAGTGATGTCGTTCTTGTAAATACCAATTTCTACAAAATATTATGTAAGTAATATAACATTATTAATTATTAAGCTCATCCATTATTACAGCAAGAGGGGGGGGGGGGGGTCATTAGATAATGACTATAGGATGATTGTAAGGGGGGGATCGAAAATCGGCCAAAATCGATGACGTAATTTATGGACGGGCCCCTATGTTAACATTTGAGATTCACATTGAGTGCAAGCCCACAAACAGATACTTGTAAGCTCGCGCTGACAAATGCTGAGTGTTTAGGTACCTATAAATTAAAATACAAACCTTTAATGAACATAAACCCTGCAATTTTTCCGAACTTCCGTTTTTGAGAAAATCACAGTTAAAATTTTCAGCTCTTCGGAAGCCATCTTCAATTTTTAAAAATTGAAAAAATATCTAATAAAAGTGACAAACTATGAGTAAGAGCAATAAAGTCATTGACTTATAATATGTGTGGACTAGAAATTATTTTAACGAAAATAGACATATATATGATATCTATTATATCTGTCTCAACTTACTTACGAAAATGGTCATTATTTAGAAAGAGAACAAAGAACTTCACAGTTGCATTTCCATATGTACAAAAAACTAAACGAAAAAAAAATCTGTAATGTTGGTACCATTGCAAATAATGGCTGCCGATTGACCGGAAATAGCTAGAGTTGACAGATTACACGCGGTATAAATATTGTGATCGCCCAATTTTTTTTTTTTCGAATGTTCGTGCTCCACAATGCTTTTTTTGTTTCATATCGCTCCAGGTACCCCTCAGTAAAATTTGAAAAAAATATTTAGGGGTCGCGATGATTTGACACTTTTTTTATATGGGATTTATAAGGAAACAAATTTCTCTCTGATGATTTTTATTTTATTTCATGAATTAAAATGATGTATAATTTAGATTGGTGAAGATAATAAGTTCGCATCTTTATTTCCCAAACATATGTTCAAAATGATGGATTTGGAAGCCACAGGGATTTTTTTCCTTTGTAGATCTACCACACAGAGGAAATACTGCTTCTGCTGTTCGTTTTTTTATTGAATTTTGTGATTAATGCAATTCCACACTCTGCACAATCATTTGCTACTTTCATTTGGCGAGCTTTTTCTTTTATTTCGATGTAGACTTCATCGGTAGGCCATTCTGACAGATCTTTAGCCAAAAATGCCGCTGATTTTTTCTCGTCCATTATTAATCAAGTCAAACAGCGTAGCCGTCCGTTGTGTGAAAAAATACTGTAATGAGCTATAAGGATCACAAGTTTTGACATCTAGTCTCTTTAAAGCCTTTTGTTTAGGTGTTTTCTGCATATTTTGTACCATTTCTCTTTTGGACTCGAGACTTACTCTGAAATTGAACAATGAAAGTCCAATAAAATGTTTGGAAAATTATCAAAGGTGGTGACGTAATGCTTTCAACGCAGTGTTACTTACATTCGTGTTTGGGTAATACTTTATTAGTGCAAAGAGATTTGCATCGCTTAGAGGAGCTCTTTCTGTCAATGGGGCCTCGTTCCAATAACGTCCATAAGCGAGACTCACAAACCAGCTCAATTCAGTGATGGATCGTTTTTCTGCCACGGTGAGAGTGAATTGCTCTTGAAATATATACATTTTCAGACAAAAGATAGCTTTTGCCATCCAACGAGCCTGGTGTAAGGCACCGGGTACGCGAAATTTTCTTCGCGGAGTTGACGGAGTTCGGCAGCATCAAATAAATTGTCATTACCAAGTACAAAATTTTTGTTGCTCTATTTTCGGCCATTTCTGTAGAAAACGTTTCAATAAACCGATATCTGGTCCACTACTAGATCCAAACAGTGATTTGAAAACATCAGAGAGGATCACTTCGAAAACATGGTGTTGACAAGCAATCCAAACAAGATCTTTCCCTAGGGTTTTTTCAATTAAAGAGCATGCGCCCATATTCAACCCAGTGTTAGAAGCAGTCGTATCAAAGCAATGCCCATGTATTTGAGTTTTTAATTCCCACTCATCTAGAACTTTCAAGCAACCGTCAGCTTGTTCTTGTCCAGTACCCCTTTTGATTTGCGGTACTGCTAAAAGTATTTCCGTTCCGCCGCCAGTGACAAGGACGGTCACTCTGTCAACTTTTTCAGTTCAACCACTATGTTAGGCAATAGTTTACTATGTCACTGCAAAACAAGAGGATTTTGCAGAGAGAATGTTGCCATATCTGATTCCAAAACAACGGGACGTACCTGACTTCTCTTACGGCAAATTGTGTTGCGTGATAAAAATATATCTGTTACTTGTGTGCCCAAAGCCTGAGCCACGGACCCGATTACAACATTGCATTCCGATCAGATAGATTGACTCGATAAATAATTGTCATAACATCTTCGCTAAGTAAAAGTGAGACTTTCTTAGGCTTTATGATGTCAGTGCAAGTAGAAGTAGGAGGAAAGTAAACTTATAATCGATTATTACAATAAAAATTCAGCATTAGCTAAATAATTGGTAGTTTTGCTATAATTTATTTTCATTTAATTCATCGCGACCCATTGAGATTTTTTGGCATGTCCTGCACCAGGACAACTCATTTCCGTGAAAAACTCGAAAAAACAAACTTTCTTTATAGCCTTCGGCTAGCAAGAAAGTATTTTAATTAAGTAAAAAATAGGATTTCAGTATGTTCTTTAATTTATATTTAACCCTAGAGAGATAATGTTATTTTTTAGTACTGAAAAGATAAACTAGCGCCTCAGAGACGCACAGTATGTAAAACCTATTTATTCAATAAATAAAAATAATTATATATTTTTTATAACCTTAATGAATTGTCATATTATTAATAAGCATGTAAAACATAAATTTTTACTGTGAGGCTTTATACAGGGTGACTGGTAATTCGACCTATTCCTTGAAAGGGGTTATACTATTGCAACATTTTTGACCCTGTTAACTAGGGGTCGAAAATCACTCATATTCGAGTTATTTCAATTTTTAGGTTTTTTTGAAAATTGACCATTTTTCGAACTAAAACTCATGATTGTGAAAAAACTTCTTAATTTTTTGCAACAAATAAGTGTTTTTCTTATAGCTGATAAATGAGCAACTACTGAAAACTAAAATTCATGGTAAAAACCCCAAAACCTCCAAAATAAAAGGTTTTCAACCCCAATTTTTATTTTTGTTTTTTTATTTTTTTTTCAATCCAAAGAGGATAACTCAAAAAAATGATAACACACTTGGCGTACAAACTACAGGAATAACTTCCTCAACTTATAAGCTTTCAAAAATAGTGCAAGTGTTGGAACTTTTACGACAAATTTGCAAAAAAAAACTTTTTTAAACACGCAAAAGGGGAAATATGAATTTTAATCAAAAAAAATATTGGTCTGGAGGAAATAAGTAAACTCTTATAATTGATGTTAAATAAGCTAAAATAAGCTCAAATAAGTTAAAAATAAGTTAAAATAATAAAATAAGAAAATTTCAAAGTGTACTTACATGAAAAAATCACAAATTTTGCTCAAATTGCTTTCCCGCGTTACGAATGCAAGCACGAAGCCTGCAACGGACTTCACTTAAAGTTACTTGCGTTGAAAGCCCATCTTTTATCTGTTGGGCAGCTGCTACAATCCTCTCTCTCAACTCTTCTTGAGATGAAATCGGTGTGCGATAGACTAATGCCTTCATATGACCCCAAATAAAAAAGTCACATGGTGTTAAATCAGGACTTCTTGCCGGCCAAGGAATCGGGCCACCGCGACAAATCCATCTCAGTGGATGATTGTCATCCATCCACTGTCGCACGCCCTGGTAATAGTGGGCTTGACATCCATCGTGTTGGTAAATTATACCCATTCTTGTGGTAAGCGGCACATCCTCTAACAGGGAAGATATCTAATCTAATCTAATCTAAGTTGCAAAGATATGTTACATTGGAGATTCACATTACATGCATTCTCACAACCAGACACGTACAAGTTCGCGCTTGCACATGCCTCATGTGAACCTACAACATAAAAACCAAATCTCAAATGGACATACACCCTGCAACTCTTGCCGTCCTTCCCTGAGACAGGGGTGACATTGGCAAAGTGAACCATTTTTACAGCATGGGTGGTCAGCCGCATACCAACCTATAAGTCAAGGAACACACACACACGACAAATTACATTTTATACATCACTAAATAATAATATCCAAATACAAAATATCCATTTACAAATAAAAACAAATTTCAATTTCATAAACCCTAGCCGCCAACATTACAGATCAACCGCCATTTCTCTCTGTCCTTACATACTTCTTTCATTTCCTCCAGAGTCATAATTTTCTTCATACAGGCTCTTCTTTTATTATGACTCTGGATATTCCATTCATTCGCAATTTCGGATATTTGGTCCATCCATACCTTTCTCGGTCTTCCTCTACCACGACATCCATCTATTCCATCTATACAGGGAAGATAGCTCTTAGAAAAAAATCATAGGCGTGCTGGCAGAAAGAATGGTCCAATTAAATTATTGTGTACGATCCCCATTCACACATTTAGTGAAAATCTGTGCTGGTAAGCACCTTCTTTGGATTTTCTTGGATTTTGACCTTTAGGGGCCTAAAAATGCAGATTGTGAAAATTTGTAATTTCGTCACGTTCGAAATTAGATTCATCGGTCCACAATTTTTTTTTTAGATACTCAGGGTTGAGAAGAGTTTAGAGAGAGGATTGCAGCAGCTGCCCAACAGATAAAAGATGGGCTTTCATCGCGAGTAACTTTGAGTGAAGTCCGTTGCAGGCTTCGTGCTTGCATTCGTAACGCGGGAAAGCAATTTGAGCAAAATTTGTGATTTTTCCATGTAAGTACACTTTAAAATTTTCTTATTTTATTATTTTTATTCGTTTTTAACTTATTTTAGCATAATTTAGCTTATTTAACAGTTATTACAAGAGTTTACTTATTTTCTCCAGACCAATATTTTTTTTGATTAAAATTCATATTTCCCCTTTTGCGTGTTTAAAAAAGGTTTTTTTTGCAAATTTGTCGTAAAAGTTCCAACACTTGCACTATTTTTGAAAGCTTATGAGTTGAGGAAGTTATTCCTGTAGTTTGTACGCCAAGTGTGTTATCATTTTTTTGAGTTATCCTCTTTGGATTGAAAAAAAAATAAAAAAACAAAAAAAAAAAATGGGGTTGAAAACCTTTTATTTTGGAGGGTTTGGAATTTTTTCAGATGAATTTTAGTTTTTAGTAGTTGCTCATTTATCAGCTATAAGAAAAACACTTATTTGTTGCAAAAAATTAAGAAGTTTTTTCACAATCATGAGTTTTAGTTCGAAAAATGGTCAATTTTCAAAAAAACCTAAATATTGAAATAACTCGAGAATGAGTGATTTTCGACCCCTAGTTAACTGAGTCAAAAATGTTGCAAATAGACCGTAGTATAACCCCTTTCAAGGAATAGGTCGAATTACCAGTCACCCTGTATATTGGTGAGACAGGGAGATCAGTGCGCACAAGATTTAAAGAACATTCCAGAGCACTCAGAGGCTTATCTGCATACTCTGAGATGGCAGACCATTGCATTGATAAAGACCATACTTTCGATATTACCAATGTAGAGGTAATGCACTCTGAGTGTGAAGTGAGGAGACTGATGGCTCTGGAAGCGTTGGAAATCTACAAAAATAAAAATAAAGACTTAGTGAATGTGCAGATTCCCTATGTTTCACCAATATTGCAATAACTTGTTTTTTATTTTGTTATTATTATTTTTATTTAACTAACACATTTTATTTTTATTGTATTAAAAAAAATTAATTTCATTATACCTAACAATAATGCATTTTTGAATCTTACATTTGTGCTTAAAATTTTTTTTTATCTATGAGTTTTGCTTTTGTTTTGAAAAAAAAATTGTTTTAAAAAATATTTTATAAAAATATATTTGTAACCATTCTGCTCCTGAAGATGCCTCATTAGGTGAAAATGTTCGAGCAAAAACAAAAAAAATAAAGTGAATTAAAACCATGTTTTACCATTTCTATTTTTAAATATTTATATGAATTTTTATTATTATATTGTTAATAATATTGTTAAAAAAATGTTGGATTTTATAAGCCCTTTCCAAAAAGTTACAAAAATCAGCAGTTTTCCTTTGTGAATTTTCCTTTTGAGAACTGTGAGTTCTCATCAAGATCTTCATCATCATCATACTTCACGCTGAAGAAGCCCATCGTAGAAATGGGCGAAACGTCCGGAAGCTCCAGCTCCCACAGACCACGGCAACAGATCCCGGAAAACTTCACTCCAGCATTGATAGTATTTTCTCTTACAAACTAATTAAGTACGAGATATTCAGTCGCAGAAACCATAAAATATAGAGAAAAAAATGTTTAGATACAATCGCAGCACACATCATTTTTGTGCTCTCCATACAATGTTTTTTTTACATTTTATGCAAGTCACCTTATACATTATTATTATTATTTCTTTATTTCTTTTCAAGGAAGCCTGTGCGGGAGACTCCCTAGATTCAAAAGACTCTAGGGGTCTATGACACTTGTTATAGTGCCGCTGAGGTGTTGGTGATGTGGCAGTTTTCCTTATCCGGTTGCAGGGTCGTTAGCTGCGCAGTGCTGTGGTGTGTGTTGCGTTCATCATCACGGTGAAGATCGTTCAGTGGCTTTAGTAGTAGCCCAGACATGTTTATTCTTAACTTAAATTACCCTGAGAGGCGAAATAACGATGCAGTGGTCATGTCCGGGATTTTCAGGTGTTGAGGTGTCACCTCCGCAATTTTCAGATGTTGAGGTACCTATCATCTTTGGAATTTTCAGATGGTGTTGAGGTGTCATTCACGTGTTCCTTGATAACTTCATCTATATACTCGTCAACAGTATCACTTTGAATATCGTTTTCATTTATCTGATCTTCCATTTCACTATTACTGGCGTCACCAGCTTGTCACCCCTGTTTCAGGGAAGGACGGCAAGAGTTGCAAAGCTTATGTTCATTTGAGATTGGGTTTTTATATTGTAGGTCCACATGCGGCATGTGTTAGCGCGAAATTATACATATCTGCTTGTGGGAATGCATTTAGTATAAATCTTAAATGATATATATCTTTGCAGCTTAGATTAGATTAGACCAGCACTTTTATCTTCTTCATTCAGTAAAGATACTATTTCTCTGTCATTCAACATTTTTGTACTTGCCATGGTGTTAAACTACCCTACAATCGGTTAAAATTAATTTATAACAATAACTTAATTTTTTATATACCGTACATAAGTAATAAGAAACATAATCACATATAAACGCAAAAAGTTACACAAAAAATAAACATGCGCCTCTGGAGCGCAACGCATCGTCATAGCAACAAAACTGTGGTACTTACCGAGCAGAAGTGGTGGTCACTCGGTGGAGTTGACCAAGGACTGAGTTGGTTTGAAAACACAAGCTTGAAAGCGCATCGGTTAGAAAAATATAGCGACATATTTGTTTCGCAGGCGCCTCTAAGGCGCACATTATCTCTCTAGGGTTAACTGTGTTACATCCTATTGTCAACTGTTGTAAAATAATGATGATTATGCTGTATCTCCTCGTGTACTGAGATTGAATGGCAAATGATATTTTTACCTTTATATGTAAACCCATCCAGATTCATGCATTTCATGACCTATCTCATTTTATGAAGTCTGAATAAATCCAACGTTATCGCCTATATATGAATGCCCATCAAAGATTCTTCATCAGGAGAAAACTTGTAATTACTTCCTTGATGAAACAATTATTGGTTGTCTGATGCATTATGCAATATTAATCCACAAATAATTGATTGAAGATATTGATTTGTCCCTAGATTCTGTAATTTGTGAGTCATAATAAAAGGAGAGCTTGTATGAAAATGGTTATGACTCTGGATGAAATGAAAGAAGTATGCAAGGACAGGAAGAAGTGGCGGCTAATCTGCAATGCTGATTTGTAATGTTGGTTTATTAGTTTGCTACATTTTTTGCATAAGAAATTTTTGACTTTTTTTGTATAGATTTATTTTTTAAGGTTTTGTTGTTTTTTTTTATACATGTTATGTATTACTCGTATTCCTTGACTTATAGTTTGGTATGAGGCTGACCACCCATACTGTAAAAATGGTTCACTTTGCCAATGTCACCCCTGTTTCAGGGAAGGTCGGCAAAAGTTGCGGGGCTTATGTTCATTTGAGTTTGGATTTTATTTGTAAGTACACAATCAGCATTTGTAAGCGCCAACTACACGTGTTTGTTTGTGGGCATACATCTGAGAGCTTTGAATGAATATATCCTTGCAACTTAGATTATAGATGCAAAAAAAAAAAACGCAACTAAGCTACACATATAGTGTAACTTCTTGCCGCGTTATCCCCGAAGGGGTCGCATGTGGCGAGTTGAACCTATTTATTTTTACAGGTAAGGGGGCCGGCCTTACGCCAACCACTTCAGTTGAAGTGGCGGTTTCCCAGCTCCCGAGAGTGCTGGTACTCATTTCTTGTGAAGGCTGAGTAAACCTTGCCGGTATTTTATTTTGGGGTTTGAAATAAACACCGAAACGGGAAATCATTTCTGACACCCTCGGTGGGATTCGAACCCGAGCTTTCGGCATGGAATGCAAGCACTCTACCACCTGAGCTATCGACCTGACCATACATCTCATAGATTCCTTGACTTATTGTTTTTGACGACACCAACCCAGTCGTGTGATGGAGCACCAACTGTGATCCAAAAGAGTGAGCCTCCGAGGCTCAGTCAACACTCGCCCAGTCTTGCGCCGGAGCACCAACTCTGATTCAAGGGAATGAAACTCTGATGATCAGTAGTCAGATGATACTAATTTATTGAGTCATTGCTTCCTCTTTATATTGTAAAAAATTGTATATACCTTTTCATATTTTGGGCGACTGCAATAATTATATAGATCAAGAAATTTCCACGCATACTAGGTCAGTAGACTAGGTGGCACGTTCCTTCCTGACAAAGCATTTTGACTAATTCAATGAATCAATAATTATAAATAACAAAATGATGTATGTAAGTACATCATTCTTGATGTGTAAGTACATCACTCTGGTTTTTTATTTTTGTTAACGATCTAACATCCAAACTGCAATGTAATGTTACGAAATTAGGGTTCAATTGTCTTCAAATTAAAAATACACAGGTCTTCTTCAATAGTTATTTATTTTACACAGTTACAAAATTTATTTTCACACTACTTTCTCGATTATTCCACTTGGTTTTGGTTCACTGATCAGATGACTTCGATGTGTTTGTAAGTCTCTATGATACTGGCTTGCTCTGCAGGCCATTCGCACCTTTATACTCTTCGGAGCAGTATGATCCAGAACTAAAGTCGCCAGACGGTTCCAGAGTAATTATTACTTCTCGACGCTTCACGTACTACCTAGAGATACAACCAAAATCCTACCTACAAATGTAACACAGTATTCCTATAATTATAACAAGTACCTACTTAGCCTAGAGAATTCTACACTTATACATAATTATCGATCTTACCTACCAATACTTTTGAGGATTCTTATAACTATAACTATCCATACTTATTTCAATATTTATATTTACATAACACTATAACTACCCATACTTATTTCAATATTTATATTTACATAACAGTAATCATCTCATGTATGCCGATGACTGAAAAATATTTACTCAAGTAAATAGTGAACGAGATTGCGGTAAACTTCAAACTGATCTTAATTCTTTATCTGATTGGTGCATAGAAAATCAGATGACTTTAAATATAAAGAAATGCTTTTCAATCAGTTTTACAAAAAATCAAAATAAGATAACCTTCCTATATAATATAAATAATACCAACATAAAAAGTTTCAAAGTTATTAAGGACCTAAGTATAACTCTCGACTCAGAGCTAAGCTTTCGATGTCACTATGATGATATAATCAACAAATCTTACAGAATGCTTGGCTTCGTGTTGAGGGTCACCAAAAAATTTAAATATCCACAAAGTGTACTACTTCTATATTATTCACTTATTGGAAGTTCCCTTGAATATCTGTCATATGTTTGGTCACCCCCCAGATAGCAGGTCAGTTTGCTGCAAGCGGTAGAAGGTGATGGACAACATCAGGCCCATTCGTTGCGGACAGAAGTACGCTGGCGACACCGTGACTTGGATATCCCCGACACAACGTGCACTGCCAGTTTTTTACAATCCATTAAAATTTTAACGTCGCTGGAATATTTTCAATTATTTGTAGATGACGCAATAATTGAAAATATGGTTCAGCAGCCCAATTTTTATTCATCACAATTGGACGGCGGACAGTGAGAAGACCACGTTCAAGATGGCTGGATGGAGTGGTGGCGGATAGCCGTGCAGTGGGAATGTGGGACTGGAGGAGGAAGACGTTGGATAGACAGCGCTGGCAGCGGTTGCTGAGGGAGGTCGTGCCAATGATGATGATGATGTGACTATGATAAAACTTTGTTACTACTATAAGCAAACTGTAAATAAAATAAAATAAAAATATTTCATCTTTTTATTTTAATTGTTTTTTTAAATATTATATTAATATATATATAATTTGCAGGAGCAAACATTTTGCAATTTTGTCATAACAAGCTTGCGGGAACTTTGTTATGACAAAGTTCCTGCAAGCTTGTTGCTGGGAAACTAGAAAGTTTGATTAAAACTTGCCTCAAGTGTATATACTTGCCATGGTGAACTTGCAGCAAGCCTTCACTTTTGACACATCAAACTTGTTGCAAGTCAGATCCAAGTTTAAAATGCTATCTGGGCCTCCTATGCCGTGCATAGTGATAGAATAGAACGCGTGCAAAAGTATTTCACGAGAGTTCTCTCCTTAAGGTTTGGCCATGGTAGAAGCTTAACATACCCTGAGCGTCTCAACAAATTCAAACTTGTGTTTTTATACAAAATGATCCATGGCACTATTGATAGCAGAGTACTAGAGAGAATTAACTTTCACGCTAATTTTAGTTTAAGACGCCCAAAAGTATTAAGAATAAATAAACAAAACACCAATGTGGGGTATTCAAATACAATAAATAGAATGAAGAGATCTTACAATGATTTGTATAACAGGGTAGGCGGTGATCTCGATATTCACTCGAATGATCTACAAATGTTCAGAAAACTGATTGTTTCCTGCAATAAATAAATAGGAATACTCAAAATGTAATAACATGAATTGTAATGAGAAAGAAATGGGTGTGACAAGGGGAAGAGATGAAACTGACAAAGAATTGAATGAAAGAACAAAAAGAAACATGTGTATAATTTATATTCATGTGCTTACTCAGGCTTAATCTATCTACTACTTGTTTCACATAATACTTACATTACTTCTGTGTAGTTTTTTTGTTCTGATTTTTTTTATTATAATTCTTTTGACCCAATACTGCTTCACTTGAATACACTTTATTTTATTTGATAGGTATACATACTTTAAAATAAAAAAATTAAATAAGGCTGATTTATTTGGTGAGCGCTGTTTTTGTGTGTATCACACCTCAAGAGCCCTCTGCGAGCTTGGTCGTCGCTGTAGGAAGCGCCAATTCTCAAGCAAGACCCTGTTGTAAGGCTGGATGGACCTTTTGATGACCGGTCTTTGGGAAAGGTTTATGAATTTTTCAACCCAGCGAAGAGCAAATTTGAAAATATAAAGGTTATTTTTTTTGTGCACCGCCGGGATTCGAACCCACAACCTTCCAGTTACGAGTCGGAAGTGTTACCACTTGGACTACAGACCGGTCATCTAAACTTTGCTTTATAAAACCACCAAATTACTTTAAATAATAAAGGTGTCGGGATTTAGTACATTGCCTGCTGCACTGCCCTGCACACGGCATAGTAGGTACAGTCCTTAGCTGATACTCTGTGGTGCTAAGTACTAATGAATAATTTGATAATATAATACGTATGTGGCAGATGCCTATCACTGGAACGCTGGAATAATATGTAAGATATTACTCATAATATGCTTTGTAATGTGTATAATAATATGTAAGTTATTTCTCATACTGTGTTTCTGTATTATATGCTATGTACTTACCAGTGTTCTGTACCCTTAGTACGAGTTGCAAAACTTGAGAAAAGTGAAGTTTATGGAGAGTATTAAAGAGTGATTTCTTCCAAAATCTGCAACTCGTACGAAAGGTACTGTTTGGTGTCTCTAAAAAAAATAAATTAATAAAAATAAATAATGTTCAAAATCACCTTCTGGAACAATCTATGAAATTATGAACTCCTGTTAAAATAGTTATTTATGCCACTGCCTAGTAATGATAGCCTTTGTAACACGAGTGCTAGTTTGTGCCATGAGGCTGCGCTTCATGGCACAATAAACAGCAAGAGTTTTTTACTTTTTTCAAAACGTGTAATTTATTATTCCCTTTGATTATCTAATCTAATCTAAGTTGCAAAGATATATGTATTACATTTAGGATTCATATTAAATTCATGCCCACAAGCAGACACATATAAGGTCGCGCTTATACATGCCGCATATAAGCTTAAACATTCAAACTCAAATAAACATATGCCCTGGAACTGTATTGGCAAAGTGCACCAAGTTTTTACAGCATAGGTGGTCAACCTCATACCCACCTATTAGCCAAGTAACTGTTTGAGCTTGTTTATTTTTTGCGGTGACAATATCATGTCTTATTTCCCTTTCAAGCCTTTTGTTTTCTTTTGAAAAAAGGAAAGCTATAGTTTGGAATATTTTGATAAATAAATTCCATGAATTTTAGCACTATAAACAATTTTTATTTGACTCTACCTACACATAAAATACATTTATTTTCATATGAACAAGGCTGGAAGTCTCATCACCACGGTAATTCCTACCTACCGAATATCGGTAATATTTGTATGAAGACTAATCAGCTGTTCACTTGCGGCCATCTTGTATTGACAGGTCTTCATACCCCCCTTACAAGGTTGATTTTTGAAATTAAAAAATGGTTCCATTTCTGACAATTCTCATTTCAACACAATTACCCGCTGCGTAATGACCATTACGCAACGGGCTGTAGAAATGTATGGCATTGTGATTGCGTTAGCCGTTTTGTATTTAGTTAATTAACAAATGGGAGTAGAAAAAGTATTTTTAACACCCAATCTCAAATAAACATAAGCCCTGCAACTCTTGCTGACCTTCCCTGAAACAGGGGTGACATTGGCAAAGTGAACCATTTTTTACAGTTTAGGTGGTCAGCCTCATACCAACCTATAAGTCAAGGAATCTTCTCTTCTCCTGTTTCAATCCTAGGATTGGTTTGCAGCAATATATTTTACTCTTGTTCTCCATTCCTCCCTGTCTTGAGCGGCTCTTTTTAGATCTGCATATTATGTTGAGCAGCGCACGTCTACCAGCAGGTCCTCCAGGTACTCTTGGCGTGGGCGTCCCCTAGAGTTGGTCCCCTCAGTCATCCCCTCCATTATGGCATGCAAGAGTCAAGGAATACAAACAATTAATTACATTAAAGTCTTAAAACATATTCTATAAAAAAGTGAATTAAATTTTTTTACAGCCTCGGCCTGAAACGCCAGCATTACAGATCAACCATCTCATCCATCTCATAATATCCTTTAACATTACTGTCATATCTTCTATCACAGGGGTGCCCATACTTTTTCTTGAGAAGATCGACCTAGCAAAATTTCATGAATAGAAGATCGACATTTCAACTATCTAGCCCACCAAATATAATGCATAATTCATAATGTGTAAATATTTATTAAAAAACAAATAGCATAAGTAAAACTACATTGAGTGCAAAATGTCAAAACCGTATTAAATTTTTAATCTCTAACATTACAAAAATAAATTACTGGTACAATATAAAAATAAAAATTATCTCGATGCTGATGTCGAAACGTGCCATTGGTGGTCCTCCACAAAATGTTCGTAGTTATTAGGGATAGACGCAAGCAGGCTGTCAGGTGGTCATTGGATATTTTGATTTTATTACTTTCATATATTATGAGATAAAGCAGACTCGCGCAGATATGTCGATGCAAAGATAACTGTCGCCAGCTCTAGCTTTTGAGTTGATATCCGAAATGAGCTTTAACATTTTATCTTCAAGTGCTGTACGTTCCATGTTGAAAAAGTCACTATTGCTAGAAGAGATTTCTGGTATGTTCATGCAGTTGAATGGGTATGAATTGAATGACAAAATATTCTTAATGTTATTAATCGAATCTCGCCGAGGGCGTCAGAAATGATTCCCCGTTTCGGTGTTTATTTCAAACCCCATAATAAAAAAACGGCAAGGTTTACTAAGCCTTCACAAGAAATGAGTACCAGCCCCCTCGGGAGCTGGGAAACACTTCACTGAAGTGGTTGGCGTAAGGCCGGCCCCCTTACCTGTAAAAATAAATAGGTTTACTTGCCATATGCGACACCTTCGGGGATAACGCGGCAAGGAGTTACACTATATGTGTAGCTTAGTTACGTTGCGTTATTAACATCTTCAAAGCGTCTTTCGAATTTGTGGAGAACTTTTGTCACTTCTTCATATGTCACGAAACTAACATAGTTTTGTTGTAATAGCAGCAATTTTCTTTTGCAAAAACAACAGTTAGGTCAATATGAAAATTTTAGGTATGCTCAGCGATCAACTTCCTCTCGCGATCGACCGTACCTCTGCTCTATCAGTTGACGAATATGAATAAACACGGGATGTTTTCATTGGCAGACAATATGGTAAAAGTAATAATAACATTTGATAATTTGACTCCTGTCATGTCTTAACTCATATCGATGATAACTTTGACCCTGGTTTAACAGATGTTATTGGGTAAACGTAGTAACGAATGTTGAAATGTAAATTGTTGGGTATGTTCCTTGACTTATAGGTTGATATGCGGCTGACCACCCATGCCTTAGAAAATGGTTCACTTTGCCAATGTCACCCCTGTTTCAGAGAAGGTTGGCAAAAGTTGCAGGGTGTACGTTCATTTGGGATTTAGGTTTTTATTCTGTAGATCCACATGCGGCATGTTTAAGCGTGAACTTATCCGTGTCTGCTTGTGAAAATGCATGTAATGTGAATCTCTAATATTGCATATCTTTGCAACTTAGATTAAATTAGATAATTTTAATAAATACCCAGTTAGCATTTTAAACTTGTATCTGACTTGCAACAAGTTTGATGTGTCAAAAGTGAAGGCTTGCTGCAAGTTCACCATGGCAAGTATATACACTTGAGGCAAGTTTTAATCAAACTTTCTAGTTTCCCAGCAACAAGCTTACAGAAACTTTGTCATAACAAAGCTCCCGTAAGGTTGTCATGACAAACTTGCAAAATGTTTGCTTCTGCAAATTATATACATTTTTTGATATTATTATAATATTAAAAAAAACAAAATTAGAATAAAAAGATGAAATATTTTTATTTTATTTCATTTACAGTTTGCTTATAGTAGTAACAAAGTTTTATAATAGTCACATCATCATCATCACTGGCACGACCTCCCTCAGCAACCGCTGCCAGCGCTGTCTATCCAACGTCTTCCTCCTCCAGTCCCACATTCCCACTGCACGGCTATCCGCCACCACTCCATCCAGCCATCTTGAACGTGGTCTTCTCACTGTCCGCCGTCCGATTGTGATGAATATAAATTGGGCTGCTGAACCATATTTTCAATTATTGCGTCATCTACAAATAATTGAAAATATTCCAGTGACGTTAAAATTTTAATGGATTGTAAAAAACTGGCAGTACACGTTGTGTCGGGGATATCCAAGTCACGGTGTCGCCAGCGTACTTCTGTCCACAACGAATGGGCCTGATGTTGTCCATCACCTTCCACCGCATTTGCTTCTTACTCCTGGTCAACATCACTAGGTGCCTGAAAAGAAATAAATAGTTACGTTTATAATATCATCCACAAATAAAATATAAATTGGAACCATAGAAAACCTATTTTAGAGGACTTCAGTCAATGTCAATGCAGTACAATCTGTGATTAATTATAAAGATACGAGTTTAAAGGTACCGATTTATAGCTAATTTGTTGAGATATATTTTGAATAAAATGAGGATTTTTTAATAGATAAATAAAAAAATAAAATACTAACGTTTATTTCAATGGGCATCCCAATTATCTGGCTCAACTCGTCTGCAGCCATCTCCTGGTCACCGTTTTCGATCCTTGGCTCCCACCAGGTTGTAATTTCGTCATCTTCATCTTCAAGTTCTACATCTGATGCATTTCCATTCAAACACATATTAATCTCTCGAATAGAGTAAGACATCTGAAAAAATAAAATAGTAAGGCTGTTAAAATGACCTCAAAATCCTGTGTATGTTCAAACCATTGTTATTTTGTATACAAAAAAAAGTACTAAAAAACATAGAACTTGCTACAAATTATATACTGTTAAATAGTTTATGAACTAAGGAACACGCTAAAAATGATTTTTTTCAATTTAATGTATAATTTATAAGTAATTATAAAAAATTATAAAAAACACAGAGTTTTATTTTCACAAATTGAGTTTTTATTTCCACCTCAAGTACTTTCGACTTATTCACGTCATTATCAAGAGGATACTCATGTATCCTCTTGATAATGACGTGAATAAGTCGAAAGTACTTGAGGTGGAAATAAAAACTCAATTTGTGAAAATAAAACTCTGTGTTTTTTATAATTTTTTATAATTACTTATAAAAATGAATTTTCACTGTGTGAATACACAAACTTTAAAAAGTCTAATGTATAATTACCTTGAAAATTGACGATTTCGAGGGGAAGAATTGTCAGAGTTGAAACGCAAGCCGGCTTGACAGTTGACAGACGTTATGGCGGTTAAAATGCACTATGCAGGCAGGAAACATAAAGAAAAAATATAATGCTGTGAGCACAACGTTGCAGCAATATTGCAACAAACTTATTTTGTCATATTTGACATGACAATATAAATTTATATACAAATCAAACTTGCAGCAAACTGACCTGCTATCTGGGTAATTTATTCTAATGTACTTAATTTAATCTAAGTTGCAAGTATGTCTTACATTTGGAATGCATATTAAGTGCATGCTCACAAGCAGACATGTATAAGTTTGCGCTTATACATTTGCCCTGCAACTCTTGCCGTTGCCGACTTTCCTTGAAACAAGGGTGACATTGGCAAAGTGAACCATTTTTTATAGCATGGGTGGTCCAACCTATAAGTTAAAGAACACAATCATATGATCAACTCAACTCAACTAAGCTACTCATATAGTGTAACTTCTTACCGCGTAGTATTTTACTTTTTCTTTAATTTCTTATTTTAAAATATAACAATTTTATAATTGATAATAATAATATCAGGCTCATTTATTTAAAATTACAAATGACAAGAGAGCGCCGCTTTTGTGTGTGCCACACCTCAAGGGCCCTTTCCGATCATGGATAAGACTTTCTAAAAAGGTGTGTCTTGAGTGCTCCGCATAATACACCCACAGATTTGAAGTTCTTCACTCCGTGGCAGTTGGGCCACAGATCACGGTGGTTCTGCGGGCAGTCTGTTCCACTCCACCGGACCGGATTGTAAACATAATTATTTACAAGTGATTTTCAATCATTATAACGCTCAACCTCAATAGTCAATGCTCAATTTACAAAGATAGATTTTGTCATGGGGCTTCCACACGCTTGCCAACCCATCTCAAGTCAAGCGCACAGTGTGTCGTCTAGAACATGCTAGCTGGACAAATTGAGTCCATTAGACAAAATTTTGTCCAGCTAGCATGTTCTAGACGACACACTGTGCGCTTTATTGTTATCTAATTTGTCAGCGGTGAAATTGAAGATAAACACTCATATATCGGGTTTATATGTTTTATTAGTTAGTTTTAACAGACACAACATTTAGCTCACACAACTTGAAAAGCCCTCCATTTTCTCTCTGACAGGTTGAGTAACCCAATAAAAATAAACTGCAACTTTGAGTTGCCAACTCGCACTACCAACTTACAACACTTCCCCTCAGTTTAAGTTTTATTGTCTAACAGATACAATACAAAACATTCATAGAAAGAAAAACAAAACAATCACTTATTGTCAATATGCTTTGACTTATCCAAATCTAATCCTGTCTCACTCAAACCAATGGCACCTTGATTGTCACACATAATCTCAACTGGTTTTGGCAACAAATTTCCTTGACCCATCTCCTCTAAAATCAGTTGCAACCACAGTACTTCCTTCGTTATTTCACTCATAGACACAAATTCTGCTTCCATGACGGATGCAGCCGTCACAGATTGTTTCTTACATCTCCAAATAATTGGTCCATGGCACATCATTATTATAAATCCTGAAAATGATTTTCTCTCACCTTTATTATTATTATAATCAGAATCACAATAAATCTCAACTAATTGATTCTTCCCCTCACACTTAGAATAAACAATTTTCAAATCTTTAGTCTCTTTGAGATATCTTAAAATATGAACAACCTCGTTCCAATTCTTTTTCTTTGGATCATTTAGATACTGACTAACTTTGCTCAATGCAAAACTGAGATCAGGTCTCGTACAGTTTGGTAAATAATTTATCCTCCCTACAGCATGTTGATACATTGGTACATCATACGATTCTTCAGCTGTTTCAGTTTTATCTTCAGTACTAGCGGGAAGGGGAGCACCTCTTCCCTTTGCTTGAATTAAACCAAACTCAGTAATAACCTCCTCAATGTATTTTTTCTGATCGATGCTGATCACTCCATTACCTTGAACCACATGCATTGACAAAAAATCTTTCATTTCACCAAGATCTCTCACTTCAATTTTTAACATCAACTCTCTCTTAATCCACAGAACTTTCTCTTTCACTCTAGTTCCATCTTTTACATTATCTCCATACCCAACAAACACACAATCTATAGCTCTCTGATTGAATTTTCCATTATCACAATAAAGAAATCCCTTACAACCAAAAGGTACAAGTCTCTCATAGTCCTCAGCTTTCAACTCTTTTCCACTCCAACGTACCATGGGAATTTGATTGTCAATGGCTCTAGATGGTGACATATTTCTCACAAAACAGGCAACACTCATAGCTTCAGCCCAGAAAGAAATAAGAAGTCCAGACTGTATAAGCATACACCTAATAGCATTACCTAGAGTCCTATTTTGCCTCTCTGCTATTCCATTTTGAGCTGGGGAGTCTCTGACTGTCTTTCTATGGATTATCCCATTCTCCTTGAGAAATGCCTGAAACTCTCCATCAATGTACTCTCCACCTCCATCTGATTGCAAGGCTTTAATCTTGGAATCATGTAACAATTCAACATAGGTTTTAAATTGTTTAAACACACCAAACACTTGATTTTTCCTCGCTAAAGGATAAACAGTTACATACCTAGAATAGTCATCAATAAAGGTCACTGCATATTTTGAACCACCAACAGAAGAAGACAATTTACCCATTACATCAGTATGTATTAACTCCAAAGGTTTAGAAGTCTTACGTTCACTTGTCAAAGGAAAACCAATCCTCGTAGCCTTTCCTTTTGAACATACATCACACTTTTCATCAAGTTTTCCATGACACTCAATAACTGGTATTTTCTTAATGGCTTCTTCATGGAGGTGTCCAAGACGGGAATGCCACTCAACAGCACTCCGCAATGCCACTGCACTCCTAACGTTGCCACCCACACTGGTATCGCTGGAACATACCACTTTCACATTGTTGAAGTTATAATTTTTCTTTACATCCAAAACATAAAGTCCATCTCTGATAGGTGCAGTGAAAATAACTTCCATGTTGTCTAACTTATCTCTAGCAATACAACTGTTTTCCTCAGAAGTACAATAAATACCTTTTTTGGCTAATTTTGAGGTTGATAACAAATTGAATGAATACTCAGGCACATACAATACACTAGACATGCACAGTTTCCAACCACCACATTCATCAGTAATGTTTAGTTCAATTTGTCCTTCACCTAGCACCGCAACACTACCTTTTCCCATAACAACCTCTCCTGTGGTAACCTTCAACTCCTTGAACATATGTTTATCATTGCAGATGTGATCATTCGCAGCACTATCAATTAGGAATTCACAATTGTCTGATTGATAACCACTGGTGACCAAAGCTTTTGAAGAACTCACACATGACCTAGACTTTGGATTGCTGTTGGAATTATTATTGTCCTTAATTTCTACTTTTTCTTGACAATTTACTGCCATGTGTCCAAGTTTTCCACAACGATAACATTTGATATCACTACACTCTCTCATCATGTGACCAAACTGTCCACACTGATAACACTTCACACTCTTTGGTTGGTTGTTTGACCCAGCAAGTATCTTGTTGTAGTTTACATTGTTCTGAAAAACATTATTGGAGTTGCTGCTGTTGCCGCTGTTTTGACCTCCTCGATATCCTCCTCTTCTGCCTTGATTCTTGCCTTCTCGACCACGGTTTCCTTCCTTCTCCTTGGAGTTCTTGGTGACCGATGAGAAAGCATTACTAATGCCCTCAAACTCCGACTCATCTTCTTCTTGCAGCAAGGTAGCCTTAACCTTCTCCGTTGTCAGTTCTCTCTCCTTGCCCAACATTGAGATCAAAACTTTGTACTTGTCCTTAGGCAGACCAACTAAGAAAACACCTGCTAGCTGACTGTCGTTCAATTCCAGTCCGTAGCCTCCACTTCTAATAACACGATTCAGACCTTGAATCTTCGCCATATATACATGCATAGGCAGGTCCTCTGTCTTCAAAATATTCATCATTTCTTTCATCTTCTCCAAACATTGAATTAACGTGAAAGAAGAATGAATTGTTTTCAGCTTAGCCCACGCTTCATAGGCAGTAACACAATCTCCTATGTCTTCCATGTATGCATCGTCGACATACCGCCACAGAAACACAAGAGCCTTCCTATTAGTTCTTGTTTGTTCTTGATTAAAATTAACTACATCCACACCCTGATAGCCAGGATCAATTGCATTCCAGCAATTTCTGTCTACTAATTCGGCCATAGCTCGTCGCGACCACGCATAATAGTTGCTCCTCCTCAACTTTGGGATGGACTCCCTTGTATCATTGTAGTCCATCATCTTGCTTATTGTTGCTGGCTGTAGAAAAAGATCTCACACACACTAATTTTCACTTTTGAGCTCCACTAAAAAGATCTCACACTCACTAACTAATTTTCACTTTTGCGCTCCACTCCTCTTCAATTCCTCACGCTCTGGGCTCATAACCTATTGTTATCTAATTTGTCAGCGGTGAAATTGAAGATAAACACTCATATATCGGGTTTATATGTTTTATTAGTTAGTTTTAACAGACACAACATTTAGCTCACACAACTTGAAAAGCCCTCCATTTTCTCTCTGACAGGTTGAGTAACCCAATAAAAATAAACTGCAACTTTGAGTTGCCAACTCGCACTACCAACTTACAACACGCTTGACTTGAGATGGGTTGGCAAGCGTGTGGAAGCCCCATCAAATGTCAGTTGACAGCAGGCGTGAAGTTAGCCTGATATGCCAATCTGATATGCGAGAGCTGTGAACTATGAGAATTGCCCCCAAAATCCAAGGAAAAATAATTTCATATAAAATGTTATTTATAATCATTTCCTAATTTTAGCATATTTCAAATAAGCAAATCCCCTTTATTTTTTTAATTCAAATAAATTGGGCTAGTTTTAACAAGTTGAAGGAGTAAAAGTAAAATATAAACAATAGTTTTCACCAAACATTGTATTGTTGAGAACTGAGTTTTTCATTACATTATAATGTAGTTTTATGTATTTTCATTCAGTTGTTACGTACTTATTTGCACTTATTATTGTTTTTACTACTTTTTGATGGTTTTAGTATTTTTTTTAAATATATGGGGAAATTTACCCTTTGAGCTGGCACCTGTCCGACGATTATCACATCGATCATCCGTCGTCTGGCCAATCGAGAAAAAACTTACAAAACCCATTGCTGTCCCTTGTAAGGATAGTCGGAAGCAGTCGGAAGGTCGGTAGAAACGAGAATCGCAAAACGGCAAAGGAACTCTTTCGCAAGGGCTATTAATCTCCACCGGCAACTAATATCCTTAGTGCAACCGAACTTCGAGAATTGCCCCAGTCAGTGATGTTAATACTTTTATGAAATAATCCCTACAACCTTTTAAAAAAATCCCCACATTTCCCTACGCCAAGAAAAAAAATCCTTACATAATTCCCCACACGTTTTTGGCAGTTCAAGGTTTTTTTATATCCCAATAGATGGCAGTAGCATCTGAAATCAACCTATGGAAAAAATTTGGGCTGTTTACTTTTACTGACCATACATAAAACACAATGTAAATTTGTGACAACAATGTGTCTTTTTGTATTGCAACGCACTGTAACGTACTATTAGTTTTTAAAATATATTTGATTTATTCAAACTGTCAATATTGACAATTTTCAGACAAACTTCGCGATCCACTACAAAATCCAAATTACCCTAAAAACATTTCTGAGACAATCAACAATCCAAATTTCTCAAAGAATATTTATGAGAAATAATTTTCCAATTTAATCGACTTAGAATATAAATAAATATTGTTCAAACTATTTCTTCTGGTTTCTATAAATTTAATAAGTTTAATAATCGTATTCATTGAAAATCCTTACATTTGGCTTGAAAAACGAAATCTGTCTTTTTTTCCCTACAGCCGATTTTGAAGGCAAAAATTCCCTACATTCGGGATTTTTCCCTACTTTTGACATCACTGGCCCCAGTACTCTGTATAATTATATACTCTGTGCTCTGTGCTTTCCAGCTCTGTCGTGGCTCTGTCTTCACACCGGTGGCGTGGTAAACTTTTTGTCTTCTTGACTTTACTCCTCTGTGCTTTACTCTGTGAGTCAGATTTGGTGCAGAGCTGTTGCATGTTTGTTTTGTGCAAGTGATCAAGGTACTCTATGTGATCAAGTCACAATGGACGTTGTTGTGAAGCTTGAGAAGGTGGATGCGGACTCGGAGGTTATGGATGCACAACTATTGAACTCTTGTGAACAAATCGACATTGACGAGAGCGACGTGAAGCAAGAGAGACTGACTCGTGAGGAGGAATGGGAAACTGAGGACTCGGTAATAAAAAATATAAAGAGTGAGGACGCGGCCCCGCCACCTTGTGACTTATTGAAGGAATACTGCGAAGTTGTGGACAGAATCGATATTGCGCTGTATTCAGATGATCCAGTCAGGTTGGAACATATGTGCCATGCCTGCAGCTACAAGGCCAATCAAAAGAAACTCTTGAGGATCCATCAGTTGTTCAGTTGCTGCGAGCTGGAGCACACTGGGACAAGCAAGAGCCACCATCACAGACACACAACCTCAGAGAGCGGGCCATCCACCTCAACAGGTCAACAGGAAACAAGCACTCACGTTAGAGGTGAACAGGGCAATGTGAAAAAAAACAAACTCACAAACTTGGCCATTAAAAAAAGCACACACTACTTTTGCAATGATTGTAGTTTCAGATCAGTGTGGAAATATAGTCTTAATAAACACAAACTGAAACACTCTGGACAGAAGCAATTTGCTTGTGATCAGTGTGATTATAGAGCTACACATCCAAATTATTTGAAATCACATAAACTAACACACTCTGGGCATAAACCATTTGCTTGTGATCAATGTGAATACAAAGCTACACACTCAGGTACTTTGAAAATACATATACTAACACACTCTGGCCATAAGCCATTTGCTTGTGATCAGTGTGATTATAGAGCTGCACGGCCAGGTTATTTGAAAGCACATAAACTAACACACTCACATAAAGCATTTGCTTGTGATCAGTGTGATTATAAAACAACACATCCATATAGTTTGAAATCACATAAACTAACACACTCTGGACATAAACCATTTGCTTGTGATCAATGTGATTACAAAGCTACACAGTCAAGTTCTTTGAAAACACATAAATTAAGACATTCTGGATATAAACCATTTGCTTGTGATCAATGTGATTACAAAGCTACACACTCAGGTACTTTGAAAATACATATACTAACGCACTCTGGCCATAAGCCATTTGCTTGTGATCAGTGTGATTATAGAGCTGCACGGCCAGGTTATTTGAAAGCACATAAGCTAACACATTCTGGACATAAACCATTTGCTTGTGATCAATGTGATTACAAAGCTACACAGTCAGGTTCTTTGAAAACACATAAATTAACACATTCTGGATATAAACCATTTGCTTGTGATCAATGTGATTATAAAGCTTCACTGTCAGGTTCTTTGAAAACACATAAACTAAGACATTCTGGACATAAACCATTTACTTGTGACCAGTGTGATTATAAAACTACACATCAATATAATTTAAAAGCACACAAACTAACACACTCTGGACATAAACCATTTGCATGTGATCAATGTGATTATAAAGCTTCACAATCAGGTCATTTGAAAGCACATAAACTAAGACACACAGTACATTAGCCATGTAGCTGACGCTCTACAGGCGCGGGTGGACTGGATCCGTCTTCTCTTCACTGTTCCTCTGTCAGCTGGATGTAATGCAGCTGCCTTTCCAAGAATTCAAAATCTCGATGTCAGGGGGCAAAGCGGCAGGTCGTTGTTGTATCGAAGATCTGAAGAGATGGTCAGGAAGAGTAGCAGGTCGAAGTTCTGAAGAAAGCGGAGAGTAGTAGTAAGAAGTCGGAAGTCGGAGAACAAGTGATTTATTTCAAAGAACATACGCATATTTATATTCTAGGAAACAATAGGGATAACGGGAATTCTCACAAAAAGGGATGGGAATGAAACTAGGGATAAGGCGTGGGAATGTCGGCACAAAACGAGACAAATCAACATTTTTATCAATAATTGCTAAACTGAGAGCTCCCCCGGTATTTATGATAGTGGACCCTAAAGTTGACATGTTTCTTTATTAAAGGGTCCACATTACACATACCGAGGTCGCCGCAATTATCGCACTTTTAGTAGTTGCCCTAAGAAGGACCTTCTTTTGCTAAAACCGAATACTCTGAAGCTCGCTGCGTCCGCAACAAGCCATTTGCTTTTGATAATCAATAATCTAATGTTTATGCTTACATTTAAGATTCACATTGAGTGCAAACCCCATAGAGTTATAAGGTATAGAGATTATAAGGTATATAGGTATAAGGTACATAGAGTTATAAGGTATAGAGAGAAAAGTACTTAAAAGTTACCGGCAGTTGTTCTTTGTGGGACTGTGATAGATTACGTGCATACGTGTGATTGTAAATTTATCAAAATGTTTAATTTATAATTTTTTGAATGAATTCAAAACAAAACACTGTTTATTTTCACAATAAAATTTATTTTAAAAAGATTAAAATCTGTAAAACAAATTACAAACGTTTTAATTAAAACATTTTATTTTATTGTGAAAATAAACAGTGTTTTGTTTTGAATTCATTCAAAAAATTATAAATTAAACAATATGAATTTTCAGTGTTAATACACAAACAATACAAAATATATTTATCAAAATCATCGAAATTCAAAACTTTGACAGCTGCAAACATTGCGGTGTGTACCTACTTGCAGTGTGTAGTGTAGGTACGTGACAAGTACATGACGCAGACGAATGCGCGTCCAGTACTAAGGTACCCACTGCAAGTACTTCATAATATAATAAATACATTGCCGCTGCAGCGAATTTCAAATCAAAGTTTTAAATCATGGCCCAACATCATGCTGAGGAGGCGCGTGAGGTGCAGGAAGCGAGGGGGGCGGCGGCTGAGTTACTCGGCTACGTCGGTGACAACTCCTGTTTCTCCAGCATGGTGTGAGGATCCCGCTTCCACATCCAGACCTTCAGTGGCACCTCCATTGTCGCGCTCCCTGCTGACCAGCGGGAGGCATCAACAAAACGTGGAGAAGAAGATGAATCTTGGATGCTGGAATGCGAGATCTATTGCTAATAAGGTAGATGATATTGACGGATTTTGTAAAAGCCATGACCTTGGCATCCTTGCGCTGACGGAGACGTGGCATGAGAGCTACCACTCAACTGCCATGAAGAGACTGCGCGCTCTGGGGTTCGCGACACTTGAGGAAGCACGGGCAAGGCCACGTCATGGAAAAGGGACAGATAATATTTCCTGGACCAACCATGGCGGAGTTGCGTTGCTAGTGCGCCAGGGATGTCGTGTGGAGAGGATTAATATGTTCTCTTTCACGACATTTGAGTGCCTTGTGTGTCGGGTATCTTCCAGTGCAGCGCTCACTATAGCTATAGTATATCGGCCCGGCTCTAAGCCTGTAACTGCGGAGTTTTTTCGCGAATTTCGGGAGCTGTTTGAATTTTTGGTAACTCGTAATGAGATGTTTCTGTTGGTGGGGGATGTCAACGTCAGGCTTGAGCGCAGAGATGACATTAATTGTGTTACTCTCACAGCCTTGCTTGCGGACTATGGCTGCAGACAGTGGGTAGATGCTCCCACTCATGATGCGGGTGGCCTACTGGATGTAGTCATCACCAGAGAGGAGGATGCTCCTTAAAAAACAGAGGTGAGAGATGTGGGTTTATCGGACCACAGGTTGGTAATAACTCAATTAAATCTCGGACGACCGGTTCCAGTATACAGGAAGATTATCTCCAGGTGCTGGAACGGACTTAACATGGACTCCTTTAAAAATGACTTATTATTTTCGCCGATCTGTTGTCCGGAAACCTACATCTCAATGCACCCAGACAGATTAGTTGAGCTGTACTATGTCACCCTGAAAAATCTAATAATTTTTCATGCTCCCATTACAACTAAATTGTTAGGGAGCGGAATAGTGCTATCTGGTTTGATAATGAATGTAGTGCTCTCAAACGAAAAATGCGGCAAGCGGAGCGTAATTTCAGGAGCGGTAAACCAGGTAGCACTAGAGAAATGTGGATAGGTGCACAGGGTCTGTACAGGTCAACTATTCTCCAGAAAAAGTCTCAATATTTTTGTACAATGATAGCTAGGGAAAAATGTCCACAGCGTTTATGGAGACTTCTGGAGAACGTGTCTGGTAGTGCTCGGGCTGGTACGGGTTTGATGTCGACTGCTGATGAGTTCGCTGCATACTTTCAGGATAAAATACCACGTAGAGACTCTCCTCTGTAGATTGGTCTAGGTTATCCTGAATCTATGTGCAACTCTCAACTTGGAATACTTAAGCTGACCTCTATTGAGGAGGTAACACGAGTCTTAACGGGATCACCAAATAAGCAGTGTGATCTTGATCCTGTGCCAGCGTGGGTACTAAAAGAGTGCATCTTACAAGTGGCTCCATTTATTGTAAGGCTTATTAATGGATGCCTTGTGGAAGCCACTGTTCCCTCTTTTTTGGAGGAAGCGCAGATAACGACGATATTAAAAAAAACAAATCTCGATCCTAATGATCCCTCCAATTTCAGGCCGGTGTCGAATTTGCCGTTTTTGTCCAAGGTGCTGGAGCGTATTGTCTCTAACCGGCTGGTATCTTATCTGAGTGATAACAACCTGATGCCGAGAAGGCAATCAGCCTATAGGAAATATTCAACTGAAACAGGTTTGTTGACCGTAGTCTCAGATCTGATATCGGCAGTGTAGCTCTTCTGGACATGAGCGCGGCTTTTGACACCGTATGTCATGATATCTTGATAAAGAGGTTGAAGGATGCGTATGGCTTGAGAGATAAGGCTCTGGCGTGGTTCACCTCCTATTTGGCGGATCGCAAGCAGGTTGTGCGTACTTGTGACTGTGTCTCACCTTCCTATTCGCTGATCTCCGGGGTGCCGCAGGGGTCTGTGCTGGAACCGATCCTGTTTATTTTATACACGGCCGACATTGAGAGCATAGTCGAAAAATGGAGCCTAACTACACATGCATATGCAGATGACTGGCAGATTTACTCTCAGTGTCGACCACACATGGCAGGAGCTCTCAGTAACAGGGTGGCAGCTTGCATTGCGGAGATCGGTGAATGGATGACAAACAATGGCCTAATCCTTAACATGGGTAAGACGGAAATTATGTGGGCGGCTACGTCTAGGCGTGATCATCTCCTGACAACACGCGCACTACTCTCCATTGGGGGACAACTGATTCAGCCGTCGGATTCAGTGAGACTTCTAGGAGTCACACTGGATCGGAACCTCACAATGGGAGAGCAGTTGAATAACACGGTATCCTCCTCGTTTTTTGAACTTCGCCAGATAAAGGCAATCAGGAGATGTTTACCATCAGGGGCGGTCAAAACCCTGGTTAACGCTTTTGTGATGTCTCGGGTTGACTATTGCTCAACGCTGTATATAGGTCAGCCGAAAAAACAGTTCAGCCGGCTTCAATCTGTGCTGAACTCTGCAGCAAGCCTCATATTCGGGATGTCTAAATTTAACCATATTACTCCATTGTTGAAAAAACTGCATTGGCTTCGTTTTCCGGAGAGGGTGGTCTACCGTGTTTGTCTGATGGTTTACAAAGCTGTCAATGGTATGGCTCCTTCATACTTGTCTGACATGTTCTCACGTGTTGAGATAGATTTGAGACGCCAAACTCTCAGATCTGCGGAGTGTGGGGTGTTTGACTAAGTCCAGCCGTCACGTCAGACACGCACTAATTTTGGGGACCGTGCTTTCCGGTTTGCGGGCCCAATGGAGTGGAACAGACTACCACCTAATGTGAGGAAGGCAGAAACTGTTGGTGTCTTTAAAGGAGTACTAAAGACGCATCTTTACAAAAAATCTTATCCGTGATTTGAGAGGGCCCTTGAGGTGTGACACACACAAAAACGGCGCTCTTTTATTATGTGTACCTTATAAATAAATTATCCTTATATATATATATATGAAGTCCAGACCAAAATAATGTCCCCTATTTTTTGGACTGAAGCGCTGAACCTCGATCCGCGTGCAAATGTAATGCTCGGTTCTGGCCTCATTACTTCGCCAGCGCTCGGATCGTAAATATCTCGCTAATAATGGTTTGCTGTGTGCAAGGGTGCAAAAAAAGGTGAGAAAAAATAAAATTAAATGGATCGAAACACAATTCACAAGTAATTGTATGTTTTTATACGCTAATTAACGTTTTATTTGTATTTTGAACGAATTATTAACAGGCGCATGCTAGAACAGCGCGTCTACTTTAAAGATAGTGTTCTAGCGTGTGAAAGAAAGGGACAACAGCGCCCAGGGCTGTACTCGAAATAATCGAGCCTCGTGAAAAATATTTTCCACTGACTACAAAAAACAACGTGGCACAAAAATGATATGAATATAAATACAAGAAATGAGGCTTAATACGGTATACTCTTGCGAAAGTCGCTATGATATTTGAAAGTTCAAATTATAAAAACTCAAATTATACGTAACGTAGCGAGTTTTGAAATAGTACAATAAAATACAGAATAACATTTTTTTAAATCCAATGCAATCACAGCCATTGCAAAAAAACCTTTTTTGAACTTAGCGTGGTTTGCAAGTGGATTCCTCAAATATTTCATCTAAATTACTGTGATTTCAATTTTAAACGAGTCATATTATTTTAAAAATCATAATCATTAATTGATGAGGCATTCACTTTGTAACCTTTCTATAATCTACAATCTAAGTTGCAAAGATTAAAATCTTGCTTATAAATAAAATCCAAGCCTTAAATGAACATAAACCCTACAACTTTTGCCGACCTTCCCTGAAACAGGGGTGACATTGGCAAAGTGAACCATTTTTTACAGTATGGGTGGTCAGCTTCATAGCAACCTATAAGTCGAGGAATTCTGGTTTCCTAGTTTGTCCAGTGGTCTCTCACAACTTACGAGTGAATGTAAGCTAGGTTTACACATCAGCTTATTGCAAATTTTATGAATAAAAGACACTGTATTGTTATACTGAAGTTTTTTCTTTGTATTTCATATTTAAGTTTTGTGTTATTTTTTGTCCACATTGTGGTTTAGGATCCTGGATCAGCATTATTTACACAGAGAAAACAAGCAGTGCGAGTTTTAGGCTTACACGGCCGGCTGATGATGCTGGAGTGATGTTTTCCGGGATCTGTTGCCGTGGTCTGTGGGAGCTGGAGCTTCCGGATGTTTCGCCCATTTCTACGATGGGCTTCTTCAGCGTGAAGTATGATGATGATGATTTTGATTCGAACTGTGTGTCATCATATCTTTGGGTTCGGATTAACGAGGCTCTACTGTACTTAAAAAAGATCTTTGAAATGTACTCTACACAACCATAGTATTTTTAACCGTATTCCCCACCACTGCAGTTACGCTATTACAAGGCCAAAAGATTTTTGTGTCACGGCTCAACCGATGGAGTGGAGTAGATTGCCACCCGGAGCGAGGGTTTCGGGATCTGTTGGCATTTTTAAGATAGGCTGAAATGGCATCTTTAAGAAATATCCCATTCTTGATAAGGCCCTTGGAAGTGTGATACAGAAAAACAGCACTCTTTTATCAAGTGGAAAATAAAAATAAATATTCATCCTCACAATTTGGAGTAGGGTAAGCATGCAACTTCATTTTATTCACAAGTGCTAGCTTGCTAAAATAGATTTACTAACAAATGGTTATGTTATAATAAATTAACACTTACATACCTACATCACAAATAAAGTAAACTTAACATTCAATAACTTTTAGCTGGCTATTGAGGCCGTTTCACAAAAAGAAGGTTTCCAATATGTACCCGAGTAATGTTAATACACTTGTAAAAATCATGTTTATAGTAAGAATTCATTTTTTCATGTAAATTCACAATCAAACAAAAAATGTGATAACAATGAAATATGACGGAATATTTTGACAGCGCTTAAGCGTTGGTTAATATACGTGTCGACCTTACTTACCTGAGTGCTAGTTTTTGGAGCGCTAATTTTACCTTAAGTATTGTTCTTGAAATGAATTTCCCCAATCTAAGCGCTGGTTTGCCCTTAAGGAAGTGCCAGTTTTGATCGTGAATACGGGGGTAACCCCCGTATTCACGATCAAAACTGGCACTTCCTTAACCTTCCCCAATCTGTGCTAAAAAAATTACACGCGCAACGGTGCTGTGTAGTGACTACACGCTCATAAAAGTCGGATTTATGATCGGTAAATGATGTATATTAATAGCTAATCGCTTTAATAAAGTATAATTGAAGTCGAATGAAGAAGTAAATGACAATAATTAGTATTTAAATGCTAAAAACATAAAAAATCATCGGCCGATGCCTATATAGCGGACGGCAGGTCCACTCTGAGCGAGCGCCTGACAGCGACCACAGAGTAAAGGTTTATAGAGAGCTGAGTTCCTAATATTTCTTTGTATTTCCGGTTTTATCGAGATACGAGCACCACGTAGTGTTAAGAGCATTAACCACGACGTGTGCGTGTACTATGTGCGTGTGTTAGTGCACTTATACATACGCGCTATGCCATGCTCCTATAATATTACCTCATATTATTATTCCATACCTACTCCTATTTCGTACACAAAATAAAACGAAAAGTGAATATTTACGTGTTTCATTTATTGGCAGATAACATACAAGATCAGATACAGAAAATTATAAAATATAACCTAAACTACCTATGTAAGGACCTTGGTTAGCAATTATTGTAGTAACAAATATTTATTTTGACACTTTTCTCCAAAATCACAACACAAAATCACAAAACATTTTTTCACATTTTTCACCGGTGTATAGTCTAGTGGTTGAAGCCACAGATTCAATATCCAAAGGTCTTGAGTTAAGTTGCCAGCGGAGAACATAAACAGCGTTCAGCAAATGAATAAAATAACAATACACATGCCATTTTATGAGTAGCGGTCCATATAATCTTCCCGACGGATTTCTAATAAAGTTTTCTTCGAAGTGGAAGCGGCAATACACGTTTTTTGCAATACACGTACATTGGTTCAAGTTGAGACACTTCCTGGATCGCTTTTACCTGCGGCTTGAAATTCTTCTGGTCGAGAAAAACATGCATCCCACCTGCAAAAAAACAATATGATAAAATATCGTATCGGATGTTTCAAATGAACTTCACCATATAATAATAAGTGTAATATTACCTTCTCTACGAGAAAAACTTAAAGCGATGGAATATTATGTCCTTTTTATTAAATATTTAACGTTTTTTAGATCGACGACAAACTTTTTCACTCCGCGCGGGGTGAAGTACCGACATGCAAACAACAAACGGAAATGGCTGTTCAATGTTGTTGATTTTTCTACATGCAGAGCGAGCGTAGTAATAATATTTCACTTTATAATTTGATCATGAATTAGACACGGCGATTTAAACAAAATTTCATAAACCAGTGAAGTTATAAGTTTTACAGATTCTTGTATTTTATATTTCCTAATATCTGCCTTCATTGACCCAAAACTTGAACAAAAATGGTGATTAAGACGCATGATCCTTTAGTCAAACTGAGATATTAGCGCCTCTACTTATAAGAGCAGTCAAAGCTCTTTATAACGATAGGTAGGTCCGACTCTTCCGGGTCTGACAGCGACTGAAGCAGTGATGTTAATACTTTTATGAAATAATCCCTACAACCTTTTAAAAAAATCCCCACATTTCCCTACGCCAAGAAAAAAAATCCTTACATAATTCCCCACACGTTTTTGGCAGTTCAAGGTTTTTTTATATCCCAATAGATGGCAGTAGCATCTGAAATCAACCTATGGAAAAAATGTGGGCTGTTTACTTTTACTGACCATACATAAAACACAATGTAAATGTGACACAGTTGTTTGTTTTCTTTTTCTATATACTAAGGCGGGTTAGCAGCAAGGTGGCGTATGCCTGACTTTTACAGTAGTCCTCTATAGTTCCTGAAAAACCTTATCTAAAAAAAAATTTGTGGTTGTATGCTTCTATGCATGTAGTTAAAAAATAATAATATATAAAATATATTGATTATTATATATAATATATATAATAATCAATAAAAATAAGTATCAACTTCACATGTGACATATCACTTTTCTTAAAATTTAAAATAAAATAACAAAAAAACAACTTACATTCAAAGTATAAAAATAACAAAAAATAAACTTAATATCTAATGCTTCTTTAAATGATCATATACTTCACTAGAGTTGGATAGTTTTTTAAAATGATTTTCTTGACATATAAAAGATATACAATTTTTTTGAGAGTTTTGAAGTGCTGATCTAATGATACATATTGCGCTTAAATTTTCGTGGCTTAATTTGTTGCGTTTTTTTGTCCGCACATCAGTAACAATTGAAAATATCCTTTCAGCTTCAGCGTTTGCGTGGGGTAGTGCCAGCACAAAATGGGCCAAATTTGATATTTTTGGAAATACCAATTCATCATTGAAATTTTTTGACCCACTTATTGTTTTCCAGAATTGTTCTACGTTGTTATCATCAATTAATTTTTTCTTTTCGATTTCAGTAAAATGATATTGTATGGTTCGCCATTCTGTTATTAAATCAGTTTCACTAATTTTAAGCCTCTCGCAAATTTTTTTGAACTGAATCTTGAAACGAATCTGAACTGAAACCCTATCTTCTGCTCCTAGCGCTACTCTTGCGCGATCCACTACAAAATCCAAATTACCCTAAAAACATTTCTGAGACAATCAACAATCCAAATTACTCAAAGAATATTTATGAGAAATAATTTTCCAATTTAATCGACTTAGAATATAAATAAATATTGTTCAAACTATTTCTTCTGGTTTCTATAAATTTAATAAGTTTAATAATCGTATTCATTGAAAATCCTTATATTTGGCTTGAAAAACGAAATCTGTCTTTTTTTCCCTACAGCCGATTTTGAAGGCAAAAATTCCCTACATTCGGGATTTTTCCCTACTTTTGACATCACTGGACTGAAGCGACACCCACAGAGTATATAGGTACTTAGAGAAGCCACTCTATAGCTTTGAGGTAGGTACGTACTTCGAAACCCCCTTCTCCGTCTTTCTTGCTTCGCTGCCTCAACAAGTACCTATTCGGACTTTGATCTTGTATGCATGTGTGTATAAACACGCGACAGGCGGGTACACCCACACCACTATATTCATATAATATTATTATCTGCCCTGATATTATTAATAAATATTATTATTATTGCTAAAGCTGTCAAAATAAAACGATTAGATTTTGCACAATATTTATTTATTCAAAAAAGATTAGTCATACAATCACAAAAATATAGGTACACTGTGCAAAGAAAAAAAATAATAAAAAACACAAATGATATGGCAAAAATAAACTAAGTAGGTAGATAAACAATCAAATAGGCACCTGCCAGAGAAGATAATATTGTCAAGGACACTGGCATTCTGTATCTGTATTTCTTGCAAAAGTTTTGGATCCCTGATGATTGTCCTGATGATGGTCTGAGGACTGGAAATGTTTATAATATGAAATCTATACACTTTACTTTCACTTCCTTCGGCTCATCAGCCTTAAAGGATACAGGGACTTCTGCACCACAATCCTCCAGGACTCTGCCTTGTGCTGCTTCCCTCCATGGTCCCCACAGATGGTCCCCTCACTCCCAAAACTTCGGCGTCAGCTTCGAAGTTCTCTGCCCACCGCATCCTCGTCTACGTGGTTAACACCTAAGGGGGCACCATCCAAGACAGTTCTGATGATCCTGGAGTCTTCTGCACGTGCTACATTTCCGGACACTGGAGTCTTCTTGATTTCATTAATCTCTACACTCTCTTCAATTGCAGTGAAAATATAACAGTTAATTTCAAATACGCTTGACGCATTGACGTTCACAGAGTTGACGCGAGTTGACGTTTGAGACGATCGACGGCGTCTAACAGGCCGGTGCTAAGCACAGTTCAACCATCATTAAATATATATTTATTAATCACTTTTTTATAAAAAAAAACAGTAATTTAATAAATAATAAACAATACAAAGTTAATTAACACTTAAACTATTTTTTTAAATGAATAACAGTAGGTAAATATAAATCATTATTTCAATTTTATTTACGCTCATTCTGATTTCAGTTAAAAAAAACCACCTCTTCTCCTTCCTCCTTACTCCTTCCCATTGTGCCCAAGTATGTCCACACCCAAGATGGATTCCAATATGGCTACCGATATTATAAAACAAGGTTACCAGTAGCAAAATACTAGTTAACGGGGTCTGGCGACACCGACACGTGATATGGGGAAGGCGACGGGCGGCGGCTAGCCAGGGAATTTAAACCTTTTGAAATATTTCAGAAAATTAAAAGTTCATAATAATATGTACTAAAATAATGTTAAATTGAACAACAAATGAAAACATTCATAATTATTTCCACATTACTCGTATTATGTTAAAGCACAATAACGAAAATTACGTAAGTTAAAAGAAAAACATAAAACAATAGAAATATAAAAACCAAATAAAGACAATCTCTAAATTTTATTGCAATTGCTGCAAAAAATGTACTTTTTTTCTATTCTGTGACTAGCACACACAGTTTTTTTGACAAATAAGACACACTATTGTTTTTCTTTTTTTTAATTGTATGGACAAAATCTACAAATTCTTGAAGGTGGCCGGGACACTAACACACTCCTTGTTGATTCGCCCAGCGGATTAGTTGGAATATTTGCATCTGTAACAGCAGTTGCGGGTGATATAATTATGCTGATAATAGGATAGAACCGTGTCAAAAGGATCATGCTGTTGTTTATGGAATCTAACCATACTATTTTTTCTTCTTATAATATTAGGCTTAGCCAACTCCAAACTAAGTTCTCTTACAAAGCATTTTCATTTGCTTCTGTTATTTTTTTTCCTACTCTGGATACTTTTCAATCCAAAATAAATGTGTTTCTACGTATTACACACAAATAATAATATAAAATAATGATTACATAGTTATTTAGAAACACATAAAAAAAATACTTACCAAAACAAGAATTTTTATTTATTTTATTTTCGGAAATAATAAATCACTTTAGTATCCCTGCAAGTTCCAGCAATATTGAAGAATAAAATACGACTGCAACTGTAGCGACGGAGATGCTCTATTTCGTGTGCTCAAATCGTAGCAAAATATGTGAGAGTGAGATGTGAATAGTGTCGCACTCACCACGCAAGCTTTACATGCATGACGCAAGCTACTCACAGCGCCAATGCACAGCGCCTTACGCTGTGTGATTGTATTGGTGCCATTTGTTTTATTGTATTGGTGAATTTATTTCCGACTTTTACAAAACAGCTCTGCTGCCCCTTATTAGTGTGGATTATTAAAAAAATATATTTTAATTAAATTCGTAAATGTATGAGGGAGGAATACCTAGAATCTGAGCTCCATGTAAATTATATTTATAGAGATATTAAAGATTATAATAAGCAAGTGTACTGCCTACACTGCATAGGGGAGGGAAGGGGGCAAACCAGCGCTTAGATTGGGGAAATTCATTTCAAGAACAATACTTAAGGTAAAATTAGCGCTCCAAAAACTAGCACTCAGGTAAGTAAGGTCGACACGTATATTAACCAACGCTTAAGCGCTGTCAAAATATTCCGTCATATTTCATTGTTATCACATTTTTTGTTTGATTGTGAATTTACATGAAAAAATGAATTCTTACTATAAACATGATTTTTACAAGTGTATTAACATTGTTTTGACGAGTTCATTTACATTGCTTGACCATCAGAATTGGGTTTGTTCTCCGGTATGGTCTAGGACCATACTGCAATGACAGATGAACTGTCAAAATATTCCGCCGCATTTCATCAGCACATTTTTTGTTTGGTTGTGAATTATTTACATAAAAAAACGAATTCTTACGATACAGTTGACTTCAACGAGAATAATAACATTGTTTTGTTCAAAAATAGTGTCCCAAGAAAATATATCAGAGACTGTAAAGACCCATTTACGTATTACGAAGAGGAAGAATTTAGAAGACGTTTTTGATTGAAAAAATGCGTCGTTCTGTATACAGTTTTGCCGTTGCTCATTGAGGGTTGCAAAGCCAACGATTTCTTCGATCTGTTATTTTATCTTCTATTACAGGTTTTTCTTTAATCAGAGCCACCAGCAGCTCCTTTTCCGCTGGAGAAAACAACATCTTTTTGGCGCTGAAATCGATCAAAACACTTTACATTGGATATTACATAAATGTATTTTTAAAAACTAATAGAAATTGTAAACAAACAAATTCGTACTTACGGTTTACTTAAAGTAATAATTGCGTTATACGTACTTATTTGTTGTCAAGTTTTATGCAAAGTTGATATGACATTGAAATTTGAAAGAGGCGGCAATGATAAGAGTGAAGTACGCCGAATATCGGTCGGAAGGTACTGACCAATTACAGAGCTGGGTTTTTTCGAGAGCCAATGACAAACCCGTACGTCTCCTGGGGGTTGGGCACTACGCTGATTACTGCTCGAGTGTTCTTTGTGAAACAAAACGCTCCAGAATGTCGACCCTTGAGTAAGTGTAGCGCTTGAGTAAGGCACTTAAATCAGTTTTGATCGTGAATACGGGGGTTAATCACTCATTAGGGGTACAGAAGGCCCGAATAGCCATTCACACTGTGCACTTGGCTTGTAGCCAAGCGCACAGTGTGTCGTCTAGAACATGCTAGCTGGACAAAATTAGTCAATTAGACAAAATTTTGTCCAGCTAGCATGTTCTAGACGACACACTGTGCGCTTGACTTGAGATGGGTTGGCAAGCGTGTGGAAGCCCCATAACGATTGGTAGATATGCGACTTTTCCGGGTTTGAACAACCCTTTACTGGCTAAACGTGTGCGAACTAGGGATGAGCAAATGGAAAAAAATATCGATATATATATAGAATCGATATTTTTAAACACTATCGAAATATATCGAGGAAAAAATATCGATATTTCGATACATCGATGGAAAAAAATATCGAAATTTTCAATGAAAAAATATCGGTCGCTGGCGGGTAAGGTCTCAAATTTTCGCAATTTTTGGCCAAAAAGTCTGTCGACGGGGGGGGGGGACTTGCGATTTGCTACGTAAAAATGTTGGCTCCCAAACACAGCCACCTATAAAGTGTTGGGAGAAGTCACATTTGAAAAAAAAAATCGTTTTTGATACGATTTTGATACTTGAAAAAAAATATCGAGATATCGATCAATCGATATTTCTAATATCGAGAACAATATCGGTACTTTTGATATATCGATATATTTTGCCCATCCCTCCCCCACCCCCCACCCCGTCCCCCCGCCACCGACCGTGGCCGAGTGTGGCCCACGTGTGGCCGACTAGCCACGGACAAGCCCGAGTCCGAGTCGAGCTCATAAGTGGCCGCTCCATTGGAGGGAGGGACTCACTCTTGGCGGGGAAACGGAAATGCATGAATGGCGGCAAATTTAATCGTGTTGCAGCCTGTTCATCTTGCACAAACTTCACACTTGTCTACTGTACTGGACCGTGCGAACGCTTCACGGGCGAGTAGCGCCCCGCCCACCACTAAATTATTACTCGGTACCCGACTAAAATAGTCGCCTTGTGCGAACTAGCCTTAAAGCGGTTGTTTTTTCAACCTCATAATATACCGAATCTACAAATTACTAGATATCTATGATCCATACATTTTGGGAAACGTGTATTTTCGTTTTCATCCCCAGCTGTCAGGCTCTGTCCAGTACTGTGGTCCAGTACTCTGTGCTGTCCAGCTCTGTCTTCACACCGGTGGCGTGGTAAACTTTTTGTCTTCTTGTCTTTACGCTGTGAGTCAGATTCGGTGCAGAGCTGTTGCTTGTTTGTTTTGTGCAAGTGATCAAGGTACTCGGTGTGATCAAGTCACAATGGACGTTGTTGTGAAGCTTGAGAAGGTGGATGCGGACTCGGAGGTTATGGATGCACAACTATTGCACTCTTGTGAACAAATCGACATTGAAGAGAGCGACGTGAAGCAAGAGAGACTGACTCGTGAGGAGGAATGGGAAACTGAGGCCTCGGTAATAAAAAATATAAAGAGTGAGGACGCGGCCCCGCCACCTTGTGACTTATTGAAGGAATACTGCGAAGTTGTGGACAGAATCGATATTGCGCTGTATTCAGATGATCCAGTCAGGTTGGAACATGTGTGCCATGCCTGCAGCTACAAGTCCAATCAAAAGAAACTCTTGAGGATCCATCAGTTGTTCAGTTGCTGCGAGCTGGAGCACACTGGGACAAGCAAGAGCCACCATCACAGACACACAACCTCAGAGAGCGGGCCATCCACCTCAACAGGTCAACAGGAAACAAGCACTCACGTTAGAGGTGAACAGGGCAATGTGAAAAAAAACAAACTCACAAACTTGGCCATTAAAAAAAGCACACACTACTTTTGCAATGATTGTAGTTTCAGATCAGTGTGGAAATGTAGCCTTAACCTTTACCACCCTAAGTATCTAAAAATTACACATGGTCCGAAGTGGGGTACCGGAGGACCCCAGCTACTTTTCATACAAAATAATCATAAGGCAGAGAGCCCGCCAGACGTGCGTTTCGCTCCGCATACGCCGTGGGAATGACGCAAATAGGACAAACTCAACCAGTGTTTCCTAAACGGTGGAAGAGAATTTAAAATAAACATTTTTATAATAATTTTTGTTTCATTTTCAATTGTATAATAGTGAAATATGCAACATAGGAAATTAAAAAAAAAACATAAATAAAGTTAAAATCCAATAAAACATAAATACAATTTTTCAAGTTATGTACAATAGTGTTGAGAAATATCAAGCGAAGGCATCTTTTATTATCTGGGCGTAGTTTATATCTGCAACAAATTAACGAATGGTTTGTTATTTATTTAAATACTCTAAATCTAAATCTAAGATGCAAATATATATTAAAATTTACAATCCACATCTTACATCCACACCCACAAAAGTAAACATACGTAAGATTTTCGCGCATACAAATACAATTTCAAATGTGTCTACAGTAGGAAATACCGCAAATGACCGGTCCGTAGTCCAGGTGGTAACACTTCGGACTCGTAACTGGAAGGTCGTGGGTTCGAATCCCGGCGGAGCACAGAAAATATACCATTTATATTTTCAAATTTGCTCTTCGCTAGGTTGAAAACTTCATAAACCTTTACCAAAGACCGGTCATCAAAAGTTCCATCCAACCTTACAACAACTGGGTCTTGCTTGAGAATTGGCGCTTTCTACATCGACGACCAAGCTCTCAGAGGGCTCTTGAGGTGTGATACACACAAAAACAGCTATCACCAAATAAATCAGCCTAATTTTTTTTTTTTTTTTTTTTAAATGAACATAAGCTCTGCAACTTTGCCGCCTTTCCTTGAAGCAGGGGTGGCATTGACATAATTGAAACATTTTTTTTACAGTATGCAGACTCAGATTCATCAGACTCAGATTCAATAATATCTCCGACTTCAGAATCATCCGAATTACACAATTCGAATTCTAAGTCACTGTCAATAACTTCGTCATCACTAAAGTCTTGCAATTTTTCTATTTCTTCATAGGTATTTTTTCTAGCCATTTTCTAGAGAGAAAAAAATCAAATGTTTGGCACATATCACAAAGGAAAAACAATATACCTATTCAGAAAAAAAAACAACGAACTTACCTTTCTCTTCACAAAAATATATTTATTTTATATGTGTAAATTATTATAGAACGTTTTGGGAACCACAGGAATGACAGGACTGTTCCACTCGCTTACCCAGAAAGACGGAGTAAAGTCGTCAGCGGATAATATAGTTGACTCTCTTCCGCACAGCTGTGACGCGGTAAGCCCGCGTAAAAAAGTGAAACAAGTAGCTTATCTCTGGACCCACCACACACACAATGGCGCGCCAGCCCTTCCCGTCCCTCACATGCTCCAGCGCTCCCCCCGCGAGGGCATAATGTGAAGTGTTTCTGACCACGTGATTAGTAGAGTACGCGAATATTTATCAAAAACAATTATTTGAAGACTACATGCTTTGAATACTTAAAAACAAAAAATACAGAAATGTTTCTAAGTAGCTTTACGAAGATTACAAAAAGTTTCAATTGAATTGCTCGATTAATTATTGAGTAATCAAATAAAACGTTTTTTTGGGGTATCTCATATACCCCGCTTCGGCCAGGGAAGGTTAATAAACACAAACTAACACACTCTGGACATAAACCATTTGCTTGTGATCAATGTGATTACAAAGCTACACATTCAAGTTGTTTGAAATCACATAAACGAACACACTCTGGGCATAAACCATTTGCTTGTGATCAATGTGATTACAAAGCTACACATTCAAGTTGTTTGAAAACACATAAACTAAAACACTCTGGGCATAAACCATTTGCTTGTGATCAATGTGATTACAAAGCTACACTGTCAAGTTCTTTGAAAATACATAAACTAACACACTCTGGGCATAAACCATTTGCTTGTGATCAATGTGATTATAAAGCTACACAGTCAGGTGCTTTGAAAATACATATACTAACACATTCTGGCCATAAACCATTTGCTTGTGATCAGTGTGATTATAAAACAACACATCCATATAGTTTGAAATCACATAAACTAACACACTCTGGACATAAACCATTTTCTTGTGATCAATGTGATTACAAAGCTACACTGTCAAGTTCTTTGAAAACGCATAAACTAACACACTCTGGACATAAACCATTTGCTTGTGATCAATGTGATTACAAAGCTACACAGTCAGGTTCTTTGAAAACACATAAATTAACACATTCTGGATATAAACCATTTGCTTGTGATCAGTGTGATTATAGAGCTGCACGGCCAGGTTATTTGAAAGCACATAAACTAACACATTCTGGACATAAACCATTTGCTTGTGATCAATGTGATTATAAAGCTTCACTGTCAGGTTCTTTGAAAACACATAAACTAACACACTCTGGACATAAACCATTTGCTTGTGATCAATGTGATTACAAAGCTACACAGTCAGGTTCTTTGAAAACACATAAATTAACACATTCTGGATATAAACCATTTGCTTGTGATCAGTGTGATTATAGAGCTGCACGGCCAGGTTATTTGAAAGCACATAAACTAACACATTCTGGGCATAAACCATTTGCATGTCGCACGTTTAATAATAAAGAGCAATAACTCAAAAAACATTAATGTTGGGAAAACGCGTTTGAAGTTCAGACACCCAATACAACTTGTATGGGATGAAAAAGGCGGCCGATGTTTTATCTCGGTCATATTCGTCCAAATTGAACGGCTGTCGCATTCTACGCATTCTTCTCGCATTGTTCTTGCATTTTATTACAAAATCTCGATTTTCCCAATTTTCGAGTTATTTCTCTTTATTGTTAAACGTGCGATGTGATCAATGTGATTATAAAGCTTCACAATCAGGTCAATTGAAAGCACATAAACTAAGACACACAGTACATTAGCCATTTGCTTTTGATAATCTAGAATCTAATGTTTATGCTTACATTTAAGATTCACATTGAGTGCAAACCCACAAACAGACACTTGTAAGCTCGCGCTGACAAATGCTGAGTGTTTAGGTTCCTATAAATTAATATACAAACCTTAAATGAACATAAACCCTGTAGTTTTGCCGACCTTCCGTTTTTGAGAAAATCTCTTTTATAAGAGGAGTATGTCAAAGTATGAGTCTTATTAGAGGAGTATGGCAAAGCTATTCAGGAATTACAACAAGAGGTGAAGGATTTAAAAAACATAATATCCTGTACAGACGACAAAAATAAAAATAAAAATGAATCCAATAACATAGATATTATGGAACAGGCAATCGGTCACCAAAACAAAAACATTAATATGCAAGTAATGGAATCGATTTTACCGACGCCCGCATTAGTGGCTCAAAATAAAGTTTCAACTTATAGTGATATTGTAAAGAAATCCACAGATGGCTCTTCTTGGACTGTACAAAAGAAGAAACAAAAAATAATTCAAAACCCAGAATGGAGGGGAGATAAAAGATTTTTAAAGAAAAATGTTGTGAGAGGTAGTGGAATTTCAACGGAATTAAAGGCAATGGAAGCGAAAAAATTCATCGTCGTCTCAAGACTAAGCAAGGAAACACAGAAGGAAATGATAGAAAATTACTTAAAATCCAAAAAGATAAATAGCACTTGTGAAGAAATGAAAACATTGTCCGAGGATTCAAAAACTTTTAAAATAGGAGTACTGGAATCTGACTATGATACAGTTCTAAAGGCAGAATTATGGCCAAGACATTCCTTGGTACGAAGATTTTACTTCAATAGGCATCAAAAATGAATGAAATGAAAATAATATCTTATAATTTTAAGTCTTTATAGAATAAGCCCATCAATAAAAGAATTATGTGATGACTCAGACATAGTTCTTTTACAGGAAACCTGGCTTAACATAGATGACCTGAGCTGTCTTCAAAATGTACATAATGATTTTACTGCCATTGGTACATCCGCGATGGATACTGAAAAAGGAATAACGAAGGGTAGACCATACGGTGGAGTAGCGATTCTATGGAGAAAATCCATACAAGGGGTAACAGTAGTAAATTGCGAGGACCCGAGATTGGCAGCTATAACCATAGAGCATGATAGTGAATTAACTCTGATTTGTACAGTATATATGCCTGTAAACATGGATGAAAACTTCCCAATTTTTGTTGACACGCTTAGTCGTGTGGAAGCTGTCATAGAGGAATCTCAAGCTACGGCTATCATATTGATGGGAGACTTCAATGCGCCGAAGAAAAGTAGGTTTGAAAAGGAACTGGAAGTTTTTTGTCAAAACAATGGCCTCTGTGTATTTGATCGGATAATCCTGCCAGAGGAAACCTTTACTTTTTGTAGCGAGGCACACAACACGACATCATGGATCGATCATTGCATAACATCAATTAACTTTCAATCGAGCATACTCAACATAAATGTGGACACAAACCTACAAATGTCGGATCATTATCCACTGATTGTAACAATAGACATGCAAGGCATATCGAGAACGATGACTCATGCACAGATTAAAGAGGAACCTCAAGTGAAGTGGGATAACTCAAAAGATAAAATCTTGCAGTATACCCAACGAACTGAACAATTATGTCAAGGCATCGAAATCCCGTACGAAGCAATCACATGCAATGGCATAAATTGTAAAGCACAAAGAAAAGAAATTGAAGCATTTTATGTGGATACGGTGAATGCACTCAAGCAGGCAGCTGAAGAGATATTCCGAAGGAAAACATAATGTCTTGACGAGGAACACACCCGGATGGAATGCATATGTCCGTGAGTCACACGAGGAAGCACGAAAGGCCTTTTTGGAGTGGGTTCAATCTGGGAAAGTTAATAGTGGACCTATTTTCCAAAAAAGAGTTGAGACGCGTAAATTATTTAAAAAAAATATGCGCAAAGTGCGCATTAACCAGAACCAGATTAAAGCCGATGCGATGACTAAAAGTATGATAACTGCAGACTTTCAATCATTCTGGAAACATACCAATAGAATGAAAGCGGTGAAATCGACTATATCAACGACTATAAACAAAGTTACAGGTGAAAAAGAAATTTGCGCCCTCTGGAAAAATCATTACAACGACTTGTATAAAGATGGCGAGGACAAGGCGTATCTCAATGATAAGCTCGAAAGCAACCTAACCATCAATGTAAGTGAAGTTGAGTGTGCCATTCGCAGACTCAAGGGCAATAGGGCAGCTGGGGTGGATGGAGTCACGGCTGAGATAGTGAAGGCCGCCCTCTGCAAAGTTAGTCTGCTGTGGGCCTTGGCTTTCACGGCGATGTTTCGACATGCATATCTACCGGATGATGTATGCACCTCACTCATCAGTCCAATCGTAAAAAACAAAAGTGCTGACATAATGTCAATAGACAATTACAGGCCGATAGCTGTTGCCACGACAGCAGCTAAACTCATAGAGTCTATCATGATGGAGAAAACCAATCAGAAATTAACAACATCCGATAATCAATTTGGATTTAAAAGTGGCTCTGGTACTGAAATGGCGATATTTGTACTGAAAAATATAGTCAGGAGGTATAATGATAAGAAAACGCCCATTTATGCATGTTTCATGGACTTGAAAAAAGCATACGACACGGTGAGTCACAACATAATGCAAAATGTATTACAGGAGGTCAAAAACCTGCCGAAGGAGGTTGGTGAAATGTGTCAAACATTGAACAACCATCTTTTATACAGAGTAAAATGGGGATCAGCTATATCGGACAAATTTAAAGCCAAAAGAGGCCTCAAGCAAGGTGGAATATCCTCACCATGCTTATTTAATTTGTATATCGACCCGTTGCATGAAAGGCTGATAAATACTAGGGTGGGCTGCTTCATGGATGGAAAACTCATCAACTCTATATCATATGCAGACGACATGGTGCTGATGGCACCCTCCTTGGCAGGGCTGCGTAAGCTCGTGGCGGTCTGTGAAGAGTTCGCCAATGAAAGACGGCTAATATATAATGAAAAAAAATGCGAAGTATTAGTGTTCAAGCCAAAGGGGTGGAACCTTCATGTACCCTCAGTCAGTGTCAATGGCAGAGAGATGAAACGAGTGCGGGAGTTTACATATTTAGGCCACGTGCTTAATGAAACATTAACTGATGACAATGACATCAAACGACAACTACGCTCGCACTGCAGGAAAGCTAATATGCTAGCCCGGCGGTTCGCACAATGCTCGGATATCGTTAAAAACAGGCTCTTCCTCGTTCTATGTACGCAACAATACACCAGCGAGTTGTGGTGTGACTATAAAGCACAAAGCATGAATGAGATGAGAGTCTGCTACAACATGGGCTATAGAGCATTGTTACGACTGCGGAAGACCTGTAGTGCGAGTGGGATGTTTGTGGCGGCTCAACTACCCTCCTGGAATGGGTTGCTGCGAACCCGAATGGCTGGGTTCAGAGACAGAATTGAATCCAGCGAAAACTCTCTGATCGTAGCAATCAGAGGCCTGAAATGGGAGTTGGGCATATGGCGTCATTGGGCAAGGAACTTGAAGCTTACGTAGCCTTTTTTCCCTGTTTAATATGTTCCTGATATTCTAATGTACAATGACCATGTATTTCTCTTTTCTTTCACTGTTTAACTATATATTTTGTTTGCTCTTTTTTCTCATATATTTCACCACATATTTTTTCATGTTTCTACATTTTTGCAATTTTCTATGTACTTTTTCTATTGATGTATTATTTTTTTATGGCTGGTCATGTATTGCACCCTCCACATGACTAAGCTGGAATAAACGCATATTATTATAATTTTCAGCTCTTCGGAAGCCATCTTTAATTTTCAAAAAGTGAAAAATGTCAAACTATGAGTAAGAGCAATATAGTAGTTCTTTACATTGAATCTAAAATAAAAATGAATTATTTGTATATTATTTCTTTGTATTTTTTTGTTGTTAACATTTTTGCATCTGAGAAAATCACAATTCTTATTTTTTTCAACACAAATAATTGATTCAAGATATTGATTTTCCCCTAGATCCTGTAATTTGTTTTTGTATTCCTTGACTTATTGTTTTTGAAGACACCAATCCAGTCGTGTGCCGGAGCACCAACTGTGATCCAAAAGAGTGAGCCTCCAAGGATCAGGGCTCAGTCAACACTCGCCCAGTTGTGCCCCGGAGCACCAGCTCTGATTCAAGGGAATGAAACTCCGATGATGAGTCCTCAGATTATACTAATTTATTGATTCATTGCTTCCACTTTTTATAGTACAAAATTGTATACTTATACCTTTTCCTTTTTGGGTGATTACAATAATAATTATATAGGGTGATTACAATAATAATTATATAAGTCTAGAAATTTCCATGCATACTAGGTCAGTTAACAAGGTGGCACATCCCCCTTCCTGACAAAGCATTATTTGATTAATATAAATCTAGAAATTTCCATATATTGCTTAAAAAATACAACAATATTTAAAAAAAATACTAGGTCAATAAACTAGGTAAGTAATGTTCCTTCCTGACAAAGCATTTTGACTAATTCAATGAATCAATAATTATTAATAAAAGTAAGTACATGATGTGGCTACCTTCTGGAACAATCTATGAAATTATGACTTATGTTAAAAAGTATTTTTAACGCTTACAATAAAGTAAAACTATGAATAAATAAAAATTCTGAAATAGCGAATGCATGGTATATCCAGAGTCATAATAAAAAGAGGGCTTGCATGAAAAAGGTTATGACTCTGAATGAAATGGAAGAAGTATGTAAGGATAGGAAGAAGTGGCGGCTAATCTGCAATGTTCATCCTTAGAATCACCTCTGATTTCAATAATGTACAAACTTTAAAAATCCTTTTACTGTTCATTGGTTCGCCCACACCTTGAGTATGCCAGTGAAATCTGATCTCCATTCTATGCTACCCACATTGACCGCCTTGAATCAGTACAGCATCGCTTTCTAAGACGAGTTGCTTGTAAATTGGGTCTATGTAGAGATGAGTATGCCTATGAAGACATAGAGAACACCCTGGGCATTTCATCTTTAGTAACACACAGACAATATGCTCAACTCATATGCATTTATACAATCATTTATAGTATTTTCGACTCGCCTCATCTTTTACAATGTATCAAATTAAATGTTCCGACGAGTAGATTTAGAATAAATCAATTGCTCTCCCTCAACTTTCATACTTCTAATTTTGGCTACTATTCTCCTATTACCAGAATTTGTCGTCTTGTAAATTCTTCCTGTCATCTAGATTTACGAGTATGTACTTAAGTTTGTCTGATTTCCGTAGAGCTTTGTTTTGCTGATTGAATTTTTGTCTTTCTTTGTAATTAATTGTAAGTTACCATGTCATAAAGTTATGTAAATGGACTATCATGTCCGTTAATAAAATAAAAAAATATTCATGTTACATTTTTTGTTTAGGTATGTAAGTATTGATTTTTTTTGTATAGATTTCTTTTAAGGGTTTTGTTGTTTTTATATACCTACTTAAATGTTATTTATTATTTGTGTTTGACTTATAGGTTGGTATAAGGCTGACCACCCATACTGTAAAAAATGGTTCGCTTGGCCGATTTCACCCGTGTCAGGGAAGGTTGGCAAAAGTTTCAGTGTTTATGTTCCTTTGCGGTTTAATTTTAATTTGTAAGAACACATTTAGCATTTGTAAGCGTGAACTACACATCGCACGTTTAATAATAAAGAGAAATAACTCAAAAATTGGGAAAATCGAGATTTTGTAATAAAACGCAAGAACAATGCGAAAAGAATAGGTAGAATTCGACAGATTTTCAATTTGGACAAAGATGAGCGAGATAAAACATCGGTCGCCTCTTTAATTCTAAACGAGTCGCCCAGTTGTCTGTCAAAAAACGAAGCATTTAGAGATGCTTCAATCTTTGTTTAAAGTAGACGTGCGTTTTTGCGGCGTAAAGTTGAATATTCCTGTTTAAAATTAAAACGTAAGTATTGTATTCATATTTTTTTAATCATAAAATGCAATATTTCGATTTACTTCTATTTAATATTTACAATGTAGCATTTTCAAATGAATCATTTTTACTTATTTCAGTTTAGTTTTAAATTGTGTTGGTGGTTTAAGAAGTAACTTGAGTTGTTTCAGTTTATTTTTAAAACGCCATCGCTTTTTTTGTAACATTAAAACCTATTTCAGTTTATTATCAAAATGTGATAACAGTAGGATTAAACTTTTGTTTTTATTTCAGTTTATTATTAAAAGTGTAGTAAATTTAACTAATGTTATTGTGATTTATTGCTTTTTCTGATTATGTAGGCGCTGCGCTGCGACAATGCAAAAATGTTTTCAAGAAGCCGAAAGATTTTAGGTCTACTAAATATTAATATCCCAGCCGTCGAACATGAGAAAGAATTACAGGCAGAAGAGATGGACATTGATTCATCTTTCAGATCCAACGTTTGTTTCCGAAGATACACTTGGTGAAGGCTGTAGGAGGTTTAACATAGTTCCGGCAACTTCAAGTCTTCAGATTCTGAGTCTGAAGTTGAGATTGAGCAAAGAGGTCGTAAACGAACCCGGCGTACACAAAATTGGAAACAAAAGAAGGGAAAACGATTGAGAAACCTTGGCGAAGAATATGTGTCTCTTTCTATGACTAAAAAAAATATGCCAAGCCGCTGTCTTAAAATACCATGTGGGGAGAAATGCCGCTTAAAACGCTCTCAAAACATAAACACTGAGGAAAGGTATGAAATATCCCGTAATTTCTGGAAATTAGGTGATTTAGGTGAGCAAAGAGCTTTTATTAATTCGTGCATGGGTGATCTGGTGCCCAAATATAAATATACAAATGCAGAAAAGCCAAGAGCTCCAAACCAAGCCTACTACTTAACCACAAAGAATGCCAGAACTAGAGTCTGCGAATTATTTTTCAAAAGCACTCTAGATGTGTCTGACCGCATGATACACACCATCCAGCACAAAAAATATAGCACTGGAATACTTCAAGAAGACCTTCGAGGAAAGCATGGGAACCACAGGCGATTGAGTAAGGAGTTAGTTGAAGACATAAAGAAGCATATCGATTGTATTCCTCGTATTGAATCGCATTATGTGAGAGCCACTACTTCGAGGCAATATATTGACGGTAGTAAAACAATCAAAGATTTATATGAAGATTTCGTTCAAATTCAAATTAAGACAAATAGGGAAACTGGAAATTATATGGCATTTTACAAAATATTTACAATGGAATTCAATTTGAGCTTTTATGAACCGCGAAAGGATCAGTGCGATCTGAGTACTTCCTATACTAACTTGAATGAAGAGCAGAGAAAAGATATTGAAGAGGTATACGAAAAACATTTGAAGGAGAAGGAGCTAAGCAGGCGTGAAAAAATTGCAGACAGGCAGAATATAGATTTAAATAACATTGTGGCAGTGTATGACCTAGAAGCAGTTTTGCAATGCCCCAGAGGTGCAACATCGGCTTTTTATTATAAATCCAAGTTCAATAGCTACAATTTGACATTGACAGAATAAGAAAGCAATACTGAGAAAAGAGAAGCATACAAAAATGTTAACTGTTATTTTTGGTCTGAATCTGATGCAAAGAGGGGTGCGATTGAAATTGGATCTTGCGTCTGGTATTTAAAAGATTTGTCTTCTAAGGCTGAAGAAACTGATAATAAAAATGTTATTTTTTCTATACGGATAACTGTTGCGGTCAGAATAAGAATAAATACAACGCAAGTCTGTATTTATTTGCAGTCCAGACTTTGAACATTGAAAGTATCACACACAAATTTCTAATACGTGGTCATACGCAGAACGAAGCGGATAGCGTCCACAGCCTTATCGAAAAGGAAGTGAAAAATAACTTGAAATCAGGACCTATTTACAGTCCTGACCAATACATAACGTTGATAAAAAATTCCAAGAAAAGTCCACCACCTATCAATGTTCACGAGCTAACTTATGATTCATTCTTTGATACAAAGACATTGCAAGAAAATATGGGTTACAATTTTAATGTCAATACAGGAGGAGGATCAGTAAACTGGAATGACATAAAACAGATAAAAGTCTTTAAGCAGAATCCATTTAGGTACAATTTACTACAAAACGTCCTATGAACAAGTCGAGATCTGTCAGGAAATTGATATTAGAAACAAACGAAAGAAGATGCCACACATTAATTCAATCTCTCTTGAAAAAGCATACACAGGAAAGCAAGAGTTAAGTGATAATAAGAAGAAAGACTTACAGGAACTTCTCAATAAAGGTCTTATTCCTCCATATCATCAAAACACCTACAATTATATTTTATCTGGTTAAGTCTATACTACCTGTATTTACTATTTTTATGGTGATTTTACATTATTTAGTGCTACGATAGTTTTTATAGTTTTTGTGTGTTAAGAGTTTTGTTTCTGAAGTTTATTTGGTTGTGAGCTCCAGATCTCAATTATTCCAAAGTCTACCTACTCGTAGGTTGAATAAAAAGTGCCTTTTAGCAAGTAAGTTGAGGAGTCCTCATTTCATTAAGACTCTTTTATTTTGAACTACTATTTGATTATTGTATGTAGGTATTAAGATTATCGCTTTACCTTACCGTGTTGTTTTAGACGAAACTTTTTAGATTATGCTAGCAGTTCCTACTTTTTATGTTATTCTTATATTTTTTGATCCCTTACTAGTTTACTTTCTAAGTCTTTATGTGGAAAACTTTTTGATTAAAATAGTAACCAAACCAAATCCTTGTTTTGTTTTTAACTGTTTTTATCATCATTTTACTAAATAATTCTGTGAATACAGAATTTATTTCACTTTAAATTTATGTTGTCAAAAATAGTACAAATAAGAAAGGAAAATATTTGGACATAAAGTTCAGAAGATATATAGTTACAGAACAAAAGAGAAGTAAGTCTCATTTATACACATGATTTATTTATTTTTTTAAAAGAAAAGAGAAATATTTAGTTATGTGCCATGGCTGATGTCGGTTTGACTACTTTGCTTTTGTAATAAACTGAAATAAGTATCAGGTTTGTTTTTCTTTGTACTTTTTTTTGGGGTTCCCAATATTGTAGAATGGTTATTGCTATACTTAATTAAAAGTCGAAATCTCTACTTTAAGATTCACGTCTTTTATTTTAAGAAATGAGACTATTTTAACCTTTTTTTTTACATTTAGTGCAACAAGTCAAACATACAAAACTTCAATCGTGATTTCCCAACATTGTTGTTTTTAGAGTTATTGCTCTTTATTATTAAACGTGCGACATGTCTGTGGGCATGCATTTCATATGAGCTTATATCTTTGCAACTTAGATTATATTATACTTTTAGTTCCTTGACTAATAAGCTGGTATGAGGCTGACCACGAAAAAATGGTTCACTTTGCTAATGTCATCCCTGTTTCAGGGAAGGTTGGCAAAAGTTGCAGAGCTTAATATGTTCATTTGAAATTGGGTTTTATATTGTAAGTTCACATGCGGCATGTGTAAGCGTGAACTTTTGGGAATTCATGTAATATATCTTTGCAAATTAAGATAATATGCCTGGCCAGGTCGTTAGGAAAGAGGTATAGCAATATATTTTTATTGGTTGCTAAGGACAGCAGTCCCGTAAAAGGCTGATGTTTTCTAGGCAAGAAAAAAGTTCAAACCTCATTCAGGTTTCCTTCCTTTCTTCTACAATCTAAGTTGCATAGATATATATTAACATTTAAAGCTCCTGTCGAATGCATGCCCAGAAAGAGACGCGTTTAAATTCGCGCTTACAAATGCTGAGTGTATAGGCACCTATAAATTTAAATCCAAACCTCAAATGAACATAAACCCTGCAACCTTCCTGTAACAGGGGTGACATTGGCAAAGTGAACCATTTTTTACAGTATGGGTGGTCAGCTTCATACCAACCTATAAGTCAAGGAATTCTGGTTTCCTAGTTTGTCCAGTGGTCTCTCACAACTTACGAGTGAATGTAAGCAAGGTTTACACATCAGCTTCTTGCAAATTTAATGAATAAAAGACACTGTAAGTATTGTTATACTGAAGTTTTTTCTTTGCATTTCATTTAAAGTTTTGTGTTATTTTTTGTCCACATTGTGGTTTAGGATCCTGGATCAGCATTATTTACACGAAGAAAACAAGCAGTGTGAGTTTTAGGCTTACACGGCCGGCTGATGATGCTGGAGTGATGTTTTCCGGGATCTGTTGCCGTGGTCTGTGGGAGCTGGAGCTTCCGGACGTTTCGCCCATTTCTACAATGGGCTTCTTCAGCGTGAAGTATAATGATGATGATGATTTTGATGAGAACTGTGTGTCATTATATCTTTGGGTTCGGATTAACGAGGCTCTACTGTACTTAAAAAAGATCTTTGAAATGTACTCTACACAACCATAGTATTTTTAACCGTATTCCCCACCACTGCAGTTACGCTATTACAAGGCCAAAAGATTTTTGTGTCATGGCTCAACCGATGGAGTGGAGTAGATTGCCACCCGGAGCGAGGGTTTCGGGATCTGTTGGCATTTTTAAGATAGGCTGAAATGGCATCTTTAAGAAATATCCCATTCTTGATAAGGCCCTTGGAAGTGTGATACAGAAAAACAGCACTCTTTTATCAAGTGGAAAATAAAAATAAATATTCATCCTCATAATTTGGAGTAAGCATGCAACTTCATTTTATTCACAAGTGCTAGCTTGCTAAAATAGATTTACTAACAAATGGTTATGTTATAATAAATTAACACTTACATACATCACAAATGAAGTAAACTTAACATGCAATAACTTTTAGCTGGCTATCGAGGCCGTTTCACAAAAAGAAGGTTCCCAATATGTACCCGAGTATAAAATATTTACATAAACTCTTGATGATGTAAATTGAAAAAAAAATTTGGAAACTTAATCACTCATTAGGGGTACTGATGTATCTTTCATACATTTTTCTATTCATGCGAGTTCCTTGACTTATAGGTTGGTGTGCGGCTGACCACCCATGCTGTAGAAAATGGTTCACTTTGCCAATGTCACCCCTGTTTTCAGGGAAGGTCGGCAAGAGTTGCAGGGTGTATGTCCATGTGAGATTCGGGTTTTTATATTGTAGGACCACATGCGGCATGTTTAAGCGCGATGTGCATGTCTGTCTATGAAAGTGCATATAATGTGAATCTTTAATGTTACATATATTTTGCACCTTAGATTAGATGCGAGCAAGGGGTTTGTCTAAATGTTTTATACTCGGGAGAAAGGTCATGATAACCAACATAGCAAATATTTGTCACTACAACAAGGAATGTACTGGTACATGGTTGTGCCTCAGAAACTTAAGCAATGGAATTTATGGGGATTACATAGAAGCTTGTAGATTATGAGATCTGAGATGGACTTTGAGTCCCCAGGCAGTCTGGTAAGCCTTGTCACACCAGCGGCAGGAGTGGGGCTTGACCCCTGAGTGTGTCAGCAGATGTCTCTCTAGGCCGATTTTGGAGAAGAACCCTTTCCCGCAGGTGCTACATATTTTGGTTCTCTCTTTGTTATGCACCAGCCGGACATGTGTGTACCTGCCGTTCCTAGACTTGAACTTCTTGTCGCACTGCAGGCACTTGTACTGCTGCACGGCACTGTGGGCGTCTCTCACGTGCCCCTTGTAGGAGCTGGGCTGAGCGAACCCTTTCCCGCACAGTTTGCAGATATACTTCTTTTCTCTGTGGATCCGCAAGTGTTCATAGAAATAATCCGTAGTGAAGGACTTCCCGCAGTATTGGCATTGCCGCACTTTCCCGACGCTGCTAGACTTGGACTTTTTGGAAGCCCGCTTCTTTTGTGGCTTGCGATCATCAACGTCACATGTGCGAACGTGGTCTTGATAGCTTTTCAAATGTTCAAATCCTTTACAACAAAACGGGCACACAAATGGAAATAAATGTTTTTTCATGTGCATTTTTAGCGTCTTAGGGAATGGATAAAACTCATTACAATATTTACAAATTTCTCCTTTTTTATTGAGAGGTGGATGTGAGTCACAACAATGTGTGTAGAGCTCCCTGGCCGTGGGGAACTTGTCACTGCAGCAGGTGCAGTAGAAGTAGGCGGGGGAGGGGGAGCCCTCCTCACTCTGCTCTGATTCCTTCTTTGCTTGTTTACCATCTTCACAGCTATCATTCGACACATCATTGACATCCGCATCCCACTTTTCTGAATCTCTGTCAGATTCCAGGAGATCTTCTTCATAATGCTCTGCTTCTACTTTCACATTGTGTTGGGTTTTATTTTCTGCATATTCCACTTTGATACTGTGACATTTAAATGTTTTATATGAATTGATAACGGTTAATCTAAATGCATATATATTTGTTAGCTGGTTGATGCAAACATCACAGACACTTTGAGGATATTCATCACCGATGTTGGCCTGAAACAAATATAATAATTTGTTATAAAATAACATGTAAAAGCATAGAACAGCAGTTCCAGCATGGGTCGGCAACACAGATATTTTCCCGATTACGAGACGGTCAGATAGTATTTTATTGTAAAAAAAACTTCACTAGTAGGTACATCATTAAGTACTTCCTTGCAGGTTCGAGGTCTCCCGAAGTTTACAATCTAGGATCTTTGTTTAGTAATGAATTAATTAAAGCTACACATATTTGCCTGTATTGAGGTCTCAGTACTGATACTATACAAGGAGCAATAATTCAGTCCAAGGGTTCCAAGTTTTTCAAGTGTAATTGTAACTCTGTCGCCGTTTTGCTAGTTGTCTCCAATTCTTCTTATCCTAGAAAATCTCTTTCAAATCATTCATATCCATCACCTTTTACAAACATTCCCTTATTTTAAAATCACTATTTACCACATTCTTTAACAATCTCCCCAATCTGATCAAGTCTAAATTTCATCTGTCTTCCCTTTTCTCTTCTACCTTTAACATTACCTCTGTGTATACACTTTGCAGGTCTTTCATCATCCATTCTTTCTGCATGTCACATACCTTTTGTACCTTTACTTTCACATCCTCTTTCATTCCACATTTCTCTTTTCTTGTTTAATTATAAAACTTGTCCGGTCGATAGCTCAGTTGGTAGAGTGCTTGCATTCCATGCCATGAGCTCGGGTTTGAATCCACCCGTTTTGGTGTTTATTTCAAACCCCAAAATAAAATACCGGCAAGGTTTACTCAGCCTTCACAAGAAATGTACCAGTTCCAGCCCCCTTGGAAGCTGGGAAACCTCCACTTCAACTGTAAGGCCGGCCTAGGTTCCACTGGCCACATGCGAAACCCTTCAGGTATAACGCGGCAAGAAGTTACACTATATGTGTGGCTTAAATGCGTGCGTATTGTTTCTTTTTTTTCAGAAGCATGGTGATACGTCCCAAATCGCCACATGCGAACCATTCGGCGGTAACGCCGGCAAGAAGTAACACTATTGGCGGTATTCACCATTACCATGTGAATGCTTAAGTTCTGCTAAGGAAAAATTCCTAGTACTTAAGTATCGAAATAGATTACTACTATTTCGATACTTACTAGAATTTTTTCCTTAGCAAAACTTAAGCATTCACATGGCAATGGTGAATCTAAGTTGCAAAGATATGTTACATTGGAGATTCACATTACATGCATTCTCACAACCAGACACGTACAAGTTCGCGCTTGCACATGCCTCATTCACGTGAACCTACAACATAAAAACCAAATCTAAAATGGACCTACACCCTGCAACTCTTGCCTTCCTTCCCTGTAACAGGGGTGACATTGGCAAAGTGAACCATTTTTACAGCATGGGTGGTCAGCCGCATACCAACCTATAAGTCAAGGAACATACACAATGATACATGCGAATACCGCCATATACTTATAGCTTACGTGCAAAAAAATAACAATAGTTTTGATGTGGCAGGCCCTGTATTTAAAATAGAGCATACTAATCCCTTGTATTTACAATGACCACACAGCTATTCCTTACCTTCGAAAACGCGTAGATCTCGATTCTACAGTAGACTTAGTTTCCATAGCAAATAAAACATACCGAAGGCAGTAAAACGATAATTTCGCATTGATCGCAATGCTTACCTGTATATTCAAATATTCCCTTAGAATAACAATTATCCTATCCCTAGAATTATTGAATTCAATAGAGGATGTGATATCTTTCAATTCAGTATCTGTTGACAGGCAACAGCGGCACATCGCTCCGGCATCCATGGTGATATATTGATGTTTGTGTAGACCGGGAGTGCTCTTCGACACTACATTCTACAGCCACAGCGCTTTCAAATTTAAAATGTATTGTTTGTTATTTTGCTATGTTTATTTAAATAAACATTTCGCCATTCACAAACTTCGCAGCATCCTCTCTCGAAAATAATAGCACAAATAATAGTAATAATAATAATATTTGACATCTATTCCGTGGTTTGCCAGTCTTCTAAAATTATTTTTCTTGTCGGTATGTCGTAGGTATTGAAAACGATGCTATATTAGGAAAAAGATGCACAATGTACCTACCTATGGAAGGGTTGGCGTTTTTTGTTTACATTTAAAAAAAAACAAAATCAGGAATGAGGTCCGCACGTGTATTACCACAGAAAATATTGCGTCATCCAGCCGGGTTGGTAGGGAAAACGCATACAAATATTTTTTTATTGGTTGCTAAGGACGGCAGTAGAGATTGCAATCCGGATTCTTCGAAATTCGAAAATAACTGAAAAATCCGGATTTTCTGGAGTTTTTTTAAATCCGGTTTTTAAAACTCAAATCCGGTTTCTTCGGATTTTAGCCAAAATTGAGTTCAATGCATAATATTTTATATTTATCCACAAATTTTCATTCTAAGTAGTTCGATTACCTACTCTAATAAGCAAATTCGAACAATATTTGAATTGGTAGGATTAGCTATAGGCTGTAGGTACTTTGTTTGAGCGAATTTGGCGCGAAATCCGTGATTGGCTCTGTTTATGCCCATATAAGGCAATAAACCGAGCAACGCGAGACGTGCGCGTGCCGCGGGCGCGACGGACGCCCCGCGCCCCGCTCACTCACCGAGACACTTGACGCTTTCATGTTTTTAAGATCTCATTTTCTAAATAAGACTGATTAATATGTACTAAATTAATGTCATAAACTATAAATTAATGTCACTAAATTAATGTTATCTTGTGTGAAAATTTCTAACCGACCATTGTTTGACAACGGCAAATTTAATTTGAGGATGAATAATACGTTTTGTTGCATTTGATTTTATGTTATGTTCAGTTTATGACTATGTTAGTTAACTAATTTACCTATATAAGGGAAAGATGACTGATACCCAAAGTTTTGTTGATTATTTTAGTTGATTTTATTTGTCGTGTCTGAATAAATGCAGATTTTAAATTCTGTTTTATTTCAATTTATCAAATCACCTTAAAACTTAGAAAAATCCGGATTATCCGGTTTATCCGGATTTTAATCAAAGGAAAATTGGAAAATTCGGATTTCAAAAAAATCCGGATTTTGCATTCTCTAGACGGCAGTCACATGATAGACTGACGTTTACTCCCCGAGAAGTTTTTTTTAAATAGATTTGTGAAGAGGAATGCAATTCACCAACCTGTTCTGCCTGGCCAGAAACAGGTATTATACCATCAATTAATATTGCATTATTGAGCCTTAAGTTTGTTATTTTGGGCTGAAATGATGATTTTTTTAAGTTTTTCAACTAAACAATATGATTTATTGTCGATGTGTACTTTGTTATTAAGGTATACTTCAGAGGTAGGTATCTATATGTCTATAATCTAAGTTGCAAGGATGTATATTTTCAAATATGCTTTTCGCTGGGTTAAAAATTCATATACCTTTACCAGAGACGGGTCACTATGGTCTATACAGCCTTATAGTAACTGGGTCTTGTTTGAGAATTGGCACTTTATACAGCTACAACCAAGCTTGCAGAGGGCTCTTGAGGTGTGATTCACACAAAAGCAGCGCTCACCAAAAAAATCATCCTAATATGATTATTAATATTGACATTTAAGGCGTGTATTTAATGCACACCCACAGGTGTAAGTTCGCGCTGTACATGCTGCATGTGAAATAGAAAAAAAATCTCACATCAAAATGGCACTTGTTAACTTAAACAATAATTCTATTTTTAAGTGTAAATCTATTTACACAGTGAAAGTCCATTTTTATTCATTAAAAATTCAAATGGATAAAATCAGAGTTTTAATTCACTTATTTATTTATTTTTTTGCTCAAACATTTTCGTCTAATGAGGCATCTTCAGGAGCAGAATGGTTACAAATATTTTTATAAAACAATTTTCAAAACAAAATCAAAAATTCTGCTCCTGAAGATGTCTCATTAGGCGAAAATGTTTAAGCAAAAAAAGAATTAATAAATAAGTGAATTAAAACTCTGTTTTAATCCATTTGAATTTTTAAATAAGTACAAAACAATTGATCCGCAGTTTCATCGATAAATATAAATAAGGTGCTAATAAATAAATCACTTTTGTGTTCTTTCGGGTTTGACCATGTTCTACTTGCAGCTCCCACATCTGTGGACGTTTCGCTTTCACGAGTAGAAAGCATCTTCAAGGCGAGTTTTCGAAGCTCCGTGGCAGTCTTGTAAACTCGCCTTGAAGATGCTTTCTACTCGTGAAAGTGAAACGTCGGCAGATGTGGGAGCTGCAAGTAGAACATGGTCAAACCCGAAAGAACACAAGAGTGATTTATTTATTATTAGCACTGGCCATGAAAGTTTTAAACTTTATAAATAAGGTACATTTTACAGGTTTACACATATGGGAATATGTAGTTTTTATTATCAGAAATATACATGTTATTTTACAAGTACTATTTTGATAAGGACTAGACTCCAAGACTCCCCAAATTTACTAAAGCCCCTCTTCTCTGTCAGATCTTGACAGCTTTGGGATATTATGCCGCCATATTCACCAATCTTACAAGCACTGCCCCTAGGCTAATCGTGTTATTGTTTTACCAATCATATATGTGAGACTTCAGTCACATTTCTATCCTTGAGATCAGCATCATGAGTTTTAAGATGGATGTTGAGCCCAGAGCGTGCCTTGTAGGAGTTACTGCACACGTGGCAAGAGAAAGGTCTTTCCCCTGTGTGAGTTCGCATATGCTTTGTGAGACACATCTTTGAGAAAAAACCTTTTCCACACGTAGGACAGATATGCTTGATGACTTTTTTGTGCGCGGTCTGAATATGAGTGTACCTACCAGATCTAAACTTGAATTTCTTATCACAAAAATTACATTCATAGCCTTGAGTGGTGCTATGAAAATCTCTAACATGCATTTTATAAGTTGTAGGATCTACATATCTCTTTCCGCAAATTTTGCATTCATATTTCTTCTCTTTATGAGTCCGTTCGTGTGCCCATAAATAGGAGGACTTGACAGACTTGCCGCAGAAGTGGCATTGCCGTAAAACATCATAGTTGACATATGTGAGGTCCCCAGGATCAGTGGTCTTTAATGGCGGGTCTACATCTCCACTCACATCACACACGCTGACGTGCTGTTTGTAGCTTTTCAAAACTTTAAAACCTTCCACACAAAATGGACAAACATACGGGAACAGATGACATTTTATGTGCATTTCTAGTGTCTTTGGGAAGGGATATAGGTCATTGCAATATTTACAGTGCACTCCTTTCTTGTTAATGGGCGGATGTGAGTCGCAACAATGTGTGTAGAGCTCACTGGCCGTGGGGAACTTGTCACTGCAGTAGGTGCAGTAGAAGTACGAGGCAGAGGGCGAGTCCTCCTCAGTCTGCTCCAACGCTTTCTCTTCTTGTTTACCGTCTTCACAGCTATCGTTTGACAGGTCGCTGACATCCACATCCCATTTTTCTGAGTCTCCGTTAGATTCCAGGAGATCTTCTTCATAATGCTCTGCTTCTACTTTCACCTTGTCATCGCCAGCACCCTGCTTGGTTTTACGTTCTGCACATTCAGCTTTGATTTTGAAATATTTATATGTTTTATGTGAATTGATAACAGTTTTTCTAAATGTATATATATTTGTTAATTGGTTGATGCAAGCAAGACACACACTTTGAGGATATGCATCACCGATTTTTGCCTGAAAAATAATAAATGATTAATTATCACATTCTTATTATATTATTATATTAATTATAATTTATCACAAAGAGGATGTGAAAGTTAAGGTACAAAAGAATGTGATGAGATGGTTTGGGCATGTGGAAAGAATGAATGATGATAGACTGACAAAGTATGTATACAAGGAAAGTGTGCAAGGAAAAAGAGGGAAGAGTCGACCGTGAAAAGTATGAAGTAATCAGATTGAGGAGATTGTGAAAGAATGGGATATACTAAGTGAGCGTAAAAGAAGAAAAAGGTGATTGAATGAATTGAAAGAGGTATGTAAGGATAGGAAAAAATGGAGGCAGCTCTGCAGAGGCTCTGGCCACCCCTAGCGGAATTAAAGTATTGAAGCAACCAGACGTATGCCATAAATAAGACATTCACAGAAAGCAAAAACCAATTTAGTATTTCAAATAAAATAGTTTAGTTTCTGTGGATATTGAAATATTCTACTAAAGGGCGCTCACATGCATTAGTAGGAGGGTGTACGCGTGACCGCTTCTACGCACACACATAACTACTAATGCATTAAACTCGACCAGTCTGCACCATCATGGTTGATAGCTAAATGACGGAAGGCTTTTATTCCGTAAGTACTTCACCTGTATATTCAAATATTCGGTGAGAATAAATATTATTCTATCCCTTGAATTGTTGACTTCGACCCAAGAAGACAAATCCTTTAATTCCGAAGTTCTTGAAAGACAACAACGGCATACCGCCTCGACATCCATAGCGTATGGTTTATGCGTGTGATATAACACTCAAAATGAATTTGTATAAAGTCTTTTTTTTTTTTGTAATTTATAAATTACTATTTTTATTTTAAATATAAGTAAAACAGTCTTATCTGTCTTATAAAATTACACCATTTGACGTTTGTCAATATTGTATTGGAGAAAGACCGATCAGCATAAATAGTGAACGTGTTTTTTTTTGGAAATCATAGCATTTAAAAAATATGTTTCACAGTTTGCTTTTTAAAAAAAAAAATATATTAAATTTGTTTCAAGAATGCATTATTTTTAAAAATATCTAAAAAGGCTTGTTAGCTCTCGGTAGTTCATAGACTATTTTTCCAAGACCGTCCTTTTTGACAGCGATTTCATTATTATGAGAACTTGAGTTGCTGCATTTCGTAATTAAATTATTAAAATGACTATAATGGTTATTTTTCGTAACTGTGATAAATTATTTAATCTTGTTAATAAACCTATTTATAAGGTAAGAGTACGAGCCCGTGTCATTTTCCTGTATCTGAATAATTTCGATTCATATATCATAACCTAAAATATGTTACAGAGTCACGTAAAATGGATGTCAAAATATGCAGAACACAAACCTCTGGAGAAAATCAGAAACATTGGCATCTCTGCTCACATAGATTCCGGCAAGACCACATTAACAGAACGCATTTTATATTACACGGGGCGTATAGAATCCATGCACGAGGTTAGTACTAAATCATTATCCATACCGCTGCGCGCTGCATCGCAAGTCCCGGCTTGTGTGTAAAGCCGGAGGGCTAGGGTTCTATTTCCACCAAGGGAGTCACCAGAAAGGTGTACTCAGCCTTCGCGTGAAATCAGTATCTGCCATCTTGGGAGCAGCAAAACCTCCGTTTCAAAAATTAAATGTTTGGCGTAAAGCTGGCATCCTTACCTGTGAAAGAAATAGATTCCACTCTCAACATTTATAAGTTCACGCTCACACATGCTGCATACACACATGAACTTACAAAATTAAAATCCAAATCACAAATTAAAAAAAACCCTGCCACTTTTGCTGATCTTTCCTGAAACAAGGGAGACATTAACAAAGTAAACCAATTTTAAAAATATGTGTGGTCAGCTCCATACAAACCTATTTGTCAAGGAATCATCAATAAATAAATAGAGCATTGGAGCAGTTTGGTGTACCATATCGCTTATGCCCTAAGGCATAGTCTAAGTAAAGCGAGGTCTTGTTATTGTAAGTTTCCAGGCAACCGTCAACGAAAGTTATCAAACAACAATTGTTCTTTTATGTCTCTGACGCTCTCTTTTTTATGTTTGACGCTATTATCTCGTTTCTCTTCTTTCATTGAACACCTAAGTACTAAATAAAGTTTTAAACTTTCACTTTCACTTTCATGGTCGGTGCTTAATGATATAGTTTTTCTCGGGTTAGACCATGTTCTACTCGCAGTAATTTTGTCTGCCGATGTTTCATTCCCTCGAGCGGGGAACATTATCAAGGCTCGTAGCGACGGAGAACCTTTATCCTCGGTTTACTTTTGGCAACTGGCTGCTGATGCTCTTCTCATCGCTGTCATCATGTATCTTCGTTGTGATTGGCGGGGTGGATGCGCTGGGGGGTGGCTGCGCATGCGCAGGGGTACACACAGACGTGCGTACAGGCGTGTGCAGGGGGGTGCACAGGCTCCGGCGTGTGTGTAAGCTCGGGTGTTGGTACGTCAGCGCCGTCGGTATAGGGTAGGTACCTGTATTACCGACGTTAGCGCAGATCGCCATATTTTATTCAATTTGATGCCCTCTTCTTTTTTATTGAAATTTTGATGTTTGTGAATTTCAATGGCCTCCCTTTATAGCCTTAGTACTAAGTTCACTAGCACGTTCATTACTATGTGAAATAATTGACATACACCATCTATATCTGTTATATTGATTAATAGTGTATACTTACGATGCTATGGATATTTAATTTCGGATATGTTTAATATAATCTAATCTAATCTAAGTTGCAAAATATATGTAACATTAGAGATTCATATTATATGCATTTTCACAAAACAGACACATATAAGTTCGCGCTTAAACATGCCGCATGTGGTCCTACAATATAAACACCCGAATCCCAAATAAACACACACCCTGCAACTCCTGCTGACCTTCCCTGAAACAGGGATAACATTGGCAAAGTGAACCATTTTCTACAGCATGGGTGGTCAGCCGCATACCAACCTATAAGTCAAGGAATATATACACAACAGATTACATTTTTAAAATCAACAAATTATAATATGGATATGGGAATAATATTATTTCGGTTTTGGATACGGATATGGAATCATTTCGCACATCCCCTAGGTTCGGTTTTGAATATAAGAATGAACAAAAAAATGTCCATAGGTACCAGTACAAAACATAATATACATATGTCAACGACGATACCATGTTGAAGCACCGGTTCTCATCAGATCACCGAAGTTAAGCAACATTGGGCGCGGATGCTACCTGAATGGGTGACCGCTCAGGTACACCGCGTGTTGTTGGCATTTCTTGGACCGGTCCGTAGTCCAGTGGCAACACTTCGGACTCGTAAATGGAAGGTTGTGGATTCGAATCCCAGCGGAGCACAAAAAAATACTTTGATTGATTGTCCTGATGATGCCTTGTAGGCGAAAGTACTAGACAAAAATAAAAAAATATAAAAGTGAATTAAAACTTTGTTTATTTAATTAATAGACAAAAAAATATCATTTATATTTCCAAATGTCCTCTTCGCTGGGTTGAAAAATTCATAAACCTTTACCAAAAACCGGTCACTGAAAGGTCCATCCAACCTTACAACAACTGGGTCTTGCTTGAGAATTGGCGCTTTCTACAGCGATGACCAAGCTTGCAGAGGGCTCTTGAGGTGTGATACACACAAAAACAGCGCTCACCAAATAAATCATCCTAATATTATTATTATTGTATAACATAAAATTGTGAATGAATAAGCCGCCATTACAGATTAGCCGCCATTTCTCCCTGTCCTTACATACTGCGTTCATTTCATCCAGAGTCGTAACCTTTTTCATATATTGTAGGTTAAAGGAAAAGACAATGTGGGAGCTACGATGGACTCCATGGAGCTGGAGAGGCAGCGCGGCATCACCATCCAGTCCGCGGCCACCTACACCATCTGGAAGCAGCACAACATCAACATCATCGACACACCGGGCCATGTGGACTTCACGGTGGAGGTGGAGCGTGCCCTGCGCGTGCTGGACGGCGCCATCTTGGTGCTGTGCTCCGTGGGAGGCGTACAGAGCCAGACTCTCACCGTCAACAGGCAGATGAAGAGATACAGCGTACCCTGCCTCGCTTTCATCAATAAGCTGGACCGCACTGGAGCCGATCCTGACAGGTGTGCGCATTGAGTAATAACATACGGTGCTATTCTTAGACATTTTAATCGTCCGTTGAGTCCACGCTTTGACAAACTAATGATGCATTCGTATGAAGACCTGTCAATCCAAGATGGCCGCAAGTGAACAGCTGATTAGTTTTCATACAAATATTAACAAAATTTGTTAGGTAAGAATGACCGTGGGGATGAGACTTCCAGCCCGGGCATCATTAGTTTGTCAAAGCGTGGACTTAACGGACGACCAAAATGTCTAAGAATAGCACTGATAAAGGAGCAGAAACTAACTTATGTGCATTGATACATCCCAACAAGCAAACTAGTCATATAAAAAAACCGTTATACGACTTTAAGTCATATAAGAGTTGTATAGCAGTTATTAAATGATCTGTTCGTCGTATAGACGTTGTACATCCGACTGTTAAGTCGTCTGACTAAATAGTCGTATAACATCGTCTAATAAATGTTTTAACAACATAATTATAAAACTATCACATAATGGTTTTATTAAAACGTTTACTCAACACAAACCTAAGTCGTATAAACATTTCAGTCGTATAAAGGTTTTTTAAAGACAATTTTGTCGTATAAGAGCATTTGGATAACATCTATACAACTTTTTTTAGAAATTCTAAAACAAAAAACAATGGCGCTCGATCACGCAGTCTTTCAAAAACGTTTATTCGACCAAAGGTTATATAACAGTCGTATAACGGTGTATCGATGACTTGCACTAAAATGGCTGACCATAAAGATATAAAATGTTTTAAAAATGTTTTTAAAAATTGTCAAAAATTAGATTATCCTTAGAGGGCGACAGTAAATAACTTAGTATCATGATATATAATACCAATGAAATGACATTCCCATAGAAATCCAGACGTAATCCAATCTTTACCATATACTCAACACATATTCAATATTAATACTAATAATAAACCATTTTAACTTACCTTATTGTCTACTTTGTCCAATTTTTGACACAAAAACCACCTCTCTTCAGAAAAGTCCTCAGTCCAGTGAACATTAAAACATATTGGTCATTTTAAAACCTTTATATGACTCTTTGGTCATGTAAATGTTTTCTCTGTACTCTTAGGGCCGTTCTTATAAACGCTGGACTAAATATCCGTAAGTAAATCCTCATTTTACTAACGGATGGACGTTAACGGACTGATCTTACCGATGGTCGTCCTATAAAGCTTTTTTAACCGTCCGTTAGTTCTCAATAATGCACTCGTATTTTTGATGATTTTTTGCGTGCATTCATGAACATATGTCATCCATTTGCTGTCAGAGAAGAAACATAACCTAAAGTTGCGTATGACAAACACGAAAACGACTGATACAGCCCTATTTTAATGAATTCTCTATCACTGTCGGAAGAAATTATCTTCAACAGGATAGAGCGTAGAAGTCCAATGGCACGCTAAACTCACCGCAAAAAAAGAATGCTTTGACAGCTGACCTAACCTCAAACCTTAACAAACCGACCAGTATCTACCTGGAAACCGGGGGTCGGCTGTCGGTTAGATCCGCCGGTAAAATTAAACCGAAAATTTACGAACGAATTGTTATAATACAGAAAAACGAAATTTGTACCAAGTTTTGGTTTATTAGATTTGTCATTTAACAAACGGATGTTTATAAGAACGGCCCTTATACAACGTTTTGGGATTTCTGTAACCTTTTTACTATCTTTACTCAACTATTTGTTGTTATCATAAAACCTTTATTTAACCATTATACGACCAATAGGTCGTATAATTTGCGCCACTTTCGCATTTTATAAACGTTTTCGTAACGTTTATATGACCAATCTTATCGGACCAGAAGTTGCAGTAAAACGTTTTCTCAACTTTTATACGACCTTTTTTTGCTAGTTGGGATACCTACTGTCTAACACTTAAGCTGAAGTCCTGTCAAACATTGCAGTTCTGTATCATACAAAACATGTTTTTACGTGTCAATTTTTATGTTTTCTTGCTTTCTCCATTTTGTGTTTTGACACCCAATTACTGTCAATAATGTCTTAAAAATAATGCCTTTTTCCTGTAAAATTTGTAAATTTTATCCATCACAAGATGTATACCGCATGCATCTATGTTAGGACTGCTCCGGCAATAATACGAACACGGCAATGCTGCCACCTTTCTAGAGGCATTTTTACATTCGCCAGAGTTTTTTTGTACACATGGAAACGCAACTGTGAAGTGCTTTCTTCTCTTTCTTACTAATGACCATTTTTCGTAAGTAGGTGGAAACCGATATATAATGTTTATTTTCATTAAAATAATTTCTAGTCCACAGATATTATAAATCAATGGGTGTGCGCTTGATACATAATCAAAATAGACTGTTGTCGATAATTTATGTATTTATTTATACAAAAATATATCTTGATAATACAGTTATACACCAGGGCGTTAAATGCCCAAAAATAAATAATAAAATACATGTTAGTAACAAAACTTGTAAAACAAGGTAGCAAAAAAAATACATCAAACCCTTACATTATAATAAGTACAACAGTAGCGTACATTCCATAAAGACCTTTAGTCCTTGCTTAGCTTTCCTGGTAATTATCATTATATTTATCGCATTAATTTCTGTAAGAAAAATATCTGCCGGCGCTTAAAATATGCTCGTTTATTTGAGGGCGTACCTAAATTAATGATGGGACTCTGTTGGGCACAAAAAAGTAGATCTGCTCTCTCAAAACCGTCTAAGACCTAGATCGCTTTTTTTATGATCGCCCCTGAAGTACAACACATGCAGTTCTCACTCAAGCAAGCGTCTTTCTAGCAGAACCTTCCACTCATGCAGCAATCCATTCATTCGGTAAGACTTCTAGGAGTCTTACTGGATCGTAACCTGACACTGGATAGGCAAATAGATGCCACAATAGCTTCTTCTTTTTTTTCGCTTCGCCAAATAAAGGCAATAAGAAAATGTCTGCCGTCAGATGCGGTTAAGACCCTGGTGAGTGCGTTTGTGATGTCTCGGATTGACTATTGCTCGACGCTTTATAGTGGTCAGCCGAAGAAACAGTTTAATCGCTTTCAATCTGTGTTGAATTCGGCAGCAAGACTCATATTCGGGATTCCCAAATTCGCTCACATCACCCCGCTGTTAAAAAAACTTCATTGGCTTCGTTTCCCGGAGAGGGTGGTCTTCCGTGTTTGTTTAATGGTATATAAAGCCATCAATGGCTTGGCCCCACCTTATCTGGCTGATATGATTTCACCTGTTGAAATGGGTGTTAGGAGGCAGACACTCAGATCTGCGGGTGATGGAGTAGTCAATTTGGTTCAGCTGCGCCGTCAGATTCGTACAAACTTCGGAGACCGCGCTTTCCGTGTTGCGGGGCCGGTGGAGTGGAACAGACTGCCACCCGGAGTGAAGAACTCCAAATCTGTGGGTGTATTTCGAGGAGCACTCAAGGCACACTTGTTTAGAAAGTCTTATCCATGATCGGAGAGGGCCCTTGAGGTGTGACACACACAAAAACGGCGCTCTCTTATCATGTGTAATTTAAAATAAATCAGCCTGTTATTATTATTATTATTATACGACAGGTACGGAACCGAGGTGGTGGCGGATTATCAAAAATGGCTTTTCTGTATGGAGGTAAGCTATGACAGGCATGTGCATAGGATCTATAGGCAAATACATTTCAGAATAAATATTTTCTCCCAATCCTTTAAAATAACTCATTTGAAATTGACTGAAGTGCTAACGATGGCTCCAATCGAACGTAAATTTTGTTTTTTTTATTCTCAGTATCAATGGCGTCTGCTCTGATGAAATATCCTCACTTATACCCCCTCCTCTCGTCACAACAAGGGCAACTCGTAGAACGGCTCACAACCATTCATTTGCAGTGATATCAAAACTATGAGAACTTGGTGTTTTCACGACTTATTCCTTAGCCAAACTGCCCGCTTATGGAATAAGTTACCGGTATCTGTGTTTCCACCTTAATTTAATCTTGTCCTATTCAAATCCAATGTCAATCGCCATTTCCTCTCAGTGTCTCAAAACAAAAGCAACGCAACACACACCACAGCACTGTGCAGCTAATGGCCCTGCAACCGAATAAGGACATCAATTGCCACAACCCCAACACCTCTGTGGCACTACAACAAGTGTCATAGACCCTTAGAGTATCTTGAATCTAGGGAGTCCCCTCACAAGCACCCTTAAAAAAAACCAAAATGAACCAAACCCTTTTGAAAATAAGCTCCGTAACTGCTACTGTCTTTCCTTGAAACAACGGTGGCATTATCAAAAGTGAACCTAGTTTTTACATTGTGGGGGATTATCCTCATACCAACCTATTGGTGCGGGAAGGCGCACTTGTTAACTTATTTTTTGGTTCCAGGGTTGTGAACCAAATGCGCACCAAGCTGCAGCACAATGCTGCGTTCATTCAGCTGCCGATTGGGCTGGAGCGCGACTGTCGGGGCCTGGTGGACCTGGTGAGGCAGGAGGCGCTGTACTTCGAGGGTGACCTTGGGGATAATGTCAGGCGGGACGAAGTTCCCCAAGACATGAGGGCCCTCGTGGAAGACAGGAGACAAGAACTCATTGAGCATCTTTCCAACGTAGACGACACTTTTGGTGAGCATCAAATCAACAATGTCTATTAGCCAAAGAGTCTAATAAATAAATAAATACAAATATTAGGGTCCCGAGGGGGCTGGTACTCATTTCTTGTGAAGGCTTAGTAAACTTTGCCAGTTTTTTATTTAGGATTTGAAATAAACACCAAAACAGGAAATCATTTCTGACACCCTAGGTGAGATTCAAACCCCAACTCTCGGCATGAAATGCAAGCACTCTATAGCTCTAGTATCTACCGGACTCATTTTTTGTTTTATCTCAGTGTTAACAAATATAATTATTACTCAGTTAGGTAGTTAAACGTTTCAGATTATAGTCAAACCGTTATGGGAAAACTCTCGATGTTTCGTTGGTGATATAGCCAACATCTGCTGGAGACATCCTCTCTGAACGATGACTGAGGATGAATTGTTTTTTTATTCACAAAACAATTTTTTAAGACTGATTAAACCTAACAATATCACAACATTTTCTAAAAAAATCTAAACATTGTTCTTTTATTTGTTTTGTGGCATTTTAAGAATAATATTTGAATATTCAATAGGTGAGTTATTTTTGGCGGATAAGACACCGACAGTGGAAGACTTCCAAGCGGCCATTAGACGATCGTGCCTGAAGAGGACCTTCACTCCTGTGCTGGTAGGGACAGCACTCAAGAACAAAGGGGTGCAGCCCCTGCTGGACGCCGTGCTGACCTACCTGCCACATCCTGGGGAAGTCATCAACCAGGCCATCGTGGGAGAGAAGACGGAGCAAGAGCATGAAGTGAGGGATTTATGTTATTGACTTTAAGCTGCAATTACGATCCTGTACCATGATTACAAAATAAATAAACAATATTTGATGAATGAGAGTTTTAGGCTCGTCATCATCGTCGTGCTGAAAAAGCCCATTGCAGGCATGGGCGAAACGTCCGGATAGACCACTGTAAAAGCCCATTGCAGGCATGGGCGAAACGTCCGGATAGACCACTGTAAAAGCCCATTGCAGGCATGGGCGAAACGTCCGGATAGACCACTGTAAAAGCCCATTGCAGGCATGGGCGAAACGTCCGGATAGACCACTGTAAAAGCCCATTGCAGGCATGGGCGAAACGTCCGGATAGACCACTGTAAAAGCCCATTGCAGGCATGGGCGAAACGTCCGGATAGACCACTGTAAAAGCCCATTGCAGGCATGGGCGAAACGTCCGGATAGACCACTGTAAAAGCCCATTGCAGGCATGGGCGAAACGTCCGGATAGACCACTGTAAAAGCCCATTGCAGGCATGGGAAAAACGTCCGGATAGACCACTGTAAAAGATTTCGGAAAGCAACTCTCCGATGTTAACGGACATTTGATATACCGCTAGCTGGAGAAATTTTCTATTAACCCTTTAACTGCGGGTGACACGCATAGGCGTCAAGTGTAAACATACATACATACAGTGCAGCTATCAATCATAGACATCATCCAACTTTGAACTTATCCCTGACATCTGTGTTAAAGAATTCAAAAGTCTGCATGTGAAATGTGCTAAACCTTTGTGATTTTTGTTCTTGACTAACTAATACATGTGACTGTACACATAGTTTATTCACAATGTCGTCAATCAATTAAGGTGGAAAACAATAAATGTTTTAAAAATGTGTTTGACAAAGTATTCCGTACTGGGGGTATTCATATAGCCAGAATATTCAGAATCGTAAAGGTTAATGATGTTTCATTGATTACATTGACTAGACAGCAAGGGTGTATCCCGAGGATATTAGTTATAATCCCAATGAAATATCAAGGATAAAGTAGGCTCTCCAGTAAAGGTTCGTTTAATACCCTTATTTGAATATAAATTTGAATTCAATTTAATTGTGCGTTGCAGATTGTGTTGGACTCCCGGCGTGACGACACAATGCCGTTTGTGTCTCTGGCGTTCAAACTGGAAGTGGGAAAGTTTGGTCAGCTGACTTACATGCGCTGCTACCAGGGCACGCTCAAGAAAGGAGAGTCCATCTTCAATGTGCGCACAACCAAAAAGGTATTCTTATTAGTTTGCTCATTTTGAGTATTGATTTTTACTAGAAACATTGTGATATAATGAAAATGGGTAATTTCAGGGGGCATGTCACAACCGATACTTTTATTAATTGAAAAATAATTTTATCTCTTCTGAAATAAATGTGCATTATGCATCTTCATCTTCAAATCTCGCCGATCATTGTTGATGACCATACCATGTTGAAAGCACCGGTTCTTGTCCGTTAACCAAAGTTAAGCAACAAAGTTGATTACTTATAAACTGAATTATAATTTTTTTACTAAATAGGTTTATTGTATTACTGATTTTTCTCTTCTATCTTTTTGTTTCATTTTATTATTGTTTTTGTTTTTTCTTTCTTTCACCAAAAATTTCAACTTTATCTCTTTTCTATAAAAGTTTTTTTTTTTCCTTTTTCTGTATAGATAGTAATTAAAATTTTCAACTTTTACTTTTACTTTTATCATACTGGTATACCCATGCACAGGCTATGCCTATGTGGGTTTCTCTTTTAAGTTTTTTTTTGAAAATGTGTATGATTATCTGTATTTTTGAAGAGGAATATTAATAAAAAAAAAAAAAAAAAAATTGGGCGCGGATAGTATTTGGATGGGTGACCGCCTGAGAACACTGCGTGTCGTTGACATTTCTTTGACCGGTCCGTAGTCCAGTGGCAACACTTTGGAATCATAAATGGAAGGTTGTGGATTCGGATCCCGGCAGAGCACAAAAAATATACCATTTATATTTCCAAATATGCTCTTCGCTGGGTTGAAATATTCATAAAAACATTTACCAAAGACCGGTCACTAAATAGGGTCATCCAGCCTTACAGCAACTGGGTCTTGCTTGAGTATTGGCGCTTTGTAGTGACGACCAAGCTCGTAAAACAACACCTCTGCCGCACTTAAACAAGTGTCATGGACCCCTAGAGTCTTTGAAATCTAGGGAGTCTCTCACACAGGATTTCTAAAAAAAACCTTCTGATAAGCCTCAGTCTTTTGCCGCAAGAAGGTTGAACAAGACTAACTCCACTTTGTTTTAGGTCAGGGTATCTCGTTTGGTGCGCCTGCACTCCAGCAACATGGAGGACGTGGAGCAGGTGTTTGCTGGGGACATATTTGCCTTGTTTGGAGTGGACTGTGCCAGCGGAGACACATTTGTGACTGATCCCAAGAAGCAGATATCCATGGAGTCCATCTTTGTGCCGGATCCCGTGGTGTCCATGTCCATCAAGCCCGTGGCCTCTAAAGACAGAGACAGCTTCTCCAAGGCCATGGCCAGGTGACTCTTTCTATCATCTCTGCAATTTTTCTTTAACAGGCATGAAATCCCTCTTCAGCATTTTAATGGATTAACTTATTTCTGATAAAAGTATTTTTTTAATTAGGAGCCATGTTGACTTTGTTAAAATATTTCAGTTCCCCAACTATTAACGTGACATATCTCTATTGCTTGTCTTTGAGAGCTTAATATGTTTCTAAAGATAACAAATTTCACCTTTGTGTTTTTAGAGAGATTTGTTTAAGTCTCTATTGAAGTGATTTGCAGTACCCAGAGAATAAAACATTGTCTCACTCACCTTAGCCCGATTGCATTCTATAATATAATCTATAATCTAAGTTGCAAGGATATATTCATTCAAAGCTCTCAGATGTATGCCCACAAACAAACACGTGTAGTTCGCGCTTACAAATGCTGATTGTGTACTTACAAATAAAATCCAAACCTCAAATGAACATAAGCCCTGCAACTCTTGCCGACATTCCCTGAAACAGGGGTGACATTGGCAAAGTGAACCATTTTTTACAGTATGGGTGGTCAACCTCATACCAACCTATAAGTCAAGGAATAATTTGTATAATTTGTATAATAATAGCATTGATTAAAAAAAAAAGGTATGAAAACTAAGTTCTTCTCTAGGAGCACCATAGTATTGTTATGTACATAGTATATGCAATATAAATATTTAGATAGGTATAGGTATTAGTTATAGCTGATAGGCATGCAGCGTACCGGAAGATCTGGATATGTCCCGAGGGATTGCACACGTCTTCCGATACAAGTTTGAACCGCAACCCTCGGAGTTCTCGCGCAGTCAGCAAGGAAGAGCTCTGAGACTACCGAAGGGGCGTCAACAGGCATACTGTCTGGTTGTTCCGGATTCCAGCCATCTGGAAGATGACTACAAGGCTTTGTGGGACGGCCTTGCTGACCTGCGCGACTACATGCTGGAGGATCAGCACTCACCTCACCATGATTAAGTGCTCTCTTGGAGTGCCATCGTATATTCCACAATTTTTTGATTTAAGCATTGGAGGTAAGATTAATCCAATGTTTTCTACTGGGAGTACAAGTGCACAAGAGCAGTATTTTTCTTAATGGAGTGCCATGTTACAGATTCACCAAGGAGGACCCCACCTTCCAGATGGCGTATGACGCGGACAACAAGGAGACCATCGTGTCGGGCATGGGGGAGCTGCACTTGGAGATCTATGCTCAGCGGATGGAGCGCGAGTACAACTGTCCCGTGCAGCTGGGCAAGCCCAGGGTGGCCTTCAGGTGATAACTAAGCATAGGCATTGGCTGATAGGTTGACTGACTCCCCATCAGCAGATGCACACAACCCAAACTCTGTACCTTAGAGCATAAACAACGGTAGTCACATTTAGTAAAATGTGCAGGAGACGAGTTTTAGTGAAAATGTGCACTTAAAACCATGATAACTTCTAAACCATACGAGATTTTTTTGATCTGTAAAGACGGTTTCTCTTATTTTATCAATATTCATTTATTGCTGTTTTTATTTGACCGTTTTCTATTTTAAAGTACATATAAAAAGGACTTCCGTCGTTTATCCTCTCAGTTTGTATGCTGTCGGATACAAAAATGCTTAGAGCATAAATGACGGAAGTCCATCTAATTCATACGTTTCACTGAGCTTGCGGAGTATCAACTTTTTTATTTCATCTAAATGTTTTTTAGTTTTTTAATTAAAACAAATTCTTGGTAATTTTATATTTTTTCTTAATGTTTATCTGCAAGTGGACCTAAAAAAAACTGTTTTTTTTAAATAAAATTAATTTTCAATGAATTAAAAATAGTAACCTTTCTTAATTTATCCAAAATAGGGCATTACAGATTTAATAAAGGAATAAAAAAAAAAAAAACAGATCTAGATGCAAATCAATATCTTCATATTGAAAACAAAGTTTGAATTTACTTTTTTAAGCTCAAACATTTTCGCAGGACCAAAGACAAGCAATGTAAGAAATTTTTTTTTTGAAAAGAGTGAAAATAACATTTTTTCCAGAAAGTAAAGTTTTTTTTACATACATCTAGTTTTACATACATCTAGTTTTACATACATCTAGTTTTACATACATCTAGTTTTACATACATCTAGTTTTACATACATCTAGTTTTACATACATCTAGTTTTACATACATCTAGTTTTACATACATCTAGTTTTACATACATCTAGTTTTACATACATCTAGTTTTACATACATCTAGTTTTACATACATCTAGTTTTACATAGGGTCAATGTGGCATCAGTGGATCATGTGGGTACAGTGGATCAGGGCAGTTTCTTCCAGACGAGTAGATATACAGGGCTATTGCTTACACCCTGGCATGGTGCTCATGTCTGAACATGTCTGGACTAATCAGAGTCCTACTTCAATGCAGCTTGGTTGTGCTGAGTAACAAAATGTGTTTCTGACAGTCAAAAGTAAAAAATTAAGCTTCGCTTTGTTGTATTCTTGTATTTAAAGTATTGAAGTTCGGCTAGAAGTGATTAATTTATCCTCATTAACAATAATCCTGCTTCCATTTTAACATTACCTCATTACTTTGTTCAAAATGAAATACATAAATTGCTGTCCCAAAAGAAATTTGTCGAAAGGGTACACAGTGGATCAACATCATAGGATACATAGTGGATCATCTTACCTGTAAAAATAAATAGATTCTACTCGCCACATGAGACCCTTTGGGAAGAACGCAGAAAGAAGTTACACTATAGGTGTAGCATAGTTGCGTTTACCTCGGAAGGCGCAGCAATGACTGTCAATATTCTTGTAACTTCTTCAATGTGGATTTTTCCTGTATTATCATCCACTTATTTAGTGTTATTTTGTTCTGTTTGATTAAAATTGGTGAATAAACAGAAAAAATATTTTTGTCTTATAAATACGTTTTTTTGAAATACAAATAATTTGGTTTTTATTGTTTGATCCACTGTGTACACCATAGGGTACACAGTGGATCATTTCCCATTTTTCACTAAATGCAAAATATCTCTGTATTTATTGGATAAAAAAGATGGAGCTCTTAGAACAAGTGGTAGGTACTTAATTTATTACCCGTTTGATAAAAGTTGTACATTGATTGCATTTATACAACAATAATTCTGTGCGTTTGAAAAAAAATGATCCACTGTTGCCACACTGACTACATCTAGTTTTACATACATCTAGTTTTACATACATCTAGTTTTACATACATCTAGTTTTACATACATCTAGTTTTTTTAAATCTAAGGAATGAGTTTTGTAGACTTTCAAAGAATTTCATTGAAGAAAATATCAAAAATTGACTCCGTACACGAGTGAAAATGTGAAGTAATTTGTTCCCGCTTAGAGCATGAACAACGTATGTGGGACTTTCGTGGTTTATGCTTGCACTTTATTGGGCATCCAATATTATACTTGATATCTCAGTAATTATGTGACTGAGGACTCCACTCCTTTTTACCACTTATATAACTACTAATTATAAGAAATTCTGCATCATTAACTCAAAAATGCAAAAAAGTGGACTTCCCTAGATGTCTCCTCCTTTCTGTTAAAATTATTATCCCGGTGCTTAATTAATTAATATTTACTTGAAATTCTTCTTCAGAATCTTGACCGAGGTCCGTAGCTTTTTTCTTCTCATATAAGAATCTTAAGTGAGAAGAAAAAGCTATAAACCATGATCAAGATGAGAAAGAACAATTTCAAGCATCCGAATCTAGCAACTAAGCTACACATATAGGGTAACTTCTTGCCTGCGTTATCTCCGAAGGGGTGGCATGTGGCGATTCGGGACCTATTTATTTTTACGGGTAAGGGAGCAGGCCTTGGGGGCAACCTTGAGATCGAACCCTTGCTCCCAGTATGGAATGCAAGCATTCTACCAATTGAGCTATCAACCTTTTTACGAGCTTGGTCGTCGTCGCTACAAAGCGCCAATTCTCAAGCAAGACCCAGTTGTTGTAAGGTTGGATGGACCTTTGGTGACCGGTCATTGGTAAAGGCTTAGGAATTTTTCAACCTAGCGAAGAGCAAATTTGAAAATATAAATGGTATATTTTTTGTGCACAAAACTTTTTCAGCCCGGATTCAAACCCACAACCTTCCATTCATAGTCCGAAGTGTTACCACTGAACTACAGACCGGACATGAAAGCCCAAAAACACGATTTTTTAAAAATAATTGTTTGTTTGTGCAGAGAGACTATGGTGCGCGAGTGCAGCTTTGACTACCTGCACAAGAAGCAGTCGGGGGGAGCGGGGCAGTATGCGCGGGTGACTGGCGTGGTGCAGCCCCTGCCGGTGCACAAGAACACGCTGCTGGAGTTCCGCGACGAGACTGTGGGCACCAACGTCCCAAAGCCCATGGTGCCGGGCGTGGAGCGCGGCTTCCTGGCCATGTGCGAGCGGGGCGTGCTCACGGGAAACAAGGTACTACTTGGTACTACTAAGGTACTACTAAGGTGTAGTCTACTGGCTAAAGACAAATTGTAATAAAATATTTTGTGATTGCTTGCTAAGCTTAGAACATTGTCCCATGTAATTGTGAAGTTGGCCCTCTGAGGAAAAATATATAAATTAAATCTGGCGCTAAATCCATTTATGTATATTCTGTTTAACGGTGTACACATCTAAGTCACACTGATAAAGATAAACATTTAAGTTTCATAATTAATACATGTCCACATGCATCGGAGTAAGAATTAAGTCTCAAATGAACATCTCTTGCTGACCTTCCTGAATACAGGGTTGGTCAACCTCATACCAACCTATTTGTCAAGATAAATAATATAAAACGTTAATATATTTTTGCAATTTGGAAAGGAATTGCAGGAATTATAGACTGTGCTGAGTGTGGTGTGGTGTTGTGTGTGCAGGTTTCTGGTATCCGGTGTCGCCTGCAGGACGGCGCCCACCACATTGTGGACTCCAGTGAGTTTGCCTTCTTCCTGGCGGCGCAGGGAGCCATGAAGGAAGGCAAGTACAACAAGTTGTCAGTGTTATGGCCGAGGGGGCCAAGTGGGCTGATCGGTCTAGCGTGCTTGGAATAGAGTAACGTTGGTTCGATCCCGCATGGGTCATTTGACCATTACTTTGACCCTGGTTTAACGGATGTTATTGGGATGTTATTGAATTATTAATAATTCATTAAAATAAACAATAATGAATTATTAATTCTATCTATAATCTAAGCTGCAGGGATATGTAAGCATTTAAGGCTCATATGAAATGCATGCCTACAGACAGGCACATGTAGGTTCGCGCCTACACATTCTGCATGTGTGCATACAAATACAGAAAACCTCACATGGACATAAACCTTGCAACTCCTGCCGCCGTTCCCTAAACCAGGGTGGCATTGGCAAAAGTAAACCGATTTTTACAGCACGGGTGGTCAGCCTCGTACCAACCTATCAGTCAAGGAGCACAAAAAATTATAAATGATTTGAAGATATTTGATAGAAAGAATTGATGATATTAATACCTGTTTCTGGTCAGGCAAAATAGGTTGGTGAATTGCATTCCTCTTCACAAATCTATTTAAAAAAAAAAAAAAAAAAAGTTACTTACTTTTACAGGTAAAGCCGCTGGCCTTATGCCAACCACTACAATTGAACTGGGGGTTTTCCAGCTCCAGAGGAGGCCGATTATCAGTTTAATTTTTTTTGAAACAGAAAATTATTTCTGACACCCTCAGTGGGGATCAAACCCTGCACTTGGCATTGAAAGCAAGCATTATATCAACTGAACTATTGACTGGACTTTTTGTGAGCGTGGTTGTTGCTGTAAAGCACCAAATTTCACGCAAGCCTCATTTGCCGAGTTAAAATTATGACGCTCCTTCCTGTCTTTAGCCTGGCCAGATGATATCCCATCCATTTTCCAATTCAAGTATTCAGAGTCCATGTGAAATCAGGAGACGGCCAGGCCTGAATAAGTCTGTGAATTACATTCCTGTTTGTATGTTTTAAACAGTTTTTGCGGAGGGTGTGTGGCAGCTGCTGGAGCCCATCATGTCTGTGGAGATCGCGGCTCCCGAGGAGTTCCAGGGCCTGCTCATGGGGCAGCTCAACAAGCGGAGGGGCATCATTACGGGCAACGAGGGCCACGAGGGCTGGTGCACCATATATGCCGAGGTGCCCCTCAACGACATGTTCGGGTACGCCGGCGAACTTAGGTAAGAACATTTTAATTTCTTCACCTGTGAGAGTGTCAGAAGGACCCATAGCTCATACAAAGCTGTATATTGTCTTGATTATCAGTGTAGGACAATTATTATTGTAAGAGTAGTGCAAGATATAGAAAATATAGGAAGATATCAGGGGCCAAGGGTGAAATTTTACAGAAAGAAAACAGGTTAAAACCAGTGGCGGCTCCAGCTAAGGTGCATCGGTGCATTGCGCCTCCTGTAAGAATGCCACGACCCATCACTTACAATTTTGTTCCCCATAAAATATCCTCTGTGTCAAGTCCTATTTTACATTTATCATTATTTTACATATTATACAGCTCTACGAACATGTAAAGACTACGAGTTGCTAGGTATTTAAATGTATAATATTATCGCGTGCATATGTGGCAATGCCCCATACTTCCTTCTATGAAGTCCATACATTTATTGAAAAAACAGCTCAAACGGTGAATACTGAGGTGCCTGTACATTTTTAGATAGCAGCTCCGGCACTGCACGCTTTTCCTAGGTAAGTGACATGACATGAACGGAGAAGAATTGTGACAAAACTTTTTTTTTTATTCTACCAAAGGAACTCTTATGTTCAGAGCATATCCAACTCTTTGTTTAAAAGACTTCAATATTCGTCATTTAAAACAAAACTATAAAGTATTTCCTGACACTTAACTATTGCGTTTACAAAAAAAATAATGAAAACTGAAACGCTCACAACAGATGCTGCTTTAGTATCAATAAAAATCTTCGCATAAAGTATGTTTGTGTTTTACCATAAAGCTCTATACTTAAAATATAATTCAAATACAATGCTTTATTGTTAGCCAGGATACAAATTGTTTATTTTAAGATCAAGTTAAGCCCGACAAAAACTCATTACTTTTTAATTTATCGACGTTTTTATTATTTGCTTGAGGATTCCATTCCTAGTGAAAAATATTCAGTCGTGGTCAACAAGTGTTTTTTCGAGCATTTTAAGCAAAATAATACAAATGGATAAACTGTGTTTTAACTGATATGAAAGCAACCATCTCTACGCTAGTGGCGGTCAGCGTCAGTCAGCGTCTTCACTCTGTTCTGTGATTGCATATTTATTTTTATATTCTCAGCATTCCCTACTTTCTTCGTGAGTTCTCTTATTTTTTTCAGTCTGCAGATTTCAATAATTTGAAATGTTGCTTATTTAATCAATTTATTAATTTGTCAGTCTTGCTCTTCCACGCTTTCCTTGGGGATCATCTTTGTGCACTATTTTTATCAGTCGTGAATCGTCCATTATTTGTAGATGCTCAACTAAACTCTTTGCCCAGCTATACGCCCAATTGTACTCTTTTGTACCATCACTCATATTCTCCACTATAACGTACTTTAAAATATCTCTTTAAACTAATCATCCATACTTTAAAGTATGGATGATTAGTTTTTTCAAAGGTTGCAAATCTCTGAACTTGCTAATCTTGCAGAACAATACATTCTTGTTATTTTTAAGAATGTAAGTACAAGATGATGTCACAGATCTTTCCTCCTCCTGCTCCATAATCTTAATTTAATTTAAATTCAGTTAAGTTGGATTTTTCTCCGGAGGCAGACCTTAGTCCCTTTAATATATTTTCGTATTTTAAGTGACGATATTGAATTTCTTATGTAAATTTATAATTAACACTCATTTGTGAGGTAGATAAAATAAACAAATTCATGTAAAAGCTGTGAGGTAGATTAATTATTAAATGGTGTTGGTGTGAAGGAAAAGGTTTTATGTGAAGTGTTTTTAAGTGCTATGTTTTGCTGTGTTGTTATGAAGTGAATTAATTTGGATTTACCGACGGCGATCATCCCCGTTAAAGGAAGCTCTTTTACACAATGTAAGTCATCGATTATAATATTCGTGCTAACATTTCAGCGAACATTTTCAAGGCCGGTCAGCGTGAAGTGTATGGTACATTGGGGGGAGTGGGGGAAGAGGTGTAGGCCATAATTATATTGAAAATTTCTGCCACCCAATATTCTGACCCATCGGCCGTCACTGTCAGCCCCCACGGGAGCTGGGAAACCTCCACGTCAACCGAAGTGGTTGGCGTAAGGACTGCCCCCTTACCTGTAAAAATAAATAAGTTACACTCGTCACGGGAAAAATGCGGCAAGAAGTTACACTATATATGTGGCTTAGTAAAAAAAACTTGCTTCAAATACATTTAATTGTTGTAATTGTTTGTTATATGCAACAAAACGGGTGTAGGTACGTTCTCGTGTATACCTAAATAAAATATTTATAATATGTATGTATTTCTTGCAACTTTCATTCCAAGCAAAATGGAAAATTAAAGAAAAAATGTAAATGCAGAAATTATGAACTGCCAACATTTCTAATGACGAGCCGCCTCTGGTTAAAACAATAACAATTGAATAAGGTCCACAGTGTAAAAAATGGCTCCACCTTTCTTCCTGTACACGCAAACTCTGATGCCTAATAAAACAGGGAGCTTCGAGCATGATAAAGGTAGCTTTGGAAAAACCTTTGAATCTTCAGCCATGACTTTTGATGCAAGGATGCTTTTAAATTTCGAAACCAGACACTGGATCAAAAAGTGGAGAAAAGTGATATTTTCAATAACCGCAATTATCCAATTGTAAACTAAGCTCAGAGATGGGCAAACTCTTAAAAGGTTGACACATTTTGATTCAAATTGACAGATATCAGATGCACATTATTCTAAAAAATTTAAATTTGAATGATAAGTTGTGTCTATGACGTTATATTGTCAACGAAGATACCATGTTGAAAGCACCGGTTCCCATAGATCACCGAAGTTAAGCAACATTGGGCGCGGATGCTACTTGGATGGGTTACCACTCAGGTACACCGCGTGTCGGCATCTTGGACCGGTCCGTGGTTCAGTGGCAACACTTCGGACTCGTATATGGAAGGTTGTGGATTCAGATCCCAGCAGAGCACAAAAATATACCATTTATATTTCCAAATATGCTCTTCGTTGGGTTGAAAAAAATTCACAAAGCCTTTACCAAAGACCGGTCACTGAAAGGTCCATCCAGCCTTACAGCAACTGGGTCTTGCTTGAGTATTGGGGCTTTGTAGCGACGACCAAGCTAGTACACCTCTGCGGCATTACAACAAGTGTCATAGACCCCTAGAGTCCCTAGAATCTAGGGAGTCTCCCGCACAGGATTTCTTAAATAAAAATAAAATATATATTATATCCAACGCCATCTGGAGCATACAAATTTGATATTTCTGGCAATTGAAATCCACCTGCATAAGGGGGGTGTTTTACACAAGAGATCAGAGACCACCAGTTTGTGAGATTGCTATGTGACCATATTGGAGGCGATCGCCCCCGAATTGGGAACCACTGGTCTAGCGGATGAGGCGTTGGCACTCGAATCAGTATTTTTGAACAAGCGCAAGTTTGAGTCCCTTTGTGCTATTGATGATAGCTTAACCCTATTGATTTAAGTTCAACAGATGTTAAACGCAACTACGCAACTAAGTTAACAGATGTTATTCATTCATAATGCATTATAAATAAAATTTGATGAATTATTCATAGATGATGTAAATACCTGTTTCTGGCCAGGCAGAAATGCTATGGTGAATTGCTTTCCTCTTCTATAATCTAAAATCTAAGTTTCAAAGATACATTACATTTGAGATTCATATTAATTGAATTCCCACAAGCAGACACGAATAAGTTTGACCTATACTGTAAAAAATGTTTTATTTTGCCAATGTCACGCCTGTTCCAGGAAAGGTTGAAATAACTTGCAGGGCTTATGTTCATTTCTAATCTAATCTAATCCAAGTTGCATAGATATGTAACATTGGGGATTCACATTATATGCATTTACACAAGCAAAATGTATAAGTTCGCGCTTGTACATGCCGCATGTGGGCAATACAATATTTTTAAAAACCCAATTCCAAATGAACATAAGTCCTGCAACTTTTGCCAACATGCCCTGAATCAGGGGTGACATTGGCAAAGTGAACCTCTTCACGAATTTATTTGAAAAAAAGGCAATGCGTTTTATGATTCAGATCCAACACTCAGGGGAAAGGAGAGTTCAGCATGGAGTACAGCCGCTACTCGCCGTGCTCCCCCGAGGTGCAGGACAAGCTGGTGAGGAGCCACCAGGAGGAGCAGGGGCTGCTGCAGGACGACAAGAAGAAGAGGAAAAACTAGCGGGGCAATAAGTGTTAGGAAATGTGAGGCCAGTCACAGTAACAATACCATTTCAATCAAGAGCTGGCCTGTGATCAGCATTATTACTGTCACAAACTTGAAATGCGTACATGCGCCTGTACACGTATACATACTCGTAGTGTGACGAGCTATGAAATCAGAGTGCCTATATATGTCAGGTCGAACCATCTGGAAGTACTCCGTGATTGTGTCAGTGCGTGAAAGAATGATATAGAGAACGCGAGAAAGACCCCTCTGGTACCCAATATAAGGGACTGAAAATAAATTAATGCATTTTAATTAAAAAGAGAACCCAGCAAAAACGTAACATTATCATGGGAGATATAAGTCACATACAATCAAAGGTGGCAATTGAGAATTCATGGAAACAGATTTATTGCCCATATGCCAGTGTTTTACACACTGAAAAACTTCTATAAATGAACTAAAGAAGTGCATGAATTTTGTTAAATTGCCAAAATTTATTCATTGAGAAGGAATCTTTTTCTTCTACTGTCTTGATGAGTTCTCGACAGTTATTTTTTTGCCACTGCGATTGTTGTTAATATTGAATTATGTCAATCCTTGGAACAATCACGCCCTCTAGACTGCTATGCTTTCACCAACATTGCACTCAGAATTATGTCAATCCTTGGAACAATCACGCCCTCTAGACTGCTTTGCTTTCACCAACATTGCACTCAGAATTATGTCAATCCTTGGAACAATCACGCCCTCTAGACTGCTATGCTTTCACCAACATTGCACTCAGAATTGTTATCAAATAATCAGCAAGAATTAAGGCATGAAAATAGTTTCCATGCCTCTGATGGCATTATTTAATTAGTTATTGCCGTGACAAAGTTAAAGCTTGTGATGTTTGAATTGCAGCCTTAGGCTTTCACGGCTGAGTTTAACACTTATTTAACACTTACGGCTATTCTTAGACATTTTAGTCGTCGGTTGAGCCCACGCTTTGACAAACTAATGATGCCTGGGCTGTAAGTCTCATCACCACGGAAGTCTCATACCTTAATTTTGGTAATATTTGTATGAAGACTAATCAGCTGTTCAATTGCGGCTATCTTGCATTGACAGATCTTCATACAAATGCATCATTAGTTTGTCAAAGCGTGGGCTCAACGGACGACTAAAATGTCTAAGAATAGCACCATTATGCCCGCTTTCCACTGCGAGCGGAGCGGACTCCGTACGGACTCCGCTCGACTAGCAACAGTAAATTTCATAGAAGTGCTTCCACCGACAGCGAGTCAGCGGAGCGGACTGAGCGAGTACAAAGAGTTACAAAAGTGTTCGCAGAGTTGAGCGAGTTTCCAGCGGACTCCATACGGACTCCGCTCGACTAGCAACAGTAAATTTCATAGAAGTGCTTCCACCGACAGCGGAGTGAGCGGAGCGGACTGAGCGAGTAAAAATGGCTCCGCTGTGTCATGGTCTCGGCCGCTAGTTTTCAACTGACTCTGCTCCCCCGTGCCCCCCGCGCCAACCCGCGCAGTTGCGTGACAGCGATAAAACACATACATGATTTACAAAAACACATCATACATTATTTTATAAATTTGAAAATATTAAAATGTATGTTTTATTTCAAACATCTACTTTTTATGTTTAAAGCAAAATAATACATTACTTTTTTATTTTTCGAAACAAAAAAAAAACTTTTTTATTAATAATTAAAACGTTTGATCTGGGCGTAGGCTGCAACGAGCTGTCACACACTAGTTGGCTCCGCTAAGCCCGCTGTAGATGGAAGGCAAACAACTCTTTCATCTGACTCATCTCATTTCCCGCCTAGCTCACTCCGCCGAGCTCGTTGGCTGTGGAAGGCAAATACCATTTTTTTTAAAACTCTTTCGCAATGGAAGGCCAAAACTATTTCACTACGCTCCGCTCAGCTATTTCCCGCTCCCGCTCAGCTATTTCCCGCTCGCAGTGGAAAGCGGGCATTAGAGGTTGTTTTTTGGGATTTGTTGCCGTAGATCATTAGAGCTGGAGCTTCCAGATATTCCTGTTCTGTTACTGTTGAATAAGCTCATTTAAGTACATTGGCAAAGTGTCTAGAAGCTCCTGCTTTGATGGCCCACAATAACTGGTCCTGGGGAACACACTCAGGTGGTTGTAATGTTTGTTACTGTGGCCCTCGGCCGCTTCAGACAGTGGCTGTGCTATGAACACTTCTGTATGGTGATGAAGGGAATCAATGCTTCTTATTTACAGTTAACAGAATAGAACTTTGCTGGGATGTGTCGAATTTACATTATTGGCACTAAACGCTGGTTCGAACCCCGCCTGCGTCATGTTCTATTTACAATAACTTTGAGCCTGGTTCAACAGATGTCATTGGGTAGTTATTAAGACAGTGGAGTGGGATCTATTGGTGGCAACGGTAAGGGAGAGGGTAGCAAGGTAGATGTGTGTAGAGATTAACAAACACAAAAATAAAAGTTCTATGCTTAATATTCAACTTCCTGCCATCACATCTCCTCTCCTAGCAATATTAGCTCCGCCCTAAAAATCACCATCTCCTCCCACACATGTACCTTATAAGGGGCCGGCTTTACGCCAACCCCGTTTCTCAGCTCCCGAGGGGCTGGTACTCATTTCTTGTGAAGGCTGAGTAAATCTTGCCGGCATTTTATTTTTGGGTTTGAAATAAACCCCGAATTGGGAAATAATTTCTGATACAGATATGATTTCCCGTTTTGTGCTTTTGTTACTTTTCCTTTATCATTGGTTTATCTCTCTTTCTCTGTTTCACAGTGATGCCCACTATTGACTGTTCCTTCTCGCCCAATAAGGATATCTATGTAGGAAAGAATCTATTCTTTGTATGTATTAAAATAATTTTAATTTATAGAAATGTTCAGATATTTTTAAGTGTGTATATATATAAATATAAAGTAATGTTTTAAAATGGTTTTGCTCACTTTTTTAAATTGTACATTGGCAGAGTTTATCCATCACTTACTTTTTGAAAGGAAGCCTCAAAAATATTATTTGGGGAAAACCAGTTCTATCACCCGTCATTTCTCCATCTTTTCACTCCTGTTTCATTGAAAGGCAGCAATTGCTGCAAGGTTTTTGTTATCATTTAGAACATACACATGCAGTATGCTTAAGCGCAAACTAGACAAATGAAAGTAAAGATACAAAATAATGTGATGAGATGGTTTTAACATGTAGAATCAAAGGCTTACAAAGTGTGGAGGGGCAAGGTGTAAGTTTTGCCCCTCAGGGGGTATATAAATACAAAAAACAACAAATGGAGAAACTGCAATGTATTCTCCAAATGAGAGATATGAAATACATAGATCTAGTGCCTATGGTATTTTCTCTCTCAAACAAAAGCCAACCTTCTATAGGTGGCTTTCAATGTTGGACGACCTTCCCGTACCAAAGAAGCGAAAATCAAAGGACCGCACTCACCTCAATCGTGCTGCTGGTCCAAGATGATGCTCGTTTTCTCAGGATCCTGTGGTGCTGAGCTCTGTTCACAAACTGCCACACTTGCAAGTTATATGTAAAACAATCACAGTCACTCACAGATTTTTACGGTTAAATTTCAAATCGGTCGAGAGACATAAAAAAATGGTCTACATGCGAACACGACGGAAACGGAAGTTCATCAATCCATTGCTAGTTTCACGTCGCTCAGTCAAAAAAAGTTGATATTGCCATCTTGCGATTTATTTCAGTTTGTAACAGACCAACATGACAATTCGCTTCTTAGACTAATTAATTAAAATAAAAATAGATGACGCTATTCATGCGTCACCAAAGTGTATATACAGAAGAAATGCGAAAGGGAAGACCGAGAAAAGTACGGCTGGATCAGAATGGGATATACAGAGTGAATTTAAAAGAAGAAAGCTTGGTTATTGTGCAATAAAGTATGCCTGAAAACATGCACGGAAAAAATAATTAGCAAAGAAGCCACCAGTTTCCTCAAGTGCAATTTACGCTCACCAGAGGTGCTGTTAAAATTTCAATACAAAGATTCAACAGAGCCTCCTGCGAGCGTAAATGAAAATGCAAACTTCTATGCATCATTTACTTCCAACAACATGTGAGCATAGTAGATTTTTTACAGTAGGGCTACTAATCATATGATACCTAAGCAATCCAACATGGCCATGCGTGTACAGCTGATAGGACAGTGAAACATGCTTCATACAATTTGTATGCTACACATTTGATTGCTCAATCAGCTATGTAGGTGCGTCCATGTTCGATCTCTTTGTGTCCCCTAAGTGCTTGTGTGGCTTATGTCCATCAGAGATAATTTCTTATGAGCAATGTTTGCATGTGTACTGGACAAATGTGTCTTATGAAAACTGGAAATTTATTTAAAAAAACATAATTTTTAATGTTGCGTAGAATGTGATTCTTAAGAAAATATGATTGAAAGGCCATCTTTGAATCAAATAGTGGATAAAGCCAAAAGCACCGGGGGGGCATGATGTAACGGGACTGGAGGGGCTGTGATGAAGTCCCCCGCTGCCCTTACATTTTTTCTGCGGTCTTCCTGGTGGTCTCCTGTTTTTTCCTGGGTTTTCTTTATTTACAATACCTGCGAGTCATCCATCCTCCATATGGTCAGCATGGTCCATACTGAAACATAAAGAGAACCCTAACTGCTGTCCGGTAGCTGGAGTCCCAGCTTACTTGTTATAAAGAGGAAGAAGACGTCCCGGCTTTGAACTGTCATTGCCTATGAGTGGGGAAAATAAATTGCACCTTGAGCCATAAAAATGAACCGGATCCGAAGAAGAAGAGGGAAGGCTGAAAAATGCTGTTGATAAATGATAGAGTGGGAAAGAACCGCGGAAGCATTGCGTCCTATCCGGTGGGGGTCTATATATGTCACCTACACCAACGATCGTGGACATTTCCTCTTCATTGCTTGGAAGAACAAGACGGGACCGCAGACGCAGGGAGTAGACACGGTGCCGACTGGATCAGGCGTGGCCGACGATACAGCTCTGGAAGCCTGTGTTGCAGTTATCTCCTGCGCCACCAGCCCTTGGCCGCGCCTGAGCCCCGTGGCGGATTCCTCTAGAGGGCGGAGCACCTGCCCTCGACCCTCGGCCTTGCCACTTGCTTTTCTGCAGGCCTGCGCCCCCGAGCATCTACTCGACAAGCTGAGCCCCCCATGGCTGATTCATCTTGAGGGCGGAGCACCTGCCCCGACCAGACTCAAAAGCGCTCGCCTCGCCGCTTGCCTTCTGCAGGCCTGCGCCCCGAGTCTCTACTTGACGAGCCTCCGAAGAATCCATCCGCAACCGTAAGCTGTACACCCCACACTTAATACTATAACCTAAATTAGTTTTACCAGCTCAGTCCAAGCATAGCGTGGTGGATTACAACCATTGTCTGTTTTTAATTTAAAATAAACAGCCCCCTTCCCTTATTTGCCTTTACCCACTTAAAACCTCTATAAACTTGTTGGAGAGAAAGCATAGTGTTGGGCCGGGAAGAGGAGCCCCGAGGAGCTTTTTTTTTCTAGCCGGGCATCTGGAGAAACACGGGACCTAACCTAAATCCCTTACCTCAAAAGCGCAACGGATTTTGGGGGCTCCCAGCAGGGACGCGGTTTGCATCCTTTTCATCACACTACTTATTTAAAATGAAAACATCAAGTTGCTTTCTTGTTTTATTTAAAATTTCAAATGTTTATTAAGATAGGCAGTGTGGTGTACAGTTATACATACAGTGGAACATCACCCATCTATTAAAATCTATCATCTAAGTTGCAAAGATGAAAGATTCATATTAAATGCATGTCCTCAAGCAGACACATGCAAATTTGATCAAATCTAAAATAAACCACCTAAGGTGGAGGAATGAAGTGGAGAGGGATGCACCGCAGCTTCTCCAGGTTGCGAACTGGAGAAGATGTCAGAGGAAAGGAATTAGAGGCTGAAGTAAAAAGAGGCCAAGGCTCGAGTTTACCATTAGCAAGACTCCAATGAGTATAAGTGTTGAAAACAAATAAATTGATTTTGTCGACAAGACAACTGATTGTTATCCATGAACTTTGTGGTCCCTGATGATAACAAAACCATTAAACTGCTCAGGCAGCAAAATGATTGAGAGCCATTGATTCATACAATATTTGACTATGGCTCGTAACTTATATGTTGGTATGAGTCTGAAAATTGGTTCATTTTGTCAACATCACTCCTGTCCATGGAAAAGGTGGCAAAAGAATGAATCTTACATCTTTACAATGCTTATACATTTCTATAACTTAGATAAACATGCAGTATAATATGTCATCCATGTTTTGCTTGCAAAGAATTGTTTCACTTAACGAGTGTTTCACACAATGAGTAAAATTAGGGAACAAATCGCACGCTTAATCATAAAGAGCAATAACTCAAAAAATAAGAATGTTGGGAAATCACGTTTGAAGTTCAGACAACCAGTACAACTTGTATGGGATGAAAAAGGCGGCCGATGTTTTATCTCGGTCATATTCGTCCAAATTGAACGGCTGTCGCATTCTACCTATTCTTCTCGCATTGTTCTTGCGTTTTATTACAAAATCTCAATTTTCCCAATTTTTGAGTTATTGCTCTTTATTATTAAAGGTACAAAATGAGTCTTGTAATAAGATAATAGGTTTCTGCTATACTCAATTATTTAAGGCCCCTATTTTTTTTTTTTAAAAACATGTGCGGAACAGAATGTATCACCGCTCACCCCAAAAGCCTTCTTTATAACTTAACATTTTGTCTCAGCCTTTTTTAACAAATAACAAATTAAGAAGTCAGTAAAACTGGATATCTCCAGGTAAGATTATTTAAGTAAAATAACAATAATAATATGTAGACTAATCATATACGGGGCTATTCTTAGACATTTAAGTCGTCGGTTGAGCCCACGCTTTGACAAACTAATGGTGCCTGAGCTGGAAGTTTCACCAGCACGGTCATTCTTATCTACCGAATTTTGTAATATATGTATGAAAACAAATTAGCTGTGAACTTGCGGTCATCTTGGATTGACAGGTCTTCATACAAATGCATCATTACTTTGTCATAGTGTGGGCTCAATGGGTGACTAAAATGTCTAAGAATAGCAGTCAGTATTTAGAACAGTGCCCCGACTATCAAACATTGTGCTAACTCATCTTGATGGTGTAAATTTAAAACGTGTCGGGAAACCAAATCACTCGGGAGTTTATGTGAATGCTTTATTCTCGGAGCACAGTACCCCGAGAACAGAACAGTTTGTGAATACTTAACCATCCCGTAAGCAGAAAATTTAATGCAAGATACAGCAATGCCTCTACTGAGTGTTATAGTTTCCTTACATTTTTTTCCTGTTCAATGTTGAATATTTACTTAATGTTTTATACGCGGGTACTGATGTAAAAATACTGAATTTTTTTAAATATTGAAATTAGTCTAAATTCCTAAATGAAATCTAAGGCCCAGTATTTTCAACGTTAGTATCAGCATAAAAATGACCTAGGTGCCGTCCATAAATTACATCATCGATTTTGGCCGATTTTCGACCCCCCCCCCCCTTACAATCATCCTGGTCATTATCTAATGACCCCCCCCCCCCTCTTGCTGTAATAATGGATGAGCTTAATAATTAATAATGTTATATTAAATTGTACATTAAGGCTTTCACGGCCGGCACTTGACACAATCTTAAAATTTTTTCGGGTTGTGTAGCCGTGTTCTATACGGAAGTTTGTTTCACTTTTTCCGGACGTTTCGCCCATTATCTGCGATGGGCCTCCTCAGCGTGTTTTTCAGGCGTTCTGATCAGACTGTTCTGATCAGATTCAGACGTCCGGAAAAAGTGAAACAAACTTCTGTATAAAACACGGCTACACAACCCGAATTTTTTTTAAGATTGTGTCAATGTTATATTACTTACATAATATTTTGTAGAAATTGGTATTTACAAGAACGACGTCACTTTTGGTACTCGTACATCATTTGCCATCATCCGCAGACCAGACTCCCCCCCCCCCTTAATGCGAAAGACGTAATATATGGACAGCCCCCTATAGCTTGAGATCTTAAAAACGGTATTGTGAAACAGAGTCTAGCAAGAAAATAATCCTAAAGCAAAAATATTTTTGCCAGCCGATTTTGGGGAGCAAGATGGCGTCTTTACTCATCTGTTATTTACAGCGGCTATGTTGTCTTCAGTCGGATATTAAAATTTATTTAAATTTTGCCATGGAAAGCAACGGTTTATATGATGAAAGAATTGGCATGCAAGTCGAAACAGATTTTATGAACCTATGTATCTACAACTCAGTTTGTAAAATATTTTTTTTTAGTACCCACATACAAAATGTTTAACAAACTTCTAATTTAAAATCAAATTAGATTGTCACAGGGCGTCATCATTGTTGATGTATTGCAGGCGGGACGTGAATATGGCATTTGCCAGTTGTAGAAAACAACCTAGACAATAATTTATTTACATTGTGGCTGTTTCATATCCTATTGATTTTTTTTTTCTAAGAAATCCTGTGCGGGAGACTCCCTAGATTCTAGAGACTCTAGGGGTCTATGACACTTGTTGTAGTGCCGCAGAGGTGTACGAGCTTGGTCGTCGCTACAAAGCGCCAATACTCGAGCAAGACCCAGTTGCTGTAAGGCTGGATGGACCTTTGGTGACCAGTGATTGGTAAAGGTTTATGAATTTTTCAACCCAGCGAAGAGCAAATTTGAAAATATAAATGGTATATTTTTTGTGCTCCGCTGGGATTCGAACCCACAACCTTCCCATTCAGAGTCCGCAGTGTTATCACTGAGCTACAGACCGGTCAAATTGATGTGGCCAAATATAACATTTCATGTTTTTCTTTTACAATTTTTAAGTTTTGTCACAATGGTATCAATGTGACATTCGCTTCGGCTATCTTCGGTCTATGGCAAAGAATACCTATAGCTTGAATGTGAATCAAAATACCATTTAGGGGTTGCTTAAGCAAATCTCAAGCGTAAAATATGCTACATACATAAATTTTTCTAGCTTCAAATGTGAAAATACCGGGCCTTAGAAGTTTACAGAAACATTTAAAGCAATAATTCTAGAAGCCATAAAATTAAAATGTATCCATTGTATTTACTTAAAAAAAAAACAGTTTTAATTCACTATTTTTTATTTTATGCTTGAATATTTTCGCCTTAAAAGGCATCCTGCTCCTGATGATGGCATAAAATAAAAAATAGTGAATTAAAACTGTGTTTTTTTTTTAAATAAATACGATGGCTTTTCACAGTGTAAACTACCAAACCCTAACAAATATAAAATGTATCCAATTTTTTTTTTACTGTGAACTGAATTTTCATTCTCAATATAATAATTTTAGAACGAATGTACTCAGAACACATGCTTTCTTTCTCTGCGGGCAAACGTCACAGATCAACCTGATTGGGGTCCTAAGTAATCAATAAAAATATATTAATTATCTCTAGTAAGGTATTTAGTGTGGCCACTAAAAACCTGAAGTTGCAACTAAAAAGCATGCAAAGCCATCTTGGCGGACATCAATGGGATTTACCCTGTATACTCTACCAACATCATTTCAGGGAAGTAAGTTGTATTTCTTTGAAGATGAATTGTATAAAACCTGGTTTCAATGGCAAGATAGAGTTTACAGGTCTTCTCATGTGGAGAACTTTAAAAGTGATAATTTACCATATTAGCTTGTTCAGACCAAGCGGGGTACCTGGATCCATCCATCCTAGGGTCGTGAGCATTGCCGGCTACTAGCTGGTAGTTAGTTCCTCCTATTTGGCACTTGCACTCCGGGCACTGGCCGATCATCGTAGCTCCCCCACAGTTGGCGATGCAGTACGGATGTCCATTCTTGCATTTGTACCAATGGCCTTGTTTGAAGCCCATAGCGCTGACTATCATCTTACGCTCGGCATCTGTGACTACAGATTTCACTCTCTTGAGTTCTTCTTTGACAAGTGCATCTATTTTTTTGTTGAAAGGCTGCTTGGACAATAGGATGTATGTTTTTAGATTTTCAATTGTCACCAAATAGTTATCGGCTTGAATCATCCTCTCCGTTCTTGTGAGCTCATTGTTGAAGTCCTCGGCTTGCTGGGTGGAAATCTTGCTGCCCCATGACTTCAGTGCAGAAAGCAAGAAATCCATTTGATCAACAACATAATCATTTGGTTTTCCTTTAGGTTTGTAGACATTCCCCAATGTGATCAATATCTCACACTGACTTGATATTTTAGCCATTTCCATGTCACTGCATTTCAGTTTATTTGAAAACTTAGAAGATGTAGCTTTTTCGGCAGTATTAATGATGTTGGAGTATATTAACTTCCAAGATGGATCTGAAATCATGAACACTCATTACTAACTAACATTTTTCAAGTCTAGATCTGGGATCTCCAAGCTCTAGCCTGCGGGACGAATTGCCCCCCTCCCCCAGTACTAACAGTCTGGCCCACAACATCTAATGGCTTATGTCTCGTGCGCATTTAGTGGCTTGTCACATTGTACACAGCCGTCAGGTTGGCCGCTATCAAATCTATGTAAACAAAATCTTTATTCACTCTGATCAGAGCGGTATAAAAATGGTATTTTTTATATAAATTTGCAGCCTATCAAAATCGGTATTATAAATATAGGGTGCCAGGGTAAAAATGGTATTTATTATATTTATAAAAAATAATGCAACTAAGCTACACAGAAAGTGTGTAGCTTAGTGCCTGCGTTATCCCCGTGGGGGTCGCATGTTACAATTTGGGACCTATTTATTTTTACACATTAGGGGGTTGGCCTAACGCCAACCCCTTCAGTTGAAGTGGAAGTTACCCAGCTCCCATGAGGAATGGTTCTCATTTCTTGTGAAGGCCGAGTAAACCTTGCCAATATTTTTTGGGATTGAAATTAACACAGAAACTGGAAATCCTTTCAATTTATACTTTTGTGTTTCGCTGGGATTCAAACCCACAACCTTCGATTTACCAGTCCAAAGTGTTACCACTAGACTACGGACCGGTCATGTAATAAGAAAATTATGGCAACAGCAGCCTATGGCCATCTGAGCGCTGTCCGCGATGTGGCTAGCAGCTCAGTGCTGGGTATATGTACTTTTTTGTAATCTTTCAAAGCAAATGAATGAATTTTTATCAGATTTTGGTTTTGGCCCTTGGAACTTACACAAGTAATAAACATGGCCCTTGAATTGCCCCTGGTATTGAAACCCCTTGAGACCCCTGGTATTGAAATTACAAACAGCCAAAGAGGATTTGGAGGATTATCAGGCAGTTGAGGTATGTAATAATAACAACTGGCCAATTTTATGCAGTGTTGTTTAGTGACACTAGCCATCCCGAGGGCGCTTGTATGTGTTGGCGCTTCTATTAAACAATTGTGTCTTGAGCAACTTCTGGAAACTGCCAACACTGAACTCTGTCCTCAACTCCAAAGGTAGAATGTTCCAGAAGGACGGACCAGCCAAATTAAAAGCACTGTCCCCGAAACATGTTCTATTCCGTCAAAGCGGCAGTTGAAGTCTATTTACGGCGCCACCCTGTGCTGAGCGAAAAATGCATTGCCTGCTACCCATTTAGTCGACTCTACACAATTCAAACAAGTACCATAGGGCAACTCCTCTGAGGGAAAAACTGAGACACATATTTTGTACTCAATCCTTTCTGGGACCCGCAGCCAATGAAGGCGCTGCAACAGAGAAGAGACATGGCCAGTTTTTGTCCCTCTATGAGCAATTTGGTTGCAGCATTAAAGATGGATTACAGTCAAGAATGCTGAAACTTTGAAAGACCCCAGAACAGACCATTGCAATAGTTTAGCCTCGACACAACAAAAGACACAATGAGAACCTTAGCAGCTTCAGATGTCACAACAGTTTCTGACCCATCAGTTGAGAAACAGGAGCTCACAGTCAAGCTCATTTGAGCACTCATGGAGAGCGTTGTCGAGATAGACACCAAGAAACTTAATTAAACTAAATGGATGTATACAAGCCCATTATTTTGATTGCCATTATTTGTATGTATGATGTAATACTTTTCTGTGGGGAAACAAGGTGACAAGAACGTGTCACATCCCCTCACTATTGTGTTTTTAAATTGTACAGGTTTTGCAGCCGTTGGGTATAATGCCAAATGACAGATTGGAGTAGAAAGTGATTCCAGCATACGTATTAGCAGTTTTCCTCTAGATAGATGTACTTATAGAGATATTTCACTCACTGCGATTTATAGCGGTGAGATCAGCACTTGCTAGTTCCTTTAGTGCCGTTGACAATCTGTGGCGCAAGGTATTCTGATTAGTGCCAAATATTTTCCTTTTGATTTGGTTCACATCCACAAGGGCCTTCTTGATGAGGTTGGCGTAGCGTGGCGTGTTGAGGATGCCGGCCTTGCAGTACGGACACACAGGCATCTTGACCTGCTGATCAGTGGCGCCCTCAGGGCCCCCGGAGCCCCCAGACTCCTGCTTTTGTGACAGCCACATGTCTAGGCCAGACACCTCCACTACATGTGAGCAATCCGCCAGCTTTATGAACCTAAATGACACATTAATAGTAGGTGATATAGAATATACATTTGTTTAAGGGTTGATAATAAAAAATATAATCATTTAATACATCATGCGGCCCGCCGTTCGAATACTGGTGGCCCGCCGACAGCAAAAATAGTTTGCAAATGAAAGTTTGGAAGCAGTTTTACGTGTTGTTACAAGTAAATTTGAGCCAAATATAAAAAAGATTGTAAGCACTATGCAGTGCCATGCTTCAAATTAATAAATTCTTTTTCAATTTGAATAAATTATTATCAATTCTTTATTGTCTTTAATTACCTATACTTCTGGCGGCCCGCCATCAGTTCATGATTTACCCGAGTGGCCCCTAGTCTTAATAAGTCTGTGCATCCCTGATTTAATATATAATGAGTTATGAACGCTATCCTACTAGAAATTTTCCGCTCTTTCTAATGCGCTAACTTCCATAGCTCTATGATGATTTTTGTGTTGTTTATGCCCAAGCAAACAACTGCGTTTTTTAAAGCATGGTTTTAGTGTAACCGACAAGAATTTGGCCTTTTTTCTCCTTAAGGCGCTTGTGACATAAAAAAAATCGTAAAACATTGTAAAACTACATTAATAGGAATGCAAATAAATGCCTTTATTTTTTTAATTTTAGAGCTGTTTTGATTTTAACGATATGATAACAAATAAAAAAGTTATCCCATTTTTCTGCAATCTCAAACTTTAAACTGCGCTCCTGAACAATTTAGTTTATGTCGCTACTGCCTTTTAAACGTCGATATAAAACATGTTCCTAAATCTTTGCATCCCATACTCAAAGTAGATAAAGTATCTAATCTAATCTAAGTTATATGTAACATTTGAGATTCACATTATATGCATTTTCACAAAACAGACACGTACAAGTTCACGCTTAAATATGCCGCATGTGGTCCTACAATATAAAAACCCGAATCTCAAATGAACATACACCCTGCAACTCCTGCCGCCCTTCCCTGAAACTGGGGTGACATTGGCAAAGTGAACCATTTTCTACAGCATGGGTGGTCAGCCGCATACCAACCTATAAATCAAGGAACATACACAACAAATTACATTTTTAATATCAACAAATTATAACATGTACGGACATCAAAAACTAACAGAAAACAAATTCTAATTTAAAAAACCCTAGCCGCCAACATCACAGATCAACCGCCATTTCTTTCTGTCCTTACACACTTCTTTCATTTCCTCCAGAGTCAAAAACCTTCTTCATACGGGCTCTCCTTTTATTATCTAAAAAATCTAAATCTAAGCTGCAAAGATATGTATCATTTGAGATTCATATTAAATGCATTCCCACAAGCAGACATGCATAATTTCGCGCTTACACATGCCACATATTTACATTATTATGACTCTGGATATTCCATTCATTCGCAATTTTAGAAATTTGGTCCATCCATACCTTTCTCGGTTTTCCTCTACCACGACATCCATCTATTCTTGCAACATACACTTTCTTCGTCAGTCTTTCATCATTCATTCATCATCATTTTAAGTACCTGGCATCTTCTTCATCTTCATCACCAAATAATATCTGCGGGAAATGCTCTGGCTGGCATTTGTTGCAGACGTTGGGGCAGAGCTCTCCACAGAGACCGCGGCACTGGTGCCCACACGGCTGCCGCTCCTGGCACGGCTCGCCACACGGTCTCGCAGTGCACAGCTGCCCGCACCTTGCCTTGCAGGAGACATGCTTACATTTACGATCACACTCTTCCTGCAAACAGCACAAGCGCATACAACAAAATTAAGAGAGGTGCAAAGTGCAAGGGCAGACAAATAATTGCCCTTGAATAATCCAAAATCTAAATTTAAGCTGCAAAGATATATTTCATTTAAGATTCATATTAAACGCATTCCCACAAGCAGACATGTATATAAATTCATGCTAACACATGCCGCATGTGGACCTACAATATACAAACCCAATCTCAAATGAACATAAGCCCTGCAACTTTTGCTGACATTCCCTGAAACAGGGGTGACATTGGCAAAGTGAACCATTTGTTACAATATAGGTGTTCAGCCTCATACCAACCTATTAGTCGAGGCAAAGACTGCAGTATAAAATGTGCCTTAAGGAAATTTTAAATGATATTTTTTATCATATTTATGTGTAAATACTAAAGAAAAATGAAAAAAAAAATGCTATAAGTGCAAAGAGCGCAGATCTGTGTTCCGGCACCCTGGAGGTTAAAGTATTTAACCCTCTCAGAAGGACCTTATCCTCTCTCACCCATCGTATTTGCTGAATTGTGAGAGGTCAGTGAGATTGTGAGGTCAGTGAGATTGTGAGGTCAGTGAGATTGGCGCAACCATTGCTCAGCACAGGGTGATGCAGAAGGCCAGGGGCGTGCATCCCATACAGGCATGCGCCTAATAGTTAGGCCATAAATGGTAAAAAAACATTTAAGCTTGATATTATGGTTTAAAATTTAAGTTCGATTGGAGCAATAGTTAGCACTTCAATCAATTTCAAAGGAGTTATTTTAAAAGAATTGGAGAAAATATTTTTTCTCATTTAAGTTACAAAGATAATATGTTACATTGGGGATTCACATTACATGCACTCTCACAAGTAGACATGTACTAGTTCGCGCTTGCGCTTGCCGCATGTGAACCTACAACATAAAAACCAAATCTCAAATGGACATACATCCTGCAACTCCTGCCGACCTTCCCTGAAACAGGGATGACATTGGCAAAGTGAACCATTTTCTACAGCATGGGTAAACAGCCATTCTGAAATGTATTTGCCTAAATAGACCCTATGCACGCGCCTGCTAGAAGCAGCACCTCAGCGGAACAAGACGGAGTATAGAGACATGAGACAGGGCATTCATTAAATTGCAAAAGTAGATTTAGTAACAAAAGGTTTCTTTGAAAACAAAGCTGTTGGATTCTCTGGTAGACAGCAGTAAATTGATTAAATTCGGTACTTAAAGTTAGGGGTGTTATTTGAAACATCAGTGTCCTACCTTGCAAGACACGCATGGTATACCGCACGTGTTTGGGCATTTAGAATGCTTGCACCTGACGGTGCACGGCTTTTGACAAGGAGGGCACACCTCTCGACAAGGCTGAGAGCAGCTGAAACACAAAGCATGTACATGAAAGCCTTTCACTTCTGTCCAAATAAAACAATCATAGTGGAGTAGAGAGCAGCTTGACTCACCGTAATAAATGTTATATTTTACTTGCAATTCAAAACATTACTTTACTGTTGTATCAATTGCAACATCATGTTAAGGGTAAAATGCCTTGATGGCAAACCACTAACATAGACTCATCATCGTAAAATGGTGCGTACAAGAATATGTACTGGATGAAAGAATCAACTGTGGGTTCTTGTAATGGTCAATCCACTCAGATTTCCTTTTCAAATGTACATAATAATGCTACTTCGGGAGATGATAGGATCCCACATATTGCTCTTCAAGAGAACGCAACCAGAAGAAGACCTCGTGAAGACCTCCGAAGATATGGCGTGATAGCTGGCAGTCCAACTCACAGGAGGAGAAGGATCTCCCAGATTTATAAAAGGAAGATCTAAGAAAAATAAGGTATGTGCTACCTGTGGCCGCACACCAAGACATTCCCGCAGGCTTCCTGGCACGGCAGGTGCAGGCGCCCCATGCGGCACTCCCCACACGAGCCCTGGCACAGGTGATCACAGCCCTTCAACTGCACTCCACATGCCTCCTTGCAGTACTTCATAGTCTGCACACTGGCCAAAAATTTATCTGTGGGAATTTAAGTGTGAGATGAGAGAAAGAACAGATAGAGCTTTGGAGGCTGAAGACTCAACTCTTCGAGGTGAGTTAACGCAATGTTTTATACTAGGGGCCTAGAGTGCCTTGGCCATCCCCTCCCCACTCAAATAGGGCAACACGTGATGCACACATACAAGGTTAATGGCTTTATAAAATGAAAAGGCATGGCTTTGGTGTACTCGCAGGAACTTTCTTTTCTTTTCCACCTTAAGGTGGTTGTCAACTTAGTCAGGAGATCGCCTCCTGAGCGTGTTCACTAACATCACGCTCACTGTGGCCATAAGTCAAAACTTGCAAAAGATGCTAGGAACCGAAACCCGTGTAATTTAAAATCATCAAGCCTTTAAATTCCTTCACTTATGGCTATGATTGCTTGTTTGTGTTCTGAGCCACCATGTCTTGTTTTACACTGGAGAGAGTGTTAGCTTCACGGGAGGGCCGTCTGCCACTTGCATCTGTATAATGTCTTGCATGCGAGTCCTGTGACAAATCCCTGGATGGGATGGATATACGGATATATGGGGTCAGAGGAGGGAGAACATGTACTCGCAGGAACAGCTTGTAAATTTTGTTCAGTCCTTTTACATGTTTTTCATCTTCTTGATATCCCTCACTCTCTTTTTACATCTTTTTTTCTCAGCAGATTCCAGTCAATGGCAATCTTGATTCTTGCTTGTAAAATCAATTAATTCTCTACACCAGTGTTTCCTAACCTGTGGTCCGCGAACCCCTGGGGGTCCGCAGTCACATCTCTAAACCATCTAACAATAATGATAAATAAATGCCACCAAAAGTCTCGTTCAAGCAATTCTCATTCAGCATTGAAATGTTATTTTAAAGAATTCTTTTTATCAAGTTTATGGGTGAATGTGAAGAAAATATATAGGAAATATCAGAAGAAGCACTGAAACATTTACTGCTTTTCTCAATCACATACCTCTGTGAAAAGGCATTTCATACTAAAAATTAATACAGAAACAGATTACAAATGGAATATCTTTAAAGAATTCAATGCTATCCACTTAAAATTTTCCGCTCTTTCTAATGCGCTTGTGACATAAAAAATTTGTAAAACATTGTAAAACCACATTAATAGGACTGCTAATAAATGCCTTTATTTTTTTAATTTTAGAGCTGTTTTGATTTTAACGATATGATAAAAAATAAAAAAGTTATGTAAATTTTCTGCAATCTCAAACTTTAAACTGATCTCATGATCAATTTAGTTTTTGTCGCTTTTATGCCCTATTATCTAAAATTTAAAAAATCAATGATTTCAATTCGGTCATTTTTGCCAGGGTAAAAAAAACGATGAAAGTGGTCCTTGGTCAAAAAAGGTTAAAAATCACTGATATGGACCCACACGGCTTAAGCTGAATGTTGATGACTGCTTAAGTAAAGCGTTGTTATGACTTCCAACTGATGAAATCAATGAGTATTATTATTTTTTTCTTCCACAAAATACTTCTTAAATTTTGACAGATCAGTGAACTTTACGTTGGACTATCAAAAGTGTCATTTAACAAGATGGCAATCACATTCGTTCCCCACATTTCAAATATTCGTAGTCCATTGAAGAGGCTCCAGGTCAAAAAAATCAACCATTGATATAGAATACGCGGCACTATTGTTATTTTTACCAGGTAAAGTGGTGAGGTTGCATGGGATGGAGAATCTGTGCTGGCATATTGCTGGGTAGGGATTGTCCACCAGCTGACGGCATTGCTGGGAGTCACAGCGCTCGCAGCACCGCCTGGGACACTTGTGGCCGCAGGGCAGCAGCCGCTCACACTTGCTTCTGCACAGCTCCAACTCTGGATCCCTGTCACAGCGAGTCTCCACAACATGCCCACATGATCGGGACTTTTGAACCTGCAAATTATAATAATTTACATCAGGGGTTCTCAAACTGTGGTACACGTACATACAGTAGGTAGGTACGCAGGGCAGGTTAATGAAAAGTTAAACCATTTTTATTTTATTCCATTTCATAATCTTAACAAAGCTTAAGCTGAACAGTGATAAGTGTTATTCTTAGACATTTTGGCCATAAATTGAGCCCATGCTTTGCCAAATTATGATTCCTGTAGCATGTAGGGGCTCGCGTCCACAGATTGACAGGCTAGCAAAACTAACCTGCAAATGTATGCAAACTTCGTCTGATACAAAATCAGCCCCACGACGGGTTTACGGCAGAAGGAAGGTGTTGAACTCAGCTTTCAATGGCTTCACCGAACATATCCGGGCCCATTGGCAACAGAGGAGGGTGTCAGACGAGGCAGGACTAATGAGCGGCCGCTCTTTAGTTCTCCTAGCGCGCGTGACGTTTCGGCTCGCATCAAGCCCTCATCAGCTAGTCTGCGATGACTAGGACGCGGAGAACCACCAGTCCCGTCCTCGACCTCACTCTCTCTACCTATCCATATCCTGTAGGATGTCTCCAGTGATGCTCTCTCCATATATGAGCTCAGCGCCGCTCTTGGGAGGCCTAGATTCTTGAAGAGGCTGTGGAGTGATTTCGCCGGTAGCCCTCTTGCTCCGACTTCCACGGTGAAGAGTTCAGTCTTAAATCCGTTTCTCACTATCCGGTCAACCAAGTTGTAATACTTGTTAACTTTGAAGTTGTGGTCCTTTGGTATGTTGGTTTCCCATGGGACTGTAAGTTCGACAAGTATCACATACTTTGTCGCCTTTGAGAATAAGAGTGATTTGGACAACTGACGTATTTAATAAAACATTGTATTTACTTTATACAATACGTCATTTTGACCAAAAGTACAAAGTTTGTAATACTTTTTAGGACCTTAGAAATTCGGATCAGAATCTAACCCCCGTATTCATGAATCCTACTAGCACTTACCATAGGGCGCGCTAGCTGTCAGATTGGCGAAATTCGTTTCAGAAACAATACTTAGGGTAAAAGCAGCGCTAGGGCTCTCTAAATACTAGCGCTTGGGTAAGTAAGGTCGGCAGGTATATTAACCAACGCTTAAGCGCTGTCAAAATATTCCTTCGTATTTAATTGTTATCACATTTTTTGTTTGATTGTGAATTTACATGAAAAAAAGAATTCTTACGATGAAAACGATTTTTAAAAGTGTATTAACATTGTTTTGACGAGTATATTAACATTGTTTGACCATCAGAATCGGGTTTGTTCTCCGGTATGGTCTAGGACCATACTGCAATCAGATGAACTGTCAAAATATTCCGTCGCATTTCGTCAGCAAAGTTTTTGTTTGGTTGTGAATTATTTACATAAAATAATGAATTCTTACCATGAAGATGATTTTAACACGTATAAAAACATTGTTTTGACCAAAAATAGTGTCCCAAGAAAATATATCAGAGACTGTAAAGACCCATTTACGTATTACGACAAGGAAGAATTTAGAAGGCGTTTTAGATTGAAAAAATGCGTCGTTCTGTATAGTCTTTCCGTTGCTCATTGAGGGCTTAACAAAGCCAAAACATTCTTCGATTGTCGAGTTTTATGCACAGCTCAAAATATGACATTGACATTTCTTCGATTTGTCAAGTTCAACAGCTCAAATGTCATTGAAATTTGAAAGAAGCGGCAATGATAAGAATGAAGTACGCCGAATATTGTTCGGAAGTAGCTGACCAATTACAGAGCTGGGTTTTTACGAGAGCCAATAACTGGCCGTACATCTCCACTAAGTTGGGCACTAGGCTGATTATTGCTTTAGTATTCTTTGTGAAACAAAACGCTCCAGAATGTCGACCCTTGAATTAGTGTAGCGCTTGACTTAGGTAAGTATTGTTACTTGAGGCAGTATTGGTCATGAATACGGGGGTAAGACCTTATTGCAAATCAATCGCTTTGTAGAGCATAAAACACATAAAGTTAAAAAAGCGAAAGAAATTATTTGAAAAATTAAATCATGCCTTAAGAAGAAGATAGAAGACATTTCCTGTGAACTAATGTTTTAGAAACACCATGTCATTTTTATTGCGATGATTTGTTTACATTGAAAAACCGCCATGTCGATGCGGCGGAATGAGGCTGCGAGATGGCTGTATTATATCATTTCTACATATTTTTACAATCATCAGCTCCTTGACTGATAGGTTGGTACGAGGCTGACCACCCGTGCTGTAAAAATTGGTTCACTTTTGCCAATGCCACCCCGTTTCAGGGAACGGCGGCAGGAGATGCAAGGTTTATGTCCATGTGAGGTTTTCTTTATTTGTATGCACACATGCAGAATGTGTACGCGAACCTACATGTGCCTGTCTGTAGGCGTGCATTTCATATGAGCCTTAAATGCTTACATATCCTTGCAGCTTAGATTATAGATTATAGATCAGACTAAAAATAATAAATAAAAAAAAAAAAAAAAAAAATGGAGTTACTGGCACAATCTTTAATGTTTTTAGAGTAAGAGAGTTATAGTTAGGTTTAAGTTAGAATTACGGTCGTTTGACATTTTGACAATTACTTATATTAATTTTAAAACTAAACAAATTTCAAAACTTAATTTAACTCGGATGTTTCACGAACCGTTTAGAGAGAGAGTTATGGTATAAAGAGTAAATTCAACCTATAAGTTTGGCTAATAAGTACACGGAAAGTGAAAGATTATGTTTGATAGTTAATTTTTTTTAAAAGTACACTTAAAGAAGAATGCAAATGAATAATCTCACCTTGACTTCACAGAAGATGCATGCTTCATGGCACTTTCTCTTACAGTGGTGGCCACACTGCATGCTCTTGGTGCACGCCTTAAAGCAAGGTGAAGCGTCCACATCCTCGTGGCATTTTACTTGTTCCGTGTGGTTGCATTGGCTTCTCTTCTTCCTCACCTGTCCAATAACAATATTGTAATGATTATTAGGTTTTTTTATGGTTGCCGGTGTACCTACCAATTCATTTAATTACATTTAACCTCCAGAATGCCGGAATGCGGATCTGCGCTCTCGAGTACTTATCGCATTTTTTTTGTTTTTCTTTAGTATTTACTTACCCAGAAATAAGATTGAAAATATTGTTTAACATTCTCTTTTTGGATTAAGCTACCCATCAAGTAATTCAAACCATTAATAAGTCGTTTGTGAATATTTAAAGAAATATATTTGTGGTTGACCTTGAAAACATAGAGTTTTAAGATGATATTTGATGGGGCATCCACACGCTTGCCAAGCCATTACAAGCCAAGAGTGTGGACGGCCGTTTGGCTTAGCTTGGGGCGTGGTTTGTGCCACCTTGGCTTGGCTTGTCGCCGATCCGACCAGTGTCGGTTTTTTGACGCAAGTCAAAGGGAATTCGCGCATGCGCATGCCAGGCACACACATACTTGTGCGCGCGCATTCAGGTACGGTACGGTTTCTATGAATTTTGATCATCCACCATCGTCTTTGCCGAATTATTCGTTTCTTTTTAGTTTCTCTCTTTTTGTTTTGTTATTTTTTTAAAATAAAAATAAGTTAATCCAAATGTTATAGCTAAAAGCTGGACGTCCGCCATGCTTGCTTATTCGAACACACAAAGACGCACGCACAAGCGTGTGGATGACCATGTTTGGTTTTCCAAGCGCTTGCAAGCCCTTGCCGCAAGCGTGTGGATGAGCCATGACTCACACACGCACAACAAAACAATGGTTTTGTTGACATTACAAAGATCAGTGCTCCCAAGCATTTATGTACCTACCCCTCTACGTGACCATGCATACTAATGAGATATGTCTATTTTAGAACACCAAGTTTTTTTGTCGTCATAATATTGTTAGACAGTTTATTAAATGGGCCAGTGAAATAAGTTTCACTAAATTGTGCACTAAAAATACTGTATTTCACTGTCTTTTGATATAAAAAAACAGATAGGAGAAATGTTTTGTCACATTTAGAAATTAGAATGTGCAACTAAAATATGTCAACTAAATGAATTCCCTGCATAAACGACATTCACTTTTCACAAATTTCAACACGTTCTCACCAACTTTCTGAATTCCCGAACCTTTCCCAGATTACAAACGTTATCGGAAAATGGCAGAAAGCCAAAACAGTTTAGCATTTCTTCATTGACACTGTTACCAACAAACAAAATTATTTTTATAAATATTTAAAAATATAAATGGTAAAACATTAATAACAAAAACAAAAAAAAAATAAAAAAAAAGGTAAAACAAAATTATTTTTTATTATAATAGATTACTTAATGGTTATTAGGTTGTGTTGGTATAGAATTAATCCACATATTCAAAAAAATTCTCAGTTGGGCGACGTCACAGGCTGACTAATCTTTTTGTAAACGACGGAGTCGCACACGTGGCGAGTGGAACCTATTTATTATACAGGTGAGGGGGTCGGCCTTACGCCAACCACTTTTGGGGTGCCTCCCAGAGGCTGGGTAACCTTGCCGGTATTTTATTTTGGGTTTGAAATAAACACAGAAATGGGAAATCATTTCTGACACCCTCGGTGGGATTCAAACCCGAGCCCTTGGCATGCAATGCATGCAAGGTAGAGACCACCTGAGCTATCAACCGGACCAGGATATATTTTTACAAATAAAAAAAACTCATTTCAAGTTGGTCATAGATCTAGTACTAACTATTGAAGATATAAATAAGGTATAGAAGAGAGCGTAGTAAGTTCACTCACGGGTACGGGGCATGGGATGCAGGTCTCGTGACAGCGCAGCTTGCACGCATGCTCCTGAGTGCAGCCTTTGTTGATGCGTGCGCAGTCTGACATGCATAAATACTGAAAAAAATAACATGGGACTTAATGAAACCACACTTGCTGTAAGATGATGCAGTTTGCATGACAACACTTTTAGGACAGTAATAACAAAAAAAAAAAATTGATAAATATGAATCGTTGGATAAGTTTGATAAATTCATTTATGATTTACAAAAAGTCTAAATGATACTGAGGATATGAGAATTTGAGGATTTTCTTGAAAATATATTTGTGAAATGGAGTCCGATTCCCCAATCTATTTTGTCTTGGTATTAATATTATCAATTTAGTTTAAAAATTAATAATTTATAATTACCAAATGACATCTGTTAATTTAGGTCCAAAGCTATCAAAAAAGGGTCTTTATTAAAAAAAGATGTCAGTCAAATTCCAAACTTAGACTACTCGGCTACATTGCCAATTTTACGTAAATTACAGGATGGCTTTCAGCAAATATCATCTCTCTGTTTACGTATCATTAGAGTTATGCTTCCAATAATTATTATTTAATACTCCAGTAATGTTTTCTACATATCGACGGTTAATAGGAAGTAATAAATAAGCGACAAAAACTAAATTGTTCAGGAGAGCAGTTTAAAGTTTGAGATTGCAGAAAAAGAGCATAGCTTTTTTATTTTTTATCATATTGTTAAAATCAAAACAGCTCTTAAATTAAAAAAAAATAAAGGCATTTATTGGCATTCTTATTAATGTGGTTGTACGGTTTTTTTATTCACAAGTGGCTTTAGGACAAAAAAGGCTAAATCTTGTCGGTTACACCAAAACCATACTTCAAAAACGCTGTTGTTTGCTTGGGCATAAACAACAAAAAATAATCCTAAAGCTATGGGAGTTAACTCACTAGAAAGAGCAGAAAAGTTTAAGTAGGATAGCATTCATAACTCATTTTTGACTAAAAGTCGCTTATGCCTTCCTTTTAACTGTCGATATGCATTTTTTAAGAAAGCCTATGAAGGAGACCAATTTTATTTCAATCTTGGGGTCTGTAACACTCGAGACTATTAATAATATTGGGACTATTGAATGAATCCAAAATTTTCCACAGCAAAAATCATCATAAGGATATTCTAGGCATAAAAATTAAAAGCCCCTTATTAATAAATAAACTTCGCCTCATTAAATGTTCAGGAGTGTATTTCTATGATTCTATTCAAAATCTAAAAAATTTATTACCTGTTATATTGTAAAAACAAATGTAACTTAGCTGTACATATAGTGCAACTTCTTATCTCATTGTCTCCAAAGGGGTGGCAGGTGGGACTTATTTATTTTTAATGGTAAGGGGACTAGTCTTAAGCCAACCACTTAATTTGAAGCAGTGGAAAACAAGCCTCTACCGACTGGGCTATCGACCAGACAGTACTGTTTATTATTTCGATTTTTTTAAATTTAATTCTTAGTTTAAGGGGGAAAAATGGTGTACCTCGAGATGCTCTGGGTCTTGCTTCTTATGGCACTTCTTTGGGCATGCATGCCCGCACTCTAGTCTGTCCTCGCACGGGTGCGGGCATATCACAAGGTCCACCTCTAGGTAGCAAGGCTTGTTGGTCTGAAAGCCATGCACTCATTTCATCTTAGCACTTGTTTCAGGAATTGAATGGTTGATTCAAAAAAGACAATAAGGTACCGTAGTCCTTAAACTGAGAACAAAACGTGAATGTATACGAGACGTCTTGTAATGTTTATCAATTCTTTGTACAGAAATGCGGCCTGTAATTTTTGATGCAGCTCACATTTCTGCCAGACATTTTGGTGGAAACCATTGTTTACTGTGCACATTTTTTTTAGTTTCCTATTAAAGTTATTTATTGTGGCATGTCGAAACTGCAGACTTGGTTTAAAATTAAATATTTTATTGACTTTTATTGGTTCACTTTGCCAATGTCACCCCTGTGTCAGGGAAGGTCGGCAAAAATTGTAGGGCTTATGTTCATTTGAGGTCTGGATTTTATTTGTAAAGACATGTTCAGCATTTGTAAGCGCGAACTACACGTGTTTGTTTGTGAGCATGCATTTGAGAACTTTAAATGAATATATCCTTGCAACTTAGATTATAGATTATTATACTTAGTGCAAGTTCCTCATTTAAATCAACCATTCGATTAAAATTATGTCTTGGTATGAAAAGTTGTTGGTATATTATCTCCCAAAAGATTGAAGTTGTTGACAAAGAGATTGACATTTCGATGGACTTAAAGAAATTAAATTAAAATTATAAATAGACATAGAAGTAGGCATTATTTATTTTGTGATGATGCATGAAATGTTTTTAAATCCCATCAGCGCCAATTTTAAGAATCTCATCTTTAGGGTTCTAGAATAAATAAGTTGTGGTGAGGCAGGGGCGAGCATCCCATACAGGCACATGTAAGGTAGGCGATATATCATTTCTAGTATCTTATCATTTAGGTTAAATTTGAGTCGGTGTTGGAACTCCAATACTTTTTTTCTGATGAGTAATTTATAAAATATTGTTACGTTTTTTGGGTTCAAAAAGTCTACAATTTAAATAAACAGGTCTTCTTTCAAATTATTTATTTACACGTGATTTATTTCTTACAAATTAATATTTATCTTTAACTCTTCTCCTATACAAATTTATATTTCACAGGTTATGTATCGCTGATACTCGTCGATCAAAGCCAGTAATGTAACTGTGCGGCTGTACGCGACTCTCAGCTTTATATCCTTTACACTACGGAATATTCCAGTGAGTAAATTCTCCAGCCCATTCCCGAACAGTAAACCAATTTCGAGAAGCGTTCGTTTCTAGCAATACACATATATAATCCTACTTATGACATAATGCTAATATAACTATTTACTACCTACCTGCTATAATAACTATGTATGTAATAACTACCTAATCTACCATTTACATTACAATATATATATATAAGGTTCACTTAAAATTTTTGAAAATAGTTAATTTTAAACTCAAAATTCCCCTGTCACACTTCGACCCGCTCTATTTAAATTCGATTCTAAATCTAAACTATTTGTCAGACAGACGTAAATTTATTGATTTAATCACCCTCTTCAAAATAAAACATGCTCTAATTGATTGTCCTGCACTACTAAGTGAGTTAAATTTTTTTACTCCACGTTCAGGGACTAGACAATTAGTTTCTTACCGCCCTGCATTTACAAGCACTAACGCACAAAGCAATAGTTGTATGCATCGCTTACAGCGCGTTGGTAATGATTATGCCTCACTTGACTTGGTTCTGCATAATAATAATTACCATACCTATAACCAAGGTTTGAAAAAAATGTTTTTGGGACATCCATAATATTATATAATAAATTATATTGTTTTAGATTGTTATTATATGAACGATGTCTGCCTGGTGAATTTCTTTATTAGTGATATTTGAATGGTATCTGAAGTTTTTATTTTTAATTTTTTGCTATTTTTAAATTTTTATTGTTTGTATATAGTTTACAGTTTAAGGTTTTTTAGTATTTTTATAGTTTTCTTATTTTTAAGTTTATATAGAGTTTTACTTTTATTTTCTTACTGTATTTTTGTTTATTTGTAAAAGACAAAAACTGTTTTTGATTTAATTATGTACTTATTTTGTTAAAGGCTTACGCCGTAAATAAATAAATAAATAAATAAATAAATAAATATATATATCTTCTAGCCAGTGCACGCGCCTGGTATTAGACTGTCTCATGCTGTGTTCCAATGTCACCCCTGTTCCTGGAAAAGATGACAAGAGTTGCATAGCTTGTGTTTGTTGTTAGCGATTTTGGTTTACTTTTATACATAGTCACGCAGCATGTCTCATGTGTTAGCGGGTGTGTGACTTTGATGGACGGTGAATCATAAATAAATTTGAAATAAAAAATATTTGCGGCTCAGATAATAGCTTTACCTGATGTTTACACAGTGGCAGCTCTACGGGCACAGTTTTTTCACAAATGGCGTCTTCAGGTTTCTTGTGACACGGCAGGCGCTTCTCATGCGAGCAGGGAAGGAGTTTGGTGAGCATCACGCCACATGGCTGGCATGGCTTGTGGCACAAGTCAGGGCACGGGTGCTCCAGGCTACACAACAACCTGCAAACATGATGACACATACAGATACTATGGTGATGCATGATAGTGACATAGTGAGATACTACGGTGGTGCATGACGGTGGCACAGTAAAATACTATGGTGATGCACGATGCATTGTTCCTTGACTTATAGGTTGTTATGCGGCTGACCACCCATACTGTAAAAAATTGGTTCACTTTGCCAATGTCACCCCTGTTTCAGGGAAGGATGGCAAGAGTTGCAAGGCTTATGTTCATTTGAGATTGGGTTTTTATATTGTAGGTCCACAGGCGGCATGTGTTAGCGCAAAATTATACATATCACTCATTCCATGAAAAACGCTACCGTATGCCTCACAAACAAAGTTGCACAAACAATGTCATTTATTTTTTAGTATAATAGAAAAAGATGTAAATTTATATATGCGAAAGAAAAACAAGACATTTATGTTGGTTTTATAATTTTTCTACCATGTCAAAGTTGAGCAACATGTAAGGGATTATAAAGGAGATTTATAATATCAGACGGTGGCAACTATCATACAGCTAACTGTCATGTTACAGTGACACTGACACTTCACTAGTTTGGGAAATATCCAGAACTTCATATGAGAGTGGTTGTTATGTTATAAAAGTTCGAATTTCAGTTATTAAAAGGTATTTCCGACAGATCAGCATCAAAGTAACACCCGTTACACAAAACAGGTAAAAGTTAATTTCATTACTTCATTTTACAAGTAATTAAGGTCAAGCTTTGTGAAAGTAAGGGTATGTTTGTAACTTATTTGTAAATACATCGAGTTTTGATGTAAACATAATGTAAGGTGTTTTATTTAAATTCAAAATCTTGTAACACCCGTGACATTACGGGTGTTACGTAAATATATTGTCTTGGTAATGTGTTTTTTTATTACTGTATTTACTTGTAAATATAACCAGTAGTATTTTGTAGTGTTTTATAGTGTTACCAGTCTATGTTGGCGTTTAGCATTATCTCAAAATTGCCTAAATATTACATGTTGTATACATTTCTGTTAAAATTTTGATTAGAATGGATTGTAAATCCCAACTTCGCTTAAGTTGAGTAAACGCCCCAGCCATATTGGTTGGCAGGACATCAGAAACGCTGTTAAAACAGTCATCATGGACACAAATTGTGACATCTGGGACGACGAAGATCTGCAGCCCGTAGCAATGCTGAAAAACATTACAGCTGAAGAAATGTTACAGCCTGGATGTTCAAGACTTCATGCTGAGAAAGTTCCATACACCAACATATATAGGTACAGATTCAGAAGATGAAGCGGAACCGTTCGCTTTAGTGCCTCACAAGTCAAAAACATTCAACCAGGTGTTTTCATACTGGCCAAGATACTTCCTGAAGGCATTCGTAAGCGAAGTATTGTATACAAATATGCTGGTGTATGCCAAAGTGGTGTGAGATGGAGAAGTAAGAATAATGTTTTTTAAGGTGGCTAGAGAATCTGCAAAAATATTTATTTGCAATGAAAAGGTCATCCCCGACATCCCCTTCGAAAACATAATAAGTATTCTACCCAATCCAGCCCTCATCTATAATCTATCTATCTATAATCTAAGTTGCAAGGATATATTCATTCAAAGCTCTCAGATGCATGCCCACAAACAAACACGTGTAGTTCGCGCTTACAAATGCTGATTGTGTACTTACAAATAAAATCCAAACCTCAAATGAACATAAGCCCTGCAACTCTTGCCGACATTCCCTGAAACAGGGGTGACATTGGCAAAGTGAACCATTTTTTACAGTGTGGGTGGTCAGCCTCATAACAACCTATAAGTCATCACCAAAGGAAATCCTACTTACTATGAATTTTCTTGTGCTGTGGATGTTTTTTTTTTTTTAAGAAATCCTGTGCGGGAGACTCCCTAGATTCTAGAGACTCTAGGGGTCTATGACACTTGTAGTGCCGCAGAGGTGTACGAGCTCGGTCGCCATTACAAAGCGCCAATACTCAAGCAAGACGCAGTTGCTGTAAGGCTGGATGGACTTTTGGTGACTGGTCATTGGTAAAAGTGTATGAATTTTTCAACAAAGCGAAGAGCAAATTTGAAAATATAAATGGTATATTTTTTGTGCTCCGCCGGGATTCAAACCCACAACCTTCCCATTCAGAGTCCGCAGTGTTACCACTGAGCTACGGACCGGTCAAGTGTGTATGAAAACCGGATGTAACACCGAACCGGAACACCGGATGTGTATGAAAAATTAAGAAAATGGCTTTAAATATTATTTATTGGTATTTTCCCATTATTATTGTTATTACTTTAATAAAGCTACAGTATTATTTCTTAAAACCGTTGCTTCATTTCGTACTCGTAACACCCGTAACAAAAGCTTGTAACACCCGTTACATTTTCAAAATTTAAAATTAAAAAGAATAATCACTCAGCATGAAAACTGAGTAATGTTTTAGAAATATAATATACTTAGTTTTGCAATTTCAGTTGAAAAAATATAAGGTATCTTTGAAAATTCGCAGAAAAATGCAATTATGTCAATGTACCCAGGAAGTATGGGAAAAACTGAGTAACACCCGTAACGGGTACTTAAAAAAAAACGCAACTAAGCTACACATATAGTGTAACTTCTTGCCGCGTTATCCCCGTAGGGGTCGCATGTGGCGAGTTGAACCTATTTATTTTTACAGGTAAGGGGGCCGGCCTTACGCCAACCACTTCAGATGAAGTGGGGGTTTCCCAGCTCCCGAGAGAACTGGTACTCATTTCTTGTGAAGGCTGAGTAAACCTTGCCGGCATTTTTATTTTGGGGTTTGAAACAAACACCGAAACGGGAAATCATTTCTGACACCCTCGCCTCGGCGGGATTCGAACCCGAGCTCACGGCATGGAATGCAAGCACTCTACCAACTGAGCTATCGACCGGTCATTCATCATCGACTTAATCGGTCAGTATCGACTTAAGTTTCAATTAGTCTTTTTTTACAAATATTAGCCATCCTTTTACTATTGTGTCATCACTAGTAGTGTAAAAGGTATGTGTTAAGTGAATATTACTAATACACTGTCATACAAAATACTAGAGATTTTTAATGTTATGTGCGTACGACCTGTAACACCCGTTTCATGGAATGAGTGATATCTGCTTGTGGGAATGCATTTAATATAAATCTTAAATGATATATGGGTAACGCCGTTTAAATTTGTACCATAACTGTCGACCGGCAAGATTCAAGAAAACGAAAACATCGTGAGTTAAATAAAGGTCTATTCAAAATGACGGACAGGTTCGAATAATGAGGTTTTTTTACATTTCGATATCTCATTCCTTTTTTTCGACGACGAATACAAGATTTTATAGCAGTTCGTAAACACTGTTCAGTAAAAATATAAGAGCACCATTTTGAATGTATATAAATATGAATGTTGTTTGTCTATGAATGTTTAATAAAAATATGAATACGCACATTTAATAACTACCTAAAATCGTTCGTTTATTGTATTTCAATAAGTTTCCTTGACTTATAGGTTAGTATGAAGCTGACCACTCATACTGTAAAAAATGGTTCACTTTACCAATGTTACCATTGTGTCAGGTAAGGTCGGCAAGAGTTGCAGGGTTTATGTTCATTTGAGATTGGGTTTTATATTGTAGGTTCACATGCAGCATGTTTAAGTACGAACTTTTAAAGTCTTAAATGCAATATATTTTTGTAACTTAGATTATAGATTATCATAGATTTAGATAGATAGGCAATGGTTTTTTTGCGTACATTTTTCACAGTATCCAGCACCGATATAAAAATTAGGTACCTCTGTGGTCCAAATTTCATTTAATCCGTTTAGCCCACAGATCACGGAATAAACCTTTTTGCTATTTTGAATAACAAACATCAAACGGTGCATTTAAAATATTATTAGCATGTAGTAAGGTTGATTAGATAGTTTTATGTTTCAATTAGGTACGTAAATGTTATTTGTTAGTCAACCATAAATAAACGGTAAGTAGGTGTATTTTTTTAAACCTACGTGAATACACCTTAATATGGTAACATACGGTAAAGATTGTAAATAAAAAACCGCCCGACATTACCTTAAACTTGTGCCATTTGAAAAATAATACTGTCAGCAATGATAAAAACATACAATCATTAGAAGAATTAATGGATCTAAGTAAAAAATATACAACTGACAACATATTCGAATACATACCTTAATAATGCCAAGCTAACTTCCACTCAAAACACTCACGACAAATTCCCGAGTCTGATGTAAACGTTCTCAGAAGAAAATGAAGGTATCGAATGAGTTTTTTTGTGTTGTCCACACTGCATCAAAGAGTTACCATACGTGAACAAATACTTAGGATTGCAAGATTTTTGTCAGTTCCAATGGAATTGGTAACATACTAAAAGAAAAATTTCGGAGCCAAAAATGGAGACAACCCTTAGCAATCAATATTTCGTGTTTAAATAAGTAAATATTATTGTGGCTAGTACAGAAAATGAAAGATACGTTACTAAGGTATATGCAAAAATACTCAACTTTAAAAACGTTTGACTATTTTGATCGTATCATGCCATCAAAGGGTCAAAAACGGGTTGCGGACATGTAAAATTTGTATGGGAATGGAAAAAAGGCGTTTTTGTTTTATTTTTTAATTACATCGCCACTTAATGCTTTTTGCAGTTTTCTTTTTTATTTCGATACGCTTTTTATTTACTTTACTCTGATAATTTTAGAATTCAGTAGAGATCACCAGTTTTTATGAAAAAGCTGAAAATCATTAGGGGACACACGCACAAGACAAAAGGTACAAATTTCGACGGCGATACCCATATATCTTTGCAGCTTAGATTAGATTAGATTAGATTAGATGCATGATGGTGACACAGTCATCTGCACATGAGGTACTGGATGGTCAAAGACAGCATGCCTCGAATCATATGAATCGAGCTGACACACTCATTTTGTACAACTTTAATTTAAGTCTAATGGTAACCTTCTTTTCGTAGACATGTCCATCAGTTCAACAAAAATCCATAGAAAATGCAAAGCTGGGCAAAATGGGCTAATATTAGAGTGAAATGTATTAAAAAATCTCCAACATTTCACTCAAGAATACTGTTTCATATTATTACTTTCATATGATGATGATGATGATTTGTATAGCGCCGTTTCGTGACTACTGTCACTGCAAGGGCACTTTCAGGCTTGATATATATTTTCTCATTTTTCTCATAAGTTTTAGTAAAAGCACATGCATAGAAAAGGTACTAATAGAATAGAATTTCAATATTGTGTATGGCTACTCCTCGCAGTGAAGGAGGGCTCACCGTTGGCATTTCTCGGTGCATTTGTTTGTGGCATGTTCTCGATCAGTTGGATGACAGAATCTCTTGCAGTAGTGGCCGCAGGACAGCATTAGTTCGCACTTACGGCTGCAGCCACCTTCCGGTAGCATGTGGAAGTCCTCCCCAATGCTCACCTAACATATATACATTGACAATCAAAAGGTAATAGGGCATTAGCGACAAAAACTAAATTGTTCAGGAGCGCAGTTTAAAGTTTGAGATTGCAGAAAAATGGCAGAACTTTTTAGTGTTTTTATCATATCATTAAAATCTAAACAGCTCTTAAATAAATAAAAATAAAGGCATTTCTTGGCATTCCTATTAATGTGGTTGTACAATGTTTTATGTTTTTTTTTATGTCACAAGCGCCTTTAGGACAAAATAGGCTAAAATTTGGCTATTGTAAGCGCTGTTATTCACACAATATCAGCGCTCATAAAATACATAGTCCTAATACTATTACAATTACCTCCGTTGTAGTGTTGTGTATGTGACACAGCAGATTCAGGGACTTGCCAATGCTCTGTTGTTGCTCCAGGACAGCTCTGACTTGCTGCCATAATTGGCTTTTCTTCGCCAAACATGACATGTCGCCAATCACGTAAAAACCTACAATTCATAGAAATTATTATTATCGCCTTACTTAATGAGTTAGTTCAGCACAATAGTGGGGTTATCGAATACAAAAAGTCTAATTTAAAGTGGGGCTATAGTCGTTCAACATATTTACATATTACAATTATATTTCAACATTAATTACACTTTTTAGTTACTGGTCGAACTGTTACAGGAGAACGCTGCCAGTAATATTCTCCACATTTCATTGGCGACATCAATAGTTGGGCAGAAATGGTAGCTTTGTCAAGGTACATCCAGAATAACATAAGATCTCACAGAACAGGGAGTCTAATATTACAAAATACAGAATTAATCTTGAAATATCATTATTATGTCTATAATATAATCTATAATCTAAGTTGCACAGCTATGCTAATATCTAAGATTCATATTCCTTGACTTATAGGTTGGTATGAGGCTGACCACCCATACTGTAAAAAATGGTACACTTTGTCAATGTCACCCCTGTGTCAGGGAAGGTCGGCAAAAGTTGTAGGGCTTATGTTCATTTTAGGTTTGGATTTTTATGTTGTAGGTTCACATGTGGCATGTACATGCGCAAACTTAAACATGTTTGCTTGTGACAATGCGCAGTATCCTTGTATCCTTGCGCAGTATCCTTGAGAAGAATAGCGTCCTACGGAGTGCTCATGAGCCCAATTATATTCTGATTATAGAACAGGTGTAAAAAATATGTCTAAGGCCCCTCTATAAAAGTAACTTTGGGTGTTATCCCTTTCTATACCCCACAAAGTTTCTTCAGGGTCAGCTCAGATTCTATTAATTAGAGTTGAGACGAGATATGACCCTACTCAAATTTATAATTAATGTACTTCGTGGAAAAATTGTTTGTTCGCCACTGCTGGGACGGACTCTACAGCTTTACGCCCCCAGCAATTATAATAGAGCAAGAAGTCATGATCTTATCACGACCCCCGCATGCCGAACCAATATTCTCCATCAGTCTTGGGTAGTGCGTGTGCTGTCGCTGCTCAATACTCTGGCCTCCTCAGCCCCACACCTGGATATATTTACAACTGGTGTGGATCACTTACTATCGGAGTCTGTTTGTATACTAGAACGACGTGTGGATGCATCGAATAATGTATCTGTGCATTGTTCTCTTATGTTTACAATGTGATATGTATTGTGACGTTTTGGTGTCTCACTGTCAGTCCTGTACATACTTGTCAAATAAATAAATAAATAGAAATAAATGCATTTAATGTGAATCCCCAATGTTACATATCTTTGCAATTTAGATTAGAAATGAATATAAGCCCTGCAACTTTTTCCATTCTTTCCTGCGACAGGCGTGGAATTGGCAAATTAAAACATTTTTTACAGTATAGGTGGTTAGCCTCACACCAACCTTAAGTCAAGGAATATTGTTGTTTTTTTAAATAAATTAAAAAAAAATGTTATCAAAGTTATCACAAAGAGCGTGGAGCTCGGAAAGGCTGGCTTTCTGTACCAAACAATAGATTCTATAAGCCAAGGTTACTGCTTGGTGCGAGGAGAGACTGAGAAGTCAGAAAGCCAATTGTGACCAAATGTGACATTACCATGCTTGGCTCTGGACAGGCCCACACAGACTCGGTTGGCCGTCGCCAAAAAGCCAATGTTTTCTTCTACATTTGATCGGACCAGAGACAGTATGACAATGTCGTTCTCCTCTCCCTGATAGTTGTCCAACACTTGAATGTAAATACGGGACACCAGACTAATATTTTTGCTCTCCTGAAATAATAAAAAAAAGTGGTAAGCGTGTGGAATAAATCTATTTTTTTATTTTAATTCCAGGGAACTAACATTAATCATTTTAAGTTATTATTAAGGAATTATGGTTGTTCCACATGTTTCAAAACCACAATGCATGTAAGCTGCACATATAGTGCTACTGTTTACCGTTTGTCCCCGAAGGATGTGCAAGTGGCGCGTGGAACCTATTTATTTTCACAGGTAAGAGAGCTGGCCTTACACCAACCACTTCAGATGAAGTGGGGGTTTCCCATTAATTATTATTTTCTTTTAATCTGTAGCAGGGGTGGCCAACTAGATTAGATCCAAGATCTACTGTTTACTGACGAAACCCTGTGCGATCTACCAATTACATACTTCTTGAAACCTTAAATGAAAAAGGGTAGTTCAGTACACAATTACGTAGAATTTTTATTTTATTATGAGGGAAAACATAAAACTGAAATTATTCTTAGAAACTACTTATTAGTATTACTGTGAGCATTGCGTCTGAGCATCTTACGCCAGATTAGCAAAATCAGGGTTGTAGTTGGAAATTGCCAACCTTACAGAATCCAATGTATGAGCGTCTGACAAGCGAGAATGGTGTTTATTTTTTGTTTGTTTTAAGTAGGAAAATGCTGTTTAACTTAAATATGTTGAACCAACACAAAAATGCACTTTGTTCAACACATTTCTTCATATTTGGATATTTCTCGTTGGAAACCAATGCCAGAAATCCAGACCTGAGGACGACCTTGCTTTTAGAAATATGTCGCAGCGCAGTGTAATAATTTCATTTTGAAATATCATGTGGTCCATTTGAAATGTATCTGCAAATTTTATAGCCATTTCATAGATGTCACTATGATCAATGGAATTACTAAACCGATAGCTGATGAACACCATTAACTTCTCAATTTTTTTGAAATCACTAAAGCGAATTTCGAAGTCTGATACCACTGCCTGTGAATATATCAAGACCAAGTGGCCGACTCTCCTTCGAGTCTGATCGAGCCACGACATATTTTTTTTGCCTTGCCACGATCGACTAGACTAATAGTCACGATTGACCCGTTGGCCACCCCTGATATATAGTATAATATATTCTTTACAATAAAAAAAGATTATATGAATCATGTTGTAGAGATAGGATTTCTCAATATTTCATAGGAGTTGGTGCCTCTTAATGTCATCAGCAGTCTTTGAAAGATTTCCATTATGGAACGCACGCCGTTCAATCAATATGAAATTCTCCATGGAAGCCACATGTGCTGTACTAAATGCTCATCTAACCTTTGACGTTCAACGAGCATACACTTGTCAATAAAATAACAGTACTCACATTCTTCAGATGGAACATTTGTCCTTTGTAGGTGGTCAGAATGGTAATCTTGTCAGGCTCATAACCTTGCTGGATCAAATACTTGGCAAAGTTCAGAACAAACGTAGCCTCGTGTTGGTTCATGCGACTAGATATGGACTCCACCTGAAACACCACATTACTTCTATATCCAGAACTGCTGGGAGCCTTAACTGGTAACAGTGGCTCCAGGCTCTCGGGGGCCAGCAAGCTTAGTCGTCACTACAATGTACCAACTCAAGTTGCCACTGTCGCCATTCCGCTACGGGTGGCCAGAGCCTCTACAGAGCTGCCTCCATTTCTTCCTATCCTTACATAACTCTTTCAGTTCATTAATATCCATCACCTTTTTCATACATTTTCTTCTTCTACACTCACTTTGTGTATACCTTTCTTTCACATTCTCCTCAAACTGATCACTCCATACTTTTCTCGGTCGTCCCTTACTTATTTTTCCTTTCACACTTCCTCTGTAAGTCTTTCATCATTTATTCTGTCCACATGCCAATCACATTCTTTTGTACCTTAATTTTCACATCCTTTTTAAACTTACATTTTTTCTTTAGCCGTTCATAGCCGTTCTACCCTTCAGGGTTTTTCCTGTCATGTTTCCCACCATACATACATACTTACTCATTCCACTGTCACTCACTTGCCAAGTTGCTGTAAAGCTAGGTGAACAATTTTCACTGATTTTGAAAAAGGCATACAGACATATATGAGAGACATACAGACATATAAGAGAATTTGCACTGAGAGTTCACTACCAGACTAAATGCTCTCTGTGGGAAAACAATGTCTCAAAAATTTGGACAGTGTCTCAAAAAAATCAAAAGCCATCTTTATGTTTTTTTTTTTTAAATAAATACTTACAAACTGCTCATTGTGCTGGTGGTCCAAGAAGTAGACATTTCTATGGAGTCCCTTGATGTGGGGGTACTCGGTGACCGAGGCGTGATTGTGCAAGATGGGATATATGGCCGGGCAGATGAGAGCGGCGATATCTGGCCGCATGCGGTGCTGCACATCCAGCCTGTGGCACTGCCGCCCATTGTTCACCATCCGCTCAAACAGAGAGATGTCGAAGTTGAACTCTCGGGCCAGCCGGAACCAGGAAGTGGACGGCTTCAGCTGCTGGTGGTCACCTGGGGACAGTCCTCGGTATTAGAGATGTCGCAAACGGTGCTTATGGCTAATAGTCAACTATGACTGGTCTGTAGTTCAGTGGTAACACTTCGGACTCGTAAATGGAAGGTTGCGGGTTCGAATCCCGGCGGAGCACAAAAAAATACCATTTATATTTTCAAATTTGCTCTTCGCTGGGTTGAAAAATTCATAAACCTTTACCAAAGACTGGTTATCAAAAGGTCCATCCAGCCTAACAGCAACTGGGTCTTGCTTGAGAATTGGCGCTTTCTACAGCGATGACCAAGCTCGCAGAGGGCTCTTGAGGTGTGATACACACAAAAACAGCGCTCACCAAATAAATCAGCCTAATTTATTATTATTTATTTACGGAGTAGTCTCCATTTTCTATGGCGATTATTATCAAATAACTAGACATTATTATTTGACATAAAAAGGAAAATAAAAAATGATTTATTTATTATCAAATAATAATATAACGCAGTGGTGCCCAATCTATTTCGGTTTGCGGCTCTCTAAATATTCAGATTTTTTCCATGATGCCCTTAGTACATCAGTTTTTTTTCAAAATTTTTGACTTTCTTGAAAAATTTAAAAACTTTCCTTTTTAATGCCCGCTTTCCACTGCGAGCGGAGCGGACTCCGTACGGACTCCGCTCGACTAGCAACAGTAAATTTCATAGAAGTGCTTCCACCGACAGCGAGTCAGCGGAGCGGACTGAGCGAGTACAAAGAGTTACAAAAGTGGTCGCAGAGTTGAGCGAGTTTCCAGCGGACTCCGTACGGACTCCGCTCGACTAGCAACAGTAAATTTCATAGAAGTGCTTCCACCGACAGCAGAGTGAGCGAGTAAAAATGACTCCGCTGTGTCATGGTCTCGGCCGCTAGTTTTCAACTGACTCCGCTCCCCCGTGCCCCCCGCGCCAACCCGCGCAGTTGCGTGACAGCGATAAAACACATCATACATGATTTACAAAAACACATCATACATTATTTTATAAATTTGAAAATATTAAAATGTATGCTTTATTTCAAACATCTACTTTTTATATATTAAAGCAAAATAATACATTACTTTTTATTTTTCGAAACAAAAAAAAAACTTTTTTATTAATAATTAAAACGTTTGATCTGGGCGTAGGCTGCAACGAGCTGTCACACACTGTCTGTGGGCTCCGCTAAGCCCGCTGTAGATGGAAGGCAAACAACTCTTTCATCTGACTCATCTCATTTCCCGCCTAGCTCACTCCGTCGAGCTAGTTGGCTGGGGAGTGCAAATACCATTATTTTTTACAACTCTTTCGCAATGGAAGGCCAAAACTATTTCACTACGCTCCGCTCAGCTATTTCCCGCTCCCGCTCAGCTATTTGCCGCTCGCAGTGGAAAGCGGGCATTACTATTTTGTACCTTTGATACCTTTTCTTTTGTTTTTGATTTTCATAATTCTTTGGGTATCGGTAATATCCACATTGAGAGTGGACAACTACCATGTGGTTGGCTTTCCAGTCTCAACCATTACGATGGCACCGCGGTGCACACTTTGGGAATCACTGTTACGACACTTATAGTGGGTATAGTATTGAACTTACCGAGCATTTATTTGTCAGTCCCTTTTCACAAGGAACAAATTTTGTCCAGTTTGCCTGTAGTTTTATTTTATCTGAAGCCAGGATCATGAGTCTAAAAGTGCATGGGGATTTATAACAACTTTTACACGGTGGTTTCCCCGTGATCCTGTCTGAAACCATTGACTAACCAGACAGAATTTGTGTTAGATTATTTTTAAGTATGTTATGCATGTATTTTTTTCATTAAATGTTTATTTTAGTCAAGTATTCGCCAAATGTCAAATAATACAGCAATTACACAGTATTTGACAAATTAATAACAAAAAACAATACAAGTATCTAATACTGAATAATAGGCGAGCGTTCACCACAAAATATCTAATTGCAATGCACATTCCGCTCCTAGGAGCTCTGTATGACTGATCCAGGCTGGATCCAACTCGTCAGTAAACACTTGCTGTGGTTGTGCCAATTAATCATTGAATTTTAGGGATTTACAAGCTGCAGCGCCTTGGCCAAACTGGCCCGGTGCATTTAGTGCATCAGTTAGATTTTGTTCTTAGCCGCCGAAGGTCGATATTCGTTCGACCCTTCGGCCTTCGCTAACTCACACAACATCAACGTCATTGTACGATCGTCATCCCCGTACCGCATACACCGCCATATTTTTGAAATTTTATTTATTGAAAAGAAGTTTTTTTTTGTTTTTAATGAAGTAAAATTTTAAATGAAGTAAAGTTTATTATTTATTTATTGAAAAGAAGGAACCACCATCCACTTCGCCAACGCTGAATACACCTTCAGGAAACCGGAGCAGCTCAAGGTAAGTCCCTGCAGTTGCTTTATGATTCTGTTAGAGTAACCAGAAACCCGCCCTTTGGGAATATGAAGGTAATTCTAGTGGTTGAACCCCCTTTGAAAGCCCAAAAATCTAAAATACAGTCCATTTAACCCAAAACCTTCCATGCTGTAATAAACAAAGTTTTAATTCACTTTTATAATTTTATTTCTGTCTAGCACTTTCAACAATACATCTTCAGGACAATAAATTTGTCCTGAAGATGCCTTGTAGGCGAAAGTGCTAGACAGAAATAAAATTATAAAAGCGAATTAAAGCTTTGTTTATTTAATTAAAATATAATGGGCTTTCACTGTGTAAACCACCAAACCCTTAAAAATATTAAAAATGCTAATATAATGCTGTCCGCACCGGTGAGGTTTGTTGGTTGGCTGAACATAGCTGGCAAGAACTCACCGATTAAGATGACAGGCTGAACATAGCTGGCAAGAACTCACCGATTAAGATGACAGGCTGAACATAGCTGGCAAGAACTCACCGATTAAGATGACAGGCTGAACATAGCTGGCAAGAACTCACCGATTAAGATGACAGGCTGAACATAGCTGGCAAGAACTCACCGATTAAGATGACAGGCTGAACATAGCTGGCAAGAACTCACCGATTAAGATGACAGGCTGAACATAGCTGGCAAGAACTCACCGATTAAGATGACAGGCTGAACATAGCTGGCAAGAACTCACCGATTAAGATGACAGGCTGAACATAGCTGGCAAGAACTCACCGATTAAGATGACATGCTCACAATGTTGAGTCAGAGACACAACAATGTGGCTCTCCATTACTTCTGCTGCCTCCTCCACAATCACTGCAACAGACAAAAATATATTAACAAAGTTTTAAAGTGTGTATATTCAGTGTTATATAGTGAAGATTAATTTTTAAAATAGTAAAATAAAAATAGAAAAACTTAGTTTTTTCTTCATTTCACTACCCTCTTGAAAAAGTAGACAAAGCCATAGCTCTAAAGCAGTGCAACCCAGCCTGTTTTAGCCCATTGCCCCTTTATGCGTAAAGTGATAAGCCCAGTGTCCCCTTATGCTTACTTTGTCTCAAAAAAGCCGTCACCGTCAGCCGTCACGGGAGTGGGGAGTGCTAGGCATGCAATTTTCAAAAAAGGTCAACATCCAATTTAGACAATATTTATGTAGATAACTTACAGTCGATAAGGATTAAAAAGAGTGAAATGATTGTTTCCCATAATCGAGTAGTACAATTTTTTGCAGCAATGTCTCTCCATTTCTTAATGAGGAATGTTTGCTGGCTTTGCTTTACTTCACTGCTCCACTAAGCTAAATTTAACTAAGTTTCAAATGCAGATAAAACTTCAGAATGAGAAACTGAAAAAAAAAATCATACGAGCCTGATTCTTTGCCCCTTTTGGCGTACACACCATTACGAACCGTAAGTTGTAAGCTTGGTTAATCTTGGACCTCAGATAATGGAGGTACTACTGTATACGGAACATTCTACGGATAACGACAAATCAAGCTTGTCAATAACTGTCCAGCTAACCAATGGAAGCAAGGAAAGCTTTAGTAAATGCATTTGTGGTATCTAAAATAGACTACTGCAATAGCTTATATGCAGGCCAACCAAAATGTCAATTGAATAGGCTACAATTGGTTGTCAATGCGTGCGCTCGCATGATTGCTGGTCAGCCGAAATTTACACACATTACTCCTCACTGGCTTCGTATCCAGGAGCGCATCGAGTTCAAAGTGTGCACGATGGTCCACAAAGCTTTATTTGGAGAAACACCCAAATATCTCGCTGATTTTTATCAAACCAGTCACCCTCGGCAAAAAAAGCCTAATACTGCGCTCGGCTGAAACTGGAGCCAAATCAAGGATTGAAGAACCTAGAGGAAGAGTTAACACAATGTTTGGAGAGTGTGCATTTGCACTTGCTGGTCCTCTGGCCTGGAACCACCTGCCACATCATGTGAGAGAGCTAGAGGACCATGGAAAGTTCCGGAATGCACTCAAGACAAGCAAATTTCTGGCATCGTTTGCACCAGCGCCCTTGGAGTAACTACATCACGAAACGGCTCTATAAAGAAATCATCAACTCATCATCATTGACTCACCAATCTGAGACTGGAGTGCACGCACTAGTCCTTGCAGTCGGGCAGCCCCTGAAGTGGTCATCCCAATCACATCCACTGACTTCAATGTTTGTAAATCTCCAGCCATTTCCATTTCATCATAAGCGTCTTTTTCTGCGTAATATCTCTCCTGTAAAACGTATTGTTATTGTTATATTATTTAGGTTCATTTACGGTAAAAAAAAGCTCATATTTATAGAACAAGTCTTATATTTATTTTCTAAAGGAATTTATTATTTAATTTTATTTACTTTGTTTATGTACTTATCTACTTAAACGCTAATCATTATCTGTTATAAGCATTATCTTCTGTACTAAATTATCATAACATTTTGCTTTTCAATAGAGCTACATACCTTAAATATGGATACCTATCATCTTATAATTAATGTTGGTAGACATGCTGAATAGTTTGTCAACTTGAAAAATTACTTAGGTCAGCGGTAGATTTACAGGAATGGTTGACATTGAACTTAGTAAATTCTTTAATTATATACGTTGACGTAGTAATTCAAAGGTATTGTTATCTTTATGGGGTCGATAAAACAGCAAGAAATTGTAAGAAGCTGTTCCCGTCTAACTTTAACGCCAAAGTGTCTGCCTTTTCTCACGGAGTCATTATCTAAAGTGTATGTTATAACATATAGGTAAATGCTAGCTCACCATGGCTCTGGAGTTGGCTTGGACTGTGTTGTTGTGAGTTATCTCCAGCCACTGCCAGTAGAGAGACCAGCGCTCTTCCACATTGAAAGCCTCGGCTGGTTGCCCTCTGTAGACCACTGCGCGATATCCTTGCGCCCCGCGGGCCAGCCTCATCTAAACAACAATCTTATACTGAAATCGGCCTCTGCGATTCTCTACTAAAAAGAGCAACCTCTAAGCCTTTAGACTGGTCCGTAGTCTGTGGTTACCGCTTCGGACTCATAATCGGAAGGACGTGGGTTAAATTTTCGGCGGAGCACAAAAATATACCATTTAGATTTTAAAATATGCTTTTTCATGTCAAAATCATTTCACATCAAAAAATTCATGTCTTAACCAAAGACTGATCAAAGGTTCATCCAGCCTTACAGCCACTGGGTCTTGCTTGAGAATTGGCACTCTCTATAGCGACGACCAAGCTCGTAGAGGGCTCTTGAGGTGTTATTCACACAAAAACAGCGTACACCAAATAAATCATCCTAATATTATTAATTAAAGCGAAAACAATTTTGTGTTCATGTACACAATAAGAATGAATAATTATAACTTATTGTTAACAAATTATATAAATATTAAATTATAATGAAATATTTACTTATAATTAAATTTAATTATGTTATAAAATTATTAATAATTATACTTATAATTAAATAATTTTAATTAAATTAATTATTATTCAAATATTAATTATAAATGATGTCATATACACACAAAAATGGAGATTCTGAGATGGGATATTGCGAAATGAACCAAAATAAAATGCACAAATTAGTTATACAACTATGGTAAGTACTTGCCTTTAAATGTTGATACTGGTTGTGCAATAAAATTAACACTTGATTTAGGTACTGCATCTCTTCATCATCATATTTATCATTTTCTATTGACCGTCGTATTTTATCAATTTTCATACGGATGTCTGGCAGCCCAAAGGTTGAAAAAGTATGTGTAACTGCAGTATCAAAACCTTCATGCATTTGGGGTCGATGGATATCATCATCATAATCATCTCTTGCATCACCCTCACTCTCATCACTCTCTTCAAAATCAGCAACAGTTGTTGTGTTTTTCTGCGTCTTTTGTTCACCAGTAAGGTTTGGTTGAAGACCTTTGTCAGACATTAGCAACCAGCTCGCAATGCTGAATTCGCAATCCAGCAGCCTCAATTTCAACTTGTCAAATGTCAAAAAAAATAATTGAAAATCAATATGAAGTGAGTCATGTACAGATGCCAAGTTAATAATTTTTTCTCTTGATGACATCACTTCTAAATTGGCGTGCAGGGTGCCAAGGCCACTTAGCATATTATGAAAGTCCATTCTGTGCGGTCTCCTCACTTTTTTTCTAAACTCCTTTATATTATACATATTCAAGTTTTCATTTTTGGATTGACCCCCGATGCGAACAAGGTTTTCAGTCTCCGGCAGTAATCCTTCTAAGAACTGATCCAGAGCATGGTTCGTGAAGCACACAATCAGGATAGGAGATTTTACACATGCTTTTTTGTTTCTGACCAGAGTCCTGGCAATTTTAAGTCCAACAAACGTTTTGCCAGTTCCTGGAGGTCCTTGTATGGTAACAAACTCATTAGTTAAAGCCGCTTTATATGCTGCGTACTGAGATGGGTTGAGTTTTAGGGCATCGGCCGATGGCCATGTGTTCTCATGAAGCAGGGAAACACATGCGTTATTAAACAAACGATATTGGGGCACACGTGCAATGTAAGCTGGAGGTTCTCTGTCTGCCTGAAATTATAAAAAACACACACAACCATAACAATTTCATAAAAATTTAGCATTTCAAAGGTAGGTATACTTTCATTGTATTTTTTTGTGTACATTATTTTTAAAGGAAAAGTTAAGCATTACAATATGAACACCTCCCTACTACGCAAACTTGAGAATCCACTACGCAAATGGGGTGTTTGATTGCCAAAAACATTCCTAAGAAATTAGGAAAAGTCGTAGCTTACAGAGAAAAACACAAGACTGTGTGAGTGATGGCTGCTTCAAATGCTTATCTTTTTCTGTGGGCAGAAAAGCCCTGTTATGTGAAGTGTCACACAAGTGGACTAAGGAGACGTGTACCTGAATGTCTACAATGTATTTCTTCATGGGGAAATGCTCTCTCAGTGACGGTCTCTGCCAAGCCTTCAGGATGTGGTAGTACGGAGGGAAGAACACTTCACTCTCCACCATCACAAACTTCGGTCCAAACATGGCATTCGTGGGACGAAACTCTTCAGGCTGAACTAAAATCTGCAAAATAATGTTAGCAATTTAACATATCTTTAATAAGTAGTATTTGTATGCAAAATATTTCGCTTGCAACTCGACCATGGGACGTCACTACTTTCTCTTTGTCAATTCACATGCAGAGTCCATTGGTTGAAGTTTTTTTTTGTATACAATAGGTATTTTTGAAGTCTATTTGGTTAGTGGTGAATTAAAAGACCCATTTACTTGAAACTTGACTTTTATTGTTGGCATTAATGATTATTTTAAGTTTAGATTTACAATGCCCACACAATTATCTTCAAGGGTTGAGTCCACTGCATCCTCTTGAATCACGATGCGGGAGATCCTCCTCCAACCGCCGTGTTGGTGAGGTGAGCAGGGTGCTTGATGCTGTGGATGTTTTAAGATGGGATGGAAATAATGTTGTGGACGTTTGAAGATGTGGAAGAAAGAATGCTGTAACTTCCGATTAAAAATAAGTGTGGTCCGCGGATGATTGCCTAGCCTTGAGAAAGACTCAATATGGTTAGCAGTATGCACTGCTCTCAAGTAAACAGGATTGTGGTCCTGATAAGAACCTTGTGGTCTTGGTTGAGCTCCATCAAGAAGTGATGGTAGAGCTGCTGATGTGTTCTTTGACTTTCCAGCCTGCCCACGAGGTAGAGAGACGGTGAAGTCCAGGAGATGTGCAGTGAAGTGTGTACTGTAGTGAAGATGTTGTTCGCTCAGTAGTCTGTGCGTCTCTGTCGCGTGTCCCGGTGTGGCGCAATATTTATAGTCGTCATTGCCCGCGCGAATGCATAATTTAAGACGAGTGCACACCTTAAGGGTGCCACCTTGTTTTGGCATTTGGTTTTTTGTCTTCAGTTCTCTGCACCACTAGGTAACTGTTACTGCACTGTAAGTCCATAACTCGGTCGCCATTCTGCTAGGGATTATCCATTCTGATGAATAAATTGTTCCCCCAAACCATCTCATCACATTCTTTCGTACCATTACTTTGACATCCTCCTCCAACTTGCATTTCTCTTTTATATACCTTACCCATTTCCCTGTCACTCTGAATACATGCTTCACTTTTGTACATTAACGTCGGTAACAATATACGATTCTTAAATCCATCATCAGTTGCCAGCAACTACATATGTATATAATGAATAACTGTATAATACACCACTTGGAACAAGATACACGGTTTTCATACAACTTTTTTTAAATTACATTATTTTAGACTGGCCCAGGTTCAACAAACAATGCAAATTGTACATTGAAGCTTTCACGGCCGGTTCTTGTTGACACAACAATGCAAACTTGCATAAATTATTAAATAAGATTAAAAAAATTAAACTGAGTTGGTGAGCCAACAGATAAATTGCTTACCACTCCAGAGTCCACATGATCATTACTGACAACAGTACCAAAGTAGATTGTGTTGAACTTGTCTTGGGTGAAGCAGACTAAGGAACCATACAAAAATCTCTTGCTTTTGAAGACTTTGTCTTTTTTTTGATTGGGGGGGTTGAAGTACTTCTTTTGGTCGAACGCAACTAAGATCCCAGCAACTCCTCTCTCAGCCGTGTAACGAATAAAAGTTGCCTCTCGGTATATTCTGCAGAAAGAAGAAAAATTAAAAACAGCAATATACCTGCCTACCTCTCTTCCAGGTACAAGGACTCCAACAGTGTTATGGAGAATTAGTCCTAGTCAAAAATACTTTTATTTTTATTCTAAATTTAATATACGAGGTATATCCAGAAAGTAAGTTTACTGCCGTTAGACATTTTTTGAAATGAGAAAAAAAAAAAAAAAACCTTGGAGCTCGAGCAATAAAACAACAATTCATCAGTTTGTGATTCTTCTTCGTAGAAGACACACGCCTCCTGAAGACGTCGGATATGACTGACGAAACGTAGAGATAATCGTTCTTCTCTTTCCACGATCAGTAACATCCATATATATTTTTTCATTCCAAAAGTGTACTGTATTTTTGTAGGTTACATTTTTTTTTCATTTAAACAAAAAAAATATATGGTCACCGTAGTACATATGCAAGCTATTTTACGACAGTGGCCATTCCTCTCAATGCAGGGGTGAAGCGGGGTATCAACTTTTTGATGCCTTCCTCGAAGTAGTTTCCCGCCAACCCCTTCGTCCACTTCTCCTTTACCTCCTCGTCAGTTGAAAACCTTTTCCCACCCTTGTGCAGCTTCAGCGAGGTAAAGAGATAGTAATCTGAAGGTGCTAGGTCAGGGGAATGCGCGGGATGGTTCAGGACATCCCATTTAAACGAGGCAAGCAGTTCCTTCGTGGCGTTGCACATGTGTGGTCTGGCATTGTCGTGCAGCAGGTAGATGCTTTGTCAGCATGCCTCTCCTCTTGTTCAGAATCGCCCTCCCCAATATTTTTAGGGTCTCATAGTCTCTTGCAGAATTGATGGTCTCCCCTTGAGGCATATATTCAATTAAAATTATGCCTTGACAGTCCCAAAACACGGATGCCATGATTTTCTCGGTTGAAATTGTGGTTTTGAACTTTTTGGCGGAGGGTGAAGAGGTGTGATGCCACTGTTAAGACTGCCTTTTGGTATCAGGCGTGTAGTGTGACCCATGTTTCATCTCCATGAATGATGGAGCGGAGAGATTAATTTCCATAGAGTTTGCAGCGTCTTAAAAACTCTTGCCCGCCGCTGCGTATTTCACACTTGGCGTGAGATTGGATTAACACATGTTTCATGAAACGTGTTGTCGCATTGACACTTCACAACGTGTTGACCTCGAATTAGTCTCGTTGCGGAGGGGAAAAGTCAGCCTACACGGAAATATACTCAGCATGTCAAAAATAAAATCCATTCGGTTGTGAGAGCCTCAACACTTACTTTCTGGACATGCCTCGTAATTCAACTCTTATTTTGTATTGTTTGTGTATTTACACTGTAAAAAGAATAATTAATTTTGAATTAGTTACATAAATATAAAATCAATGTATAACTTCAGGAATTTTTAGGGCTTGCGGTCACACCATTATCAAGAAATCAATAAAAACCAACTCCTCGAGAAAAACTTTGTTTTTATTTTTACTTTATTCTAATCTAATCTAATCTAAGCTGCAAAGATATATATCATTTAAGATTTACACTAAATGCATTCCCACAAGCAGATATGTATAATTTCGCGCTAACACATGCCGCATGTGGACCTACAATATAAAAACCCAATCTCAAATGAACATAAGCCTTGCAACTCTTGCCGTCCTTCCCTGAAACAGGGGTGACATTGGCAAAGTGAACCAATTTTTATATTATGGGTGGTCAGCCGCATAACAACCTATAAGTAGGGACTGGAAAATTTCGCGATCGCGATAAAACGAATTTATTCGCGAATTTTGATGTTTTTACGCGAATAACGCGAAATTTGAGGTTTTACGCAAATATCGCGAATTTTCGTAATTTTGCTAGAAGTTGTGCGAAAAAGTTGTCATGGGTCGCTTTTGCAACGCAATGATTTTGTGGGAAAGAAAAGATTCCTGCGAAAACCCTTTGCAAGGTGCATAGCACAGGAAAATTGGTCGGTGTTATAGCCGAGGGGGCCAAGTGGGCTGATCTTTCAACGTTGAAACACGCTAGAACGCTAGACGCGGGGTTCGATCCCCGCCTGGGTCATTTGACCATAAATTTGACCCTGGTTCAACAGATGTAATTGGGTAATTATAAATGAATAGGTAATTCATTAAAATAAACAATAATAAAATATAAATTAATGATATTAATACCTGTTTCTGGCCAGGCAGAGTACATTCCTATTCACAAATCTATTTTGTTAAAAAAATGAATGATAAGCAGAACTTTGACCGGTCCGTAGTCAAAGTGGTAACACTCCGGACTCGTAACTGGAGGGTTGTGGGTTCGAATCCCGGCGGAGCACAAAAAAATACCATTTCTATTTTTAAATTTGCTCTTCGCTGGGTTGAAAAATTCATAAACCTTTGCCAAAGACCGATCATCAAAAGGTCCATCCAGCCTTACAACAACTGGGTCTTGCTTGAGAATTGGCGCTTTCTACAGCGACGATCAAGGTCGCAGAGGGCTCTTGAGGTGTGATACACACAAAAACAGCGCTCACCAAATAAATCAGCCTATTTTTTTTTTGTTTACTGTCCTGGATCATCCAAGCAGACTTGAATCGTGACGATTAGCCAAGAGCACAACTTGAGGCTTTCATAAAAGCCAACATCCCTTGAAAAAATAGATAACCCTTATCTAGAGACTAAATGCACAAAAATTGAATATTTTAAAAGGATATTGCAGTGTATTCGGAGTGTCATTGAAATATTATATTAATACTTTTTTCAATCAATGGTTTTTTGTAAGTTAGGTACTCGTATGGATTCAGATGTTGTTTATTCATTGTTTTTGAAGGTATATATTGTTATTTATATAATAAATTGTAAATATTAGTAATATATTTTGTTTTGCAATTATATAAACCTAAATTTTGATCTAATCAACCCTAAATATTACACCGAATCTCCCCGTTTATCATGAAAAATAACGCGAATTTCCCTGTTTTCGATCAAAAATAACGCGAATTTCACAAAAAAATAACGCGAATTTCCCAAAAAATAACACCACTATTTTCCAGTCCCTACCTATAAGTCAAGGAACATACATGACAAATTACATTTTTTAAATCAAAGAATAAAAATAACAATATATACAAGGACATAAAAAACTAAATCATAAAACCAATTTCACTTAAACAAACCCTAGCCGCCAACATCACAGATCAACCGCCATTTCTTTCTATCCTTGCATACTTCTTTCATTTCCTCCAGAGTTATAACCTTCTTCATACAAGCTCTTCTTTTATTATGACTCTGGATATTATTAATTTAACTTTAATGACTCTGGATATTATTAATTTAACTTTATTAATTTAAAATTAATATTCACAATGTCAAAACACGCAAAAAAAACACAACTAAGCTACACATATGGTGTAACTTCTTGCCTACGTTGTCCCCAAATGAGGCGATTCGGGACCTATTTATTTTTACAGGTAAGGGGGCCGGCCTCACGCCAACCACTTCAGTTGAAGTGAGGGTTTTCCCAGCTCCCGAGAGGGCTGGTACTCATTTCTTGTGAAGGCTGAGTAAACCTTGCCGGTATTTTATTTTGGGGTTTGAAATAAACACCGAAACGAGAAATCATTTCCGACACCCTCGGTGGGATTCGAACCCGAGCTCACGGCATGGAATGCAAGCACTCTACCAACTGAGCTATCGACCAGACTTGGTAACAATAATAATAATTGAACAATTATATACAGCGCTGTTTAGTGGCATTAGTCACCCCAAGTGCCCTTGGCTAACAAACCCTTACACTTCCAATTGTTTTTTTAAGTCTACTACTGGCTTGAAATAACACTTACAGAATACAGAAAATTAAGAAGGACTATCATATTAGCTTACTTGACATTGTTATATTTGCGCAATGTGGGATCCCTCAGGTAGTCCTGGATACCGGTGCGAAGTGGGGCGATGAAGTCCTCGCGTAATAGACGGAACTGCACGTCCAAGTAGTGCTCTACACCAGCATAAGCGCCCGCCACAATGTTGGGCCGCAGAAACACGGGCTCACGAGTGGTGAGCTCGGCTGCGGTGGGCATGACCGGAAGTTGCCAGTACACATCAGGTGGCTGCAGGTCTTGCAGCGCCTGTTGCGCTTCAGCTGAACCACTCTTCACAGTCTCCTATAACACACAAATTATCTGGGGTGGTTGCTATTTGCTCCTGGGTTGCTGGATGTAAGCAAACATGGAAAAGTAATAAAATTAGAGCGAAGAACGTGCTATGATAGGAGGAGACTTTCTATTCTATTGAGTGTAGCAAAGCTTCACATGACATTTAATTCTTGTTCAGACTGATGAGACACGAGATAGGGATGAGTAGCAACTGGCAGACTAAAGGTCAGCATTGATACTATTGCTAGTGCGACTAAGTACATAAATACTGACATATATTTATACCTTTATTTTGTTAATCTTCTCAATGCTTTCCACAGCAATGGTGAATTTCATTACAAGGTGTACATAAGCAGAGTTAAACTCTGCAGTAAACCGCTCTTCTTGGTGCACTCGCAAGTTCTCCAAAGTGACCCTCATGGCTTCCATGAAGCCTCGCAACATGTCCACAGCCGTGCTGGGTGACAAATCAATGATTTGTTCACACAAACAGAAGACATTGCACCAGAAACCTTCCACGTCTTCCCAAAACAGGCTGTTGGTGTGTTTCTCCGACAGACGCACAAATGGCAACTTGAAGAGGTAGCCTTGCAATGAGTCCAGGAAACCAACTTTGAAGATTTTAAGAAATATCCTAAAATAATAATCAAATGTTACAGTTAAAAAATAGTTAAAACAATAGCCGTCAATGGTCGAGTGGATAAGGCGTTGACACTCGAATTAGCGTTATTGAAAGGAGCGCAAGTTTGAATCCTGTTTGTTCTATTGATGATAACTTTCATTCTGATTCAACAGATGTCATTGGGTGATTATGAATTAATAATTCATTAAAAATAAAAATCTTTAGTTATTAAGACTCTGTTTTATTTTCACTCTTTATTATTTTTTTAATTATTAAGACACAAACGTTTTCGATTACCAAGGTAGGTAATTAGGTAACGGAAAACGTTTGTGTCTAAATAATTAAAAAAATAATAAAGAGTGAAAATAAAACAGAGTTTTAATAACTAAAGATAAGATGAATTTTCACAGGGTTAATGCACCAACCATCCAAAATATTTAAAATAAAAATGATTACAATAGGTAAGTAAATATGTTTTCTTACAGTTTTTTTTTAATTATGAATATTCAGTGTTAATACATAAATCACTAAAAATATTACAAATGGAATAATTAAAAAGTTACCTTAGCTTGTTATTGTCAAAGGTATCTTTACACAACACCGACAGACATTTGACAAACAGCACCATGTGATCTGGTTCAATGTTTTTACTCAGGAAGGCATCAAAGTTAAGGGTTTCACTGCTGAAAGTTATCATAATCTGTGATGGCTCCATCTTGGACATCTCAAGTAATTTTCGAAAACCAAACCCTGGCTTCCAGTTGCCTCGATCTCTGCCTCTCCTGCTGTCTTCCCTCCTTGCTGCATCATGGCTGACTGTCCTGCGAGGTTGAGAGAAGTGGTCAGAGCTGTGTCCAGGGACGGCCCCCATCCTTCCCCGCCCTGGGCCCCCATTGCTGCCCTTGTCCCCAGTCCACCCTTGCCCCCCTCTACTCCGGTGTCTGCTTCGATTAGGATTGGAATTCATCACAAATCAATAAGATTTTCCTAAAATTAAAGCAGAAGCTGCACAAATATATCCACACCTTAAAGATAGAGTGAGAAACGAATGGGTTCTGAATGAATGCGGAGTAAAAGAAAGCGTGAAAGTGAAAGTTCAAAGAAGTGTGATGCGATGGTTTGGACATATTGAAAGGATGAATGAAGACCGACTGACAAAAAAGTGTATACAGGGAATTTTTCACCCTTTCTCCAGAACTTTCGGCAGTAACTTTGAGAAAGTGATTTTTTATAAATTACAATGGATGGTCAGCCTCATACCAACTTAAAAGTCGAGGAATTGTCTCATGTGGAATAAGAGTCAGTAATGAGCATTGGTTCAATTCTTTTGTCAACAAAATATATTTAATTTTTTATTTGATCATAATCCAAATTCACACATTTTCAATTAAATTGTGTTTTACTTTATATTTTAAGTTTATTTATATTATTTTTGTCATTAAACTTTTGAAAATACATTATGCCATACATTTTTCTTGTGTGTAAGTAATAAAAATAAATACAGTGGAACCACTCATAGCAAGCAAAATCATTTGTATTATTTGTGCAAAGTTCAATAACCCTTGCAAAAATGTACCTGAAAAAAAAATGCAAGACAGCCATAAGTAATAATCATCTGAGAGGTAAATGTGAATAAGTAGGAACGCAACGCAACTAAGCTACACAAATAGTGTAACTTCTTACCGCATTATCCCCGAAGGGATCGCATGTGGCGAGTTGAACCTATTTATTTTTACAAGTACGGGGGCCGGCCTTACGCTAACCACTTCAGTTGAAGTGGTGGTTTTCTCAGCTCCCGAATGGGCTGGTACTCATTTCTTGTGTAGGCTGAGTAAACCTTGCCGGTATTTTATAATGGGGTTTATAAACACCGTAATGGGAAATCATTTCCGACACCCTCGGTGGGATTCGAACGCAAGCTCACGGGGTAGAATGCAAGCACTCTATCAACTGAGCTATCGACTAGACACATTTATTATTTACATTATATATTTTTATTGCTAAAATAAAATGAAATGCGTGAGCTAATTAAATCAGATTGACAGATTACATTCATTGCTAAATTGATAAACATAAAACTGTTCATTCTGTTGATTGGTTTACCTACTTGGTTGATTGGAAAATCTTCTTTCTGCCATATCTTAAAACCAGGAATCTGTACTTATTCAGTTTGTACCTTAATTTAGGTGGCGATAAATTCCTTGCAAATGTTAAAATTATGGTTATTTCACTGAAATAGGTGGGAAGCACGTTTTTACTTTTTTTTTTTATCATATGTCAGCCATCTTGTTGATGGCGCATCATAATATCTAGGAAGGCATGACATTCTTTTGATTTTTCCAGAGGTCTATTTTCAACTTTATTTTACCTAACTGTTCCTTACTTAAATGCAATGCACACAAACGCAACTAATCTACCCATAATGTAACTTCTTGTCTGCGTTATGCAAGGACCGAAAGAAATGGCGGTTGATCTGTAATGCTGGCGGTTAAAGCTGAGGCTTTTAAATTTATTTTTATTTTTTAAGAATATGTTTTGTAGGTTTCAATTTTTGTTTAATTGTTAAGTGTTAATTTGTTTTATATATTTGAATTTATTTAATTGCTTGTATTCCTTGACTGATAGGTTGGTATGAGGTTAACCACCCATACTGTAAAAATGGTTCACTTTGTCAATGTCACCCCTGTTTCAGGGAAGGTCGGCAAGAGTTGCAGGGCTTATGTTCATTTGAGATTGGGTTTTCTATATTGTAGGCCCACATGCAGCATGTGTGAGCGTTAAATTATGCGTGTCTGCTTGTGGGAATGCATTTAATATGAATCTCAAAAGATACATATCTTTGCAGCTTAGATTTAGATTTTAGGGGGCCGGCCTTACGCCTACCCTTTCATTTGAAGTGGGGGTTTCCTAGCTCTCGAGGAGGCTGGTTCGATCATTTCTTGCGAAGCCTGAGTAAGCCTTGCCGGTATTTGTTTTGGGTTTGAAATAAACACCAAATCGGCAAATCATTTCTGGCACCCTCGAAGGGGGATCAAACCCTTGCGCTCAGCATGAAATGTAAGTATTCTACATTGGTATTCTACCAACTGAGCTATCTACCTGAGTTATCGGTCGTCGCTACAAAGTGCCGATTCTCAAGCGAGACCCAATTACTGTAAGGCTGGATGGACCTTTTGTGAACTTAATTTTTTGACTTAATAAAATATTAATCAGGAAGCTTTAAACGCGTGGATAGCTTAGTCTAAGCTTAGATGACTTCAAACACAATGAGGTCCCCGCGTGAATTGGCATAGACAAAATTGTGTTGTCACCTGACCACGTTGGTAGGGAAAAGACAAATATTTTTTTATTGGTTTAAAAAAAAAAAAATTAGGCTGATTTATTTGGTGAGCGCTGTTTTTGTGTGTATCCCACCTCAAGAGCCCCCCTCCCCCCCGTCGATGGTACATTTTGGTAATGATCTTCCCGCCCCCTACATTTGACCCTGGGTCAATGTGAATATCTCAACCCAGCGAAGAGCAAATTTGAAAATATAAATGGTATATTTTTTGCGCTCTGCCGGGATTCGAGCCCACAGCCTTCCATTTACGAGTCCGAAGTGTTACCACTGGACTACGGACCGGTCGTAAAGTTTTATTTGTTTAATTGTTTGTGTTCCTTGACTTATAAGCTGACCAGCCATACCATACTCTGTGAGCCATACTGTAAAATAATAGTTCACTTTGCCTATGCCACACCTGTTTCAAGGAACGTCTGCAAAACTTGCAGTGCTTATGTTCATTTGAGATTTGGGTTTTTATATTGTAGGTCCACATGCGGCATGTGTACCTACGCCCGAACCATTGAGGTATGAACTTATACGTATCCGCTTATGAATCTTAATGAAAATGAAATGTAAATGCAGCTTAGATCATAAATTATAAAGACAGCCATACCTGAATAATCATGGAATTTACTTATTCCGTGGTCAGCAACAGTCAACAGCACTCGATGATAAAAATAAGTTAATTATTTCCAATGCAGAAAACAATACGCCCACACAAAATTACTTCACAAATCTGCATTTGTGTATAAAAGTAGAACGCGGAACACCAATATCCTACCCACAGATCCTACTCACAGAGATCCTACTCACAGAGTGTCACAGAGTAATCCTACTGACTGATCACAGCTGATTTCGCGAAATCGGACGAACGCACGGCATGAATCATCTATCTATCTATCTTCTCTATACTATAAAACCAAAAAACCGTTCGTTGGTAATGCGATAAAATGGTGAAGGACTTTACAGTTTTGGCTGTCTTTCGTTTCAGAATAAAGTATATAAGCTGGGAAAGGTTTTAGCGAACAAAAAAGTTGATAAAATATCGCACAACATGTTTAAATTTGTGAAATGCTGAACGTCCTTTTTTATATGGGGATTGATCATTTCCAACTTTATCTAATTGACAGATTTTTGTTCCATATTCAAATTTCATTCAAATGTGTTCGGTTTGAAATATTGTAAGAGGTTAAACAAAATCAAATTAATAAAATAAACTGGTAGGTTCAAAATTTGAAAATGGAATAAAAAATATTATTCATCAAACAGCCTTCGCAAATCAGTATTTTATTTTAAAAATTGGAATTTAGCTTTTCAACTGTCAAATTCATGAAAAGCGTTCAAGGTTAAATAAATAAGTCTTTAATCTCAGTTACAAATATATGCACACATTTAAGGTTCATATTGAATGGATGCCCAAAAGGTTAACACATGTTAGTTTGTGCATACACATAATGCATGTATATTTTCAAAATAGTACCCAAATACAAATCCCAAATAAAAACGGTGCAATTTATGCTGATTTTACTTTAAACAGGCAGAAGTGAAACAATATTTGTACACCAACTTACAAGTCAAGGACTTATAATCTAAGTTGCATAAAAACATAATGGTGACACCTGAATGCATCTAAATAGAATATTGATCTGTGATGTTGGCGGCTGAGGTTTGTTAAAGTAAAATTGGTTTTATGATTTAGTTTTTTATGTCCATGTATATATTGTGATTTATTGTTTTTAAAAAATGTAATTTGTCATGTATGTTCCTTGACTTATAGGTTGTTATGCGGCTGACCACCCATAATGTAAAAATTGGTTCACTTTGCCAATGTCACCTCTGTTTCAGGGAAGGACGGCAAGAGTTGCAAGGCTTATGTTCATTTGAGATTGGGTTTTTATATTGTAGGTCCACATGCGGCATGTGTTAGCGCGAAATTATACATATCTGCTTGTGGGAATGCATTTAATATAAATCTTAAATGATATATATCTTTGCAGCTTAGATTAGATTAGATTAGAACGTATCACTCGAGAATGATTGAACCGATTTGTTTTTTTTATGATGTTTGTAATCTGGAACATGTAATTATTTTTGAAATGTACACAGAAAAGGTTTCCTTCTGCCCAACAGAATGACAGCATTGTTTTATTGAGCAATAAGCATCAATAATTTTGAATAAGGCATTAAGCAATGAAATTATGCTTGAAATATCAATTACAGTGTGAAAATGACAAAATATATAAATCTTTCATATACACCTCCTGAAATTTAAGGCTACAACATGCCGTCTCACTATATAGTTGCAATGAAAACTTCAAAATAAGATTCCTTCGCTCATCTTTTCCATTTTCTGAAGAACAGCCGTTCCCAAATTTACAAATCCATAAAACTATTGAATCTCATTTATAAAAATAAAGGCAGGATAAAATCTGCCGGGTCAGCTAATTATTTATATAGGTACCGACTTGTGGTATATCTGCTCAATGGGTATCAGCTGTCAGTTTTTGTGTTCATCGGGGGTTTCCCGACTCAAAATTTTATTTAGGTTGTGTACAGACCTACACGACTTAAAATGAACGCGATGCAAATCGGAAATAAAATCTTATTGCAGTAATACGTCACTTTTGATAATTTAATGTGATGTCAGCTGAATGGCTGAAATTTAAGAAGTATTTTGTTGGAGAAAAATAAAATTATACACAATGATTTTACACAACAACGCTCTCCTTTAGCTGTCATAACCAGATGTTATATTAGTCAATGGTCATTAAGGGTGACTTAGACAGGGTAAGTAGCTGTCGTCAGTACTGACGCCGAAAACTGACTTAAAAATTAATTAAAAAACTGTTCATTTACACGGAGTCAGTATTTCGTCCGTAGTCGAGGATATTTCGTAGGATGCACACACGTTTGTAAAGTCAGTGCGGAAAAATGATTCTCGAAAACAGCAAATAATACAACTTTATAATTTGTTGTGAAAATTTACATTTGTGATGATGCCCGAACTAACTTGTATGTTAGAAGAAGAGGAACAGAAACGAATTTGGGTAAAAAAATGGAAAGATGAGAGAGATAAAATTGTAGGTTCTGCTCTGTTGTTAAACCAGTTGAGAATTGACGATCCTCGGCAATACAAACTGGCTTTGAGAATGACGCCAAAAAACTTTGACGATTTGCTTATGTTGTTATCAAGCTCTATTTGCAGTAAATTCCTTGACTGATAGGTTGGTATGCGGCTGACCACCCATACTGTAAAAAATGGTTAACTTTGTCAATGTCACCCCTGCTTTAGGGAAGGTCGGCAAGAGTTGCAGGGCGTGTGTTCATTTGAGAATGAGTTTTTTATATTGTAGGTCCACATGCGGCATGTGTAAGTGCGAAATTATGTGTGTCTGCTTGTGGGAATGCATTTAATATGAATCTCAAATGATACATATCTTTGCAGCTTAGATTTAGATTTAGATCATACATCATCATCAAAAAAAAAAAACAGCGACAGCGACTGACTGCGGCAATAACACGGCGTGAGTTGCACTGGCGCGCGTGGTGGGTGTAGCGACTCACGCCGAAAAATATCAAGCCGCAATATCGAAGTCAGTTTACTGTCGACAGTTTACTTTCGATAGTAACTGACTTGAAATCAATTTACACGATCGCAGTGCCAGGTCAGTTGCTTTCGTCAGTGGACTGACGGCAGCTACTTACCCAGTATAAATTTGCCATAACTCAATGTGTCATACTTCATACTCTGTGCTGACAATCAAGGCAAATTCCATTTTTTTACCCAAATTCGTTTCTGTTTCTCTTTTTCTAACATACCAGTTAGTTCTTGCATCATCACAAATGTAAATTTTATCAACAAATTATTAACTTTGATTTTTTACTGTTTTCGAGAATTAATTTTTCCCCACCCTAAGAAATATCCTCGACGTCTGACTCCGTGTAAATACACAGTTTTCGAGTCAGTTTTCGGCGTCAGTACAGACAACAGCTACTAACCCTGTTTAAGTCGGCTATCACACAGAGTGTAGGTACTCCATCTATGTGCAGTGTGCACAACTGATGACACGTCACGAATAGGAAGAAGAAGAAATATTCACGAGTCACGTCAACATTCTTAAAAAAATAACCGCGACAAACAACTGATCCAAAAATTATAAATTCCTTGAATAATGGAAGCTGTTTATTCCATTCCATTTAATGTTCTAGAAGTTCCAAATATCAAAATAAAGAAGCCATCATGGTTACAGCAACCGTCTGCTATGGTTATGTTTTCTTTTGTCCTCGCTTCTTACTTTCTAGTAACCGGAGGTTAGTATACCGGCATTTTTTTTTTTAGTTAAAGAATATTAAAAAGCGATAAACCCCTCAATGGATAAAGCATTCTTATCGGTGCTCGGAGAGGGTCCTTAGGGGGAGTTACCAAAATAGTTCTCTCTCGGTTCGTGTTATTAAAGAAGGTTCTTGCACTTAAAATATTCAATACGGATATTGCTCAACTTGTAGGGAATGCTTTATTCATAATATAATCTAAGTTACGATTTATTAAAATGTCTTGGTAATTTCTATGAAGAAAATAATCTTAATTTGAAATGTTAAAAAAAAATCCACACAAAATTTCAAATTGAGATAACTATTTTTTTAGCGCGTCCATACCAATAATCATTTATCCAATTTTTCCCTTTTTCTTGTAATTTTGTGGAAATAACTGTCTTGGAATTATTTTTTGTATCGTAAAGTCTTTATTCTTACAGTTTTAGCAAAGTGGAAATGGAAGGTTGTGGATTCGGATCCCGGCGGAGCACCCAAAAATACCATTAATATTTCGAATGTGCTCTTCGCTGGGTTGAAGAATTCATAAGCCTTTACCAATGACCGGTCACCAAGGGTCCATCCAGCCTTACAGCAACTGGGTCTTGCTTGAGTATTGGCGCTTTGTAGCGACGACCAAGCTCGTACACCTCTGCGGCACTACAACAAGTGTCATAGACCCCTAGAGTCTTCAGAATCTAGGGAGTCTCCCGCAAGTGCAAATTGAAATTAAAAAATCATCTAAATCATGTGATTTTTCATTTAGTTTTGTATTCCATTTTTTGTATACTTTGTTACGTACCAAATATAGAACCCGCAATTGGGAGCCTTAACTTATATTTTCCATTTTGTATATTGATACGGCACACTTTTTTGTGCAGGCCCTGAATTTCGCCATCCGTCGAACTCCTTGACAAAACTTAACCCTACACGCTGATTGGCCGGCGTTCGGCAAGACACCGGCCGAGCCGAATTTACTGTAACAAAATTTATATGTTTAATTGTAATAAAAAGGGAATAATTTGTCACAAGGTTTGTCGGCCTGTTGGCCCGAAGACCGGTTCTGTTTGTAACTTGTACTGAAAAGAGAAAAAGAGAATAAAAAACGAAAGTAAAGAAAAACCCTTCAACCAAGTCTTCCTCATTTTTAAAGAGAGGGTATCAATTGACGCCGCGAACGTGGGGCCAAGTCACTTGGAAAGTGACAACCCAAGTACCGGAGGACTGACTTGTGGCGCCCAACAAAGAACCAGAAGCAAGACAATGAAGACTGCGCGGCCCTGTGATGACTTGATGGAGCAGGGAGCTTCAGTCAATGAATACAGGACGCCAGTGGCACGGCTCCCCATGCCATTTTCGGGGAAGCCGGAGGAAGACCCAGGGCTATTTTTGGAGTCAGCCCTGGCGTACTTCAAGGAGAACGCAACCCCAGAGAGCGAATGGGTGATGTGGGCAATGGATTGGCTGCAGGGGGAAGCGGCTGCCTGGATGGCGGAGCTCCCAGTGACAGACTGGCTGGAGGTTGAATGTGCCCTGGAGGGAAGATTCAACAGCAAGTCAAGGAGGGAGAGAGGCCACTTCCTGTACCTCTATGGACGGCAGGAGCTCGGGGAGGAGGCAATGGGATTCATCCTGAGGAAGAGAGCGCTGGCCAAGCGCTTCTGCAGCACGCACTCGGAGCAGGAGGTCATCCAGCACACCATGGACCTCCTGTTGCCGCAGTGCCAGGCGAGACTTCAGAGCGCCAGCGCCTCCTGGAGCAAGCTTCTCGCAGCTGCGGCAGGCTGTGAAAGCAGGGGCAGCATCGGATCTCATCAGCAAGAAGGGCGACGGCAAGGGGATTGGCAGCCAGCAGCCTATCACCATCAGACCGAAAGGCAGTCACCAGGCCAGAAAAATCGTCCAATGGCATGGCAGCCACGGCCATGTAGCGAGCAAGAGACCGCACGGTCATATTGGCACTGTTCAGGGTCACATCTCGACCGGTCTTGCCCCGACCGTGAGGGGAAGCCTTCGCAACCGGAATCAAGCCAGGATGAAGGTGAACCGGAGCATGCAAGTGTCAGCATGCTGAGGAACGCGAAAGTTCCTGAGGACACTCTGAGAGCAGTCGAGGAGTTTCAACGTGTGGAAGAGACACTGGCTCCAGAAGTTTCAGAATCCAGCCACGTCTGCCCTAGCCAGGATGGGAGGCCTGTACAGCCTGAGGCAGACGTGCTGCCAAGAGACATGGAAGATGACCCTTTGGAGAACGAGCTGTACTTTGAACGCGAAGCCCACCCGCAAGTGTGCGAAGTGGAAGACTCGACGTTTGACACGAGCAAGAGGGACCTGAAACCAGTCAGCATGGAGGTGCAGAGTGGACGGCAACTCGTGCTAGAGGACTCCGGCTCGAAGAGGAATCAGAGCCATGGGATGGCCAGGAAACAGCCACCCCGCACCAGCAGAGACGTGCACCTAGATCAGCTTAGGTTACCGCCCGACAAGCAGGAGGAGGATCCGATCGAGCAGTACACGAGGCCGCCGGATACGACGCCTCGCCTTCAGCGCGCACCACCTCTCCACGAACATCGGAAGAGAAGGAAAAGGATGAAGGAACCGTGGCCAGGGGTGAAAATTCTGTGGCAAGGGTTGAGAGCGTAAGGAGGGTTAAGTTTTGTCAACAGAAGATGGTGGGAATTGATACGGCACACTTTTTTGTGCAGGCCCTGAATTTCGCCATCCGTCGAACTCCTTGACAAAACTTAACCCTACACGCTGATTGGCCGGCGTTCGGCAAGACACCGGCCGAGCCGAATTTACTGTAACAAAATTTATATGTTTAATTGTAATAAAAAGGGAATAATTTGTCACAAGGTTTGTCGGCCTGTTGGCCCGAAGACCGGTTCTGTTTGTAACTTGTACTGAAAAGAGAAAAAGAGAATAAAAAACGAAAGTAAAGAAAAACCCTTCAACCAAGTCTTCCTCATTTTTAAAGAGAGGGTATCAATATACTTTGTTACATACCAAATATAGCACCCGCAATCGGGAGCCTTAACTTATATTTTCCATTTTGTGTGTACTTTGTTACATACCAAATATAGCACCCGCAATCGGGAGCCTTAACTTGTATTTGTTCAGCGTCATGGTCCATCTCTTACTGGATCTATAATCTATCTATCTATCTATAATCTAAGTTGCAAGGATATATTCATTCAAAGCTCTCAGATGTATGCCCACAAACAAACACGTGTAGTTCGCGCTTACAAATGCTGATTGTGTACTTACAAATAAAATCCAAACCTCAAATGAACATAAGCCCTGCAACTCTTGCCGACATTCCCTGAAACAGGGGTGACATTGGCAAAGTGAACCATTTTTTACAGTATGGGTGGTCAGCCTCATACCAACCTATAAGTCGAGGGATCCTGAATGGAAATTTTGTTATCTTGCCTTTGCCAGGCGTACCGTAAATGAAATGCCTGTTTGTATTCCAGGAATAATATTTGATGTGATAGTGGAGCCTCCGAGCGTGGGCTCGACCACGGACGAGCATGGGCACTCCCGGCCCGTGGCCTTCATGCCCAACAGAGTTAACGGCCAGTACATTATGGAGGGGCTCGCCTCCAGCTTCCTGTTCTCCATGGGCGGGCTGGGCTTCATCATCCTGGACAGGACACACAACCCCTCCACACCCAAGCTCAATCGCATCCTGCTCATCTCCGTGGGATTCCTCTGCATCCTCGTGTCCTTCTTTACCACGTGGATCTTCATGAGGATGAAGCTGCCGGGATACTTGCAAGCTTAATTCTTTTTTGCTGGGAATCTCTTCATACAGATGCTGATAATTGCATACGCACATGCCGTAGGTGTGCAAGAAAATCCAACCTAAACCCAAAAAGGTGTAGATAGGCAAGCGAACCATTCCTGTATAAAGCTATTAGTTATGGGACATTAAAAGCATGCCATTGATATCTTCAATTAAAGTATGTTTTAAATGGAATTCAAGAAAAATAATATTGAACAGATTGTCAGTGATAATATTTGACTACCAACTTAAAAAATGAATGGGAATCATTTAAACTTTCATTAACACAACCTCCTCGACTCCGCTTATATATTTCGGCATGTCAAGCGTGCTTTTTATTTCAAAATATAGAATAATAAAGAAAATATTGATTTGGTGTGAAAACCTCAAAAAAAAAATTCACACCAAATCAACATTTTCTTTAGCCTTCGGCTAGCAAGAAAGTAAAAAAACCATGGGCAAAGCAACCCAGCTAATTTCACAGTGAACTGTCAAAAGTGATGGTTTGCAAGATGGCATCATTCGATGCCATCTTGCAAACGGAAGCGGAACATTAGTTCCGTTTCCTTTTCAACTTGATAAATGTGTTCGTCACACTCAGTGTTTACATTGCATATCTTTGTTTTAAGTACTGAGAGATTACAAGCTCAAGTAAGGGTAAATGTTGTCAGGATAAATGAAGGTGTACAATTAGGTTAAGATTTTATATGATTTAATAAACGCATACATTTCAAACAAGGAACTTTATTTCTTTTAGATTAAGCATGTATGTTGACTCCTATTCTGAAGCCATACATCACCAATCTACCTCCTCATGAGAAAACATGGGAATTATCCCAAGTTCATGCACCATGAGGAGTTACTTCAGGAAACCAGTTCCAGGAGCCTGGAATCTCGGCGCAACGGTTCTCTTATGGTACTTTGTTACAAAATCATTAGCGGCTTAATTGACAGCCCCACCTTGTTAGAGAGTTTTAAGCTTTATGTGCCAGATGACTACGGCCGGGGAAGACGGCATGAACTTTTTCATGTACCGCTGTCCCGTAGCGACGTCATGGCACAACATGCCTTAACTCGGAGTGTTACTCTGTTAACTCCGCTGACATAGACATATTTTACATTAATTTAGAATCTTTGTTATGTTAGAATGGAAAGGTACCTTTCAGGATGTACCTACAGGATACTTACTCCAGCTAGCTATCATCAGCATCACTCTCAGGACGTGGGGTTCTTTCCTTGTGTTGCTTACTTGTATCTTGGGAAGGGTTGTATATTAAAAGATAAGTTTAACATGAACAAATAAGGGTTTATTTACTTAAGTAATATGGGGGAAATAAGGGAATGGCCCGACCTGCACCTTGTCACTAAAACACTCCTTACTCTATTGACTGGAGTTCCGAGCTGAAGGCCTAAGGCAGCGGCGGCTCACGAGGCGGACGCCTCCACAGGTTTGAGCCCCTGGGTGGGCGCTCCTATGAACCCGTCTCTGGTCCACTAGGCGGGTGCCTTGCTGGCAGGAAATCCAAGTAGCTGGGGAGGAGGGAGCTCCATGGTAATGCCCCCTCTTGCACCACTTGGTGCTTGGTCGCCGACGTCTAACTCTGTTCACATCTTGCCAAGAACTGATGAGCGACGGCCCGATTAGATCGCACGTTGCAGTTCGACCGCTTCCGTGACCGTTCGGCCCACCAAACACACTGTACACTTCGAGAATGTTCTTTCTATGTTATTTTAAAATAACATAACATCTTTCAAAGATCTAGTTAAAGAGTTCCTCCCAGCTTGTTAATGACTGTGTGAGGGTGCACTGTAATAAGGGAAACATGTTATGCACAACAAAAAAAAACTCAATGCAACTGGTAATCTAGGCTGTCATACATGCCAATTTAATATAAAAGAGGTATCAACTTGACAAAGTAAATATTTTTTTAAACTATACGCAACTAAGCTACTTGTATAGTGAAACTTATTATCGCGTTATCTCCGAAAGGGTCGCATGTGGCAAGTTGAACCTATTTATTTTTACAGGTAAGGGGGCCAGTAAATATACCATAATTTGATTTAATGAAAATTGTTGTGGACTTTCCTGGTGCGAGTGCAGAACAATATATTTTATTTGGATTTGCAGTTGGTAATGTTGTACGTAGGGAATGCAATCTTGCAGCAAAATCGCAATCTCCGTATTTGCGAGATTATGTAAATCCGATCTCGCGAGATCTCGGTATTTGCAATATCTCGCATTTAGTGGCCACATGGTTACATTTTTTTGCTAAAAAGTGTCATTTCGCTTTAGGTTGACAAGGAAAGTAAACTAAAATAACATTGATTGTGATTTTTTTTATTAGAATCAGAAATACAAGCTAATTAGAATCATAGACTATCATTGAATATGTCAGTTAACTCATGGCATGGATTTTTGAAAAAAACTCCTTAAGAAGCATAGAATGTCAATCGTGGCATCAAATAATCTGCCATAATCTGCTGACAATACGTAGCCTGCTGAAAAAAATGCCCTCAGATTCCACACTCGTCAGCACTATTGTCACCAGACTATCATAGGCATACTGTTAATATCTTCCTCTTGATCCGCCATATTCAAAGAGGTGCATTTCTTTTTTGATGTTGGATTCTAGGGTCGACATTGAAGTGTGCATTGGAACCGGAGTAGAGCGTTTACAAAATTTCAGTGTATTTTCCAAGTCTTCCTGAAGTGATTGGTTAAAGAGCCGCCGCTGTGTTTAAAGCTGCAAGTTTCTAGCAGAGACTGCAGAGAGTGGCACGTCGTCATCTTCGTCGAGTTGTATTAACACAGACGCAGATTGGGTAGGTGTAGGAGCAAGAGAGGCAACACCAACAGCATTGCGTCCACCCGCGTCGTTAGTCGCGCGCTGATAGCACACGTGGCGCGCTGTCGCTTGATCTCGTAAATCTTGCGAGATCTCACCCTGTTGTCGATGCGAGATTGGTCTTTCAAGATTGATGCGAGATCTCGGTATTTCAAGATCTCGGTATACAGAGATTGCATTCCCTAGTTGTACGGCTTTTAGACAAAATATTCTTACAAATCCAGTGGAAAGATTCAAGAAAACAAAACTGACATAAAAACACATTCAATTTTAATAAATAGACATTCAGAAATACAAAGTATTACTTAATCATAAATACATTTGATAATAAATTCATACAGATAAATAAATTAACTATAATATTATACGGCAACCAGTCAAATACCATTAAAGTTAAGATGAGATTGATTTTGTACACTAAGAACCGGTTGCATCTACAATAGTCTAACTGATTAAACAAAAACCAGGAAGTTGTTCAATGAATGAATTGACTAGTTCTTATATTTGTATATTGAGTTCTCTCCGCTTTTAGTATTTCCCATTTTTACCTCAATTCTTCCATCTCTAGGGTTTATAACCGAATCCGAAATGCGCTGCAAAAAACATTTTTTCATTATTTTTTTATTTTTTATGCAGAACTACCTGACCTCGGTCACAGATCGCTACCCCAGTTCTTGTTTACCATATACGCCAATCTTGTCAAATATGACTTTTTCATGCAGTTGTCTTATGAATCAAATTCTACACAATCTGAGCTAAGAAAAACCGTAAAACTCGATAATGTGAGAGTTCTCTTCAATATTTTAAAAATAAATTTCTTGTTTTTATAAGACACATTGGTCCAGTACACATGCAAAGCATTGCTCATGTAAAATTTTCTCAATGGCGTATACGGCAAACAAGAACTAAGGCAGCGAGATGTTGTCCTTTTCACATTGCAATCAATTTAATGGTAGTTGTCATGTGATTTTGTGATATGTGATTTGAGGTTTTCAGCTTTTCCTAGTTGCAAATCTGTTTTACAGTTTGTTACACATTAGCACTTTCTGCCCGGTTTGTATTTTTTTTCTACACAGCACCCGGTCGGAAGTCAGTATGTCCCCTCAGTGCTTGTCTGTCCTATGTCCATCAGAGGTAATTTCACATGAGCAATGTTTGCATGTGTACTGAACTAATGTAAAAAAAACACAACTAAGCTACACATATAGTTTAACTTCTTGCTGCGTGCAGGGTAAGATTATCCACCCAGGAGAAGGTCTCAGATATACAATCTGGCTTTATGCCGGAAAGAGGTTGCGTAGACCAGATATTCGCGCTTCGACAGATAGTCGAAAAACAGCTGGCCGTAAACAAAAAGGTCTACGCGGCTTTCGTAGATCTTGAGAAAGCCTTTGACTCGGTGGATAGAAGTATGATGTGGTGTGTGCTTGAGAGGTATGGTGTGAACAAAGCACTTCTGAACGCGATACGCGCCATCTATCTAAATAGCAGGGCGTGTGTCAGGGTGGATGGAGAATACAGCGAGTATTTTAATGTGTCCAAGGGTGTGAGACAGGGTTGCATAATGAGCCCATGGTTATTTAATATAATTATGGATCATTGTGTTAAACAAGCGAATCTGGAAGGGCATGGCATACAGATTGGAGAGAGAAAAGTCGGAGTTCTACTTTATGCTGATGATGCAGTATTAATTGCTGATTCAGCAGCGGAACTTCAGGCAATGCTCTCTAGTCTGAACCATGCTCTGTGTGTGAACAAGTTGAAAATTAATGCAAGTAAGACGAAAGTACTGATTTTTGACAGAACGGATGAAAATGAAGAATGCACGTTTATGTTGAATGGTACGAAAGTTGAAATTGTGGATGAATTTAGATACTTGGGAAGTATGTTTGAGAAAAATGGAAAGATGACAAGAGAACTTGAGAATAGGGTGTGCAAGGGAAAGCAAGTGGTCGGTGCAATAGGAAGAATAGCAAAGAACAAACGATTGACGATGGATCTGAGAATGGCGGTACACAATGGCATATTGTTACCGACTTTGATGTATGGAAGTGAAGCATGGACAGTGAACGATAGCGAAATGAGTAAAGTATGTACGGTGGAAATGAAGCATTTGAGAAGCATGACAGGAAAAACTCTGAGGGATAGAGTTAGGAATGAATGGGTAAAAAAAGAATGTAATTTGAAAGAGGATGTGAAATTTAAGGTACAAAAGAATGTGATGAGATGGTTTGGGCATGTGGAAAGAATGAATGATGATAGACTGACAAAGCATGTATACAAAGAAAGTGTGAAAGGAAAAAGAGGGAAGGGACGACCGAGAAAAGTATGGAGTGATCAGATTGAGGAGATTGTGAAAGAATGGGATATACAAAGTGAGCGTAAAAGAAGAAAATGCATGAAAAAGGTGATGGATATGAATGAATTGAAAGAGGTATGTAAGGATAGGAAAAAATGGAGGCAACTCTGCAGAGGCTCTGGCCACCCCTAGCGGAATGGCGACAGAGTTACAGTTACAGTTACAGTTACAGCGTTATCCCCGAAGGGGTCCCATGTGGCAAGTTGAACCTATTTATTTTTACAGGTAAGGGGGCTGGCCTTACGCCAACCACTTCCGTTGAAGTGGGGGTTTCCCGGCTCCCGAGACAGCTGGTACTCATTTCTTGTGAAGGCTGAGTAAACATTGCAGGTATTTTATTTTGGGGTTGACATAATATTTGAAACTCTCACATTATAGTGTTTTAAGGTTTTTTTCTTAGCTCAGATTGTGTAAAATGTGATTCTTAAGACAATATCTTTGAAAGGTCATCTTTGAATCAAATGGCAGATAAGACAAACAAGCATTGAGGGCACGAGTAGTGTAAGGAGATGTATGAAAGCTTCCACACAGATTGTCCGGTAATCCAAAGACAATTTGTCTAGAATGCATTGTGTCATAATATCGACTGCTCCAAGGAAGAAGGAAGTATTTCCAAAATTTAGGTTTTTGACTTATTTCCATTTCTGAAGGTAACAAATCATTATCTTCATTCCAAGATGACAGCCGTGTCTCTATCTCTTTTAAATTCGTTAATAAATTAATGTAAAAAATGGTTTAGGCATTGTTCTCCATGGAATAAATAACATTCAATGGGCTTTCCTGCAAAACTATATTTTTTTACTTAGTGCTGTCTTCCTTGGAGCAGTCGATATATAACCACAAGATTATGTTAACTGAAGATGATGATAAAAAAACAACCTGGAGAAGTCAGAGCTCTTATCGATTATGTGTTCAAATTCAGCAAAGGAGAGTGCCCCGTCATCGTCTAGGTCGGCCTCCTGGAGCAGGTTCTGCAGCAGCAGCTGCATGTCCTGGTCGGAGAGGCGCTGGGCCACCCCACACAGGCGCTCCACCACCTGCCGCAGGTCAGACACTCCCAGCATGTCGTCCCCGTCAAAGTCTGTCCAGATAATCACTCATCCTAATTTATTTTAATAGATGAAAATATGTTCCTGTCCAGTCGATAGCTCAGATGGTAGAGTTCTTTATTTTAAGGAATCCTGTGCAAGAGGCTCCCCAATCAGCGGTCTATATCACCCTGGAAGCAGATCAGATGTCACAGAAGGATCATTGATCAACCTCACTGCCCTCCTTTGCATAGAATCTTTGGTCACTCAACTTCTTGGACAAACCATACCAGAGATGGCTGCCATAATCCATAATGGGGCGGATTTGGGATTTATACAGAGTCAATAACTGGGCTGAATTCTATGCCGAGAGCTCGGGTTCGAATCCCACCGAGGGTGTCAGAAATGATTTCAAGTTTCGGTGTTTCTTTCGAACCCAAAATAAAAATACCAAGGTTTACTCAGCCTTCACAAGAGATGAGTACCAGCCCCCTCAGAAGCTGGGAAACCCTCACTTCAACTGAAATCGTTTACGTAAGGCTGGCCCCTTATCTGTATAAATAAATGGGTTCCAAATGTTATTTTATGGGATTTTACTAATTCTACAACAGAAAAACTTCCAATTTAGAGGTTATCTTGCTTCCACCATACCTGAAAACAGATAGGTTCTGACTGGTGTAGTCTAGTTGTTAATGCACCGGACTCATAATCGGAAGGCACCTAGTTGAATTCCCAAAAATAAATCATGTAGTTATGCTCTTTGCTGGTTTGGAAAATTCATCTGCCTTTATCAAAAAGACTGGTCACAAATGATCCATCCAGACTTACAGCACCTGGGTCTTGCTTGAAGGTTGTCGGCTGTTGCTGACACCCAAGCTCGCAGAGGGCTCTTGAGGTGTGATTCATATTCAAACAGTGCTCACGAAATAAATCATTCTAATATTATTCAGCATACCAATTCTATCTAATCTAATCTAAGTTGCAAAGATATTTAACATTGGGGGTTCACATTATATGTGAACCTACAACATACAAACCCAAACCTCAAATGAACATACACCCTGCAACTCTTGCCGACCTTCTCTGAAACAGGGGTGACATTGGCAAAATGAACCATTTTCTACAGCATTGGTCAGCCACATACCAGCCTACAAGTCAAGGCTGACCACCCATGCTGTAGAAAATGGTTCACTATGCCAATGTCACCCCTGTTTTAGAAAAGGTTGACAAGAACTGCAAGGTTGTATTTCCATTTGAGATTTGGGTTTTCATGTTGTAAGTCCACATGCGACATGTTTAAGCTCAAACTTATACGTGTCTGCTTGTGAAAATGCATATAACGTGAATCCTTAATGTTACATATCTTTGCAACTTAGATTAGATTAGACGTGTCAAAATGGCACATCCTTGTTGTTTTCTTATGTTCCTACGAGGTCAACAGGTTTACCAAATATCCGGAATGCATGCTCTGCCTTGACGCCTTTGGGCGCATTCTCGCTGAAGACCGACATCATGTCTAGGAAGTCTTCAAACGTGCAGTCTCCGTCATGGCTGGAGCTGAAGATCTTGCAGATGCGATCACCGAAGGGATTCACTTTCAGCTCCGGGTACTGCAGGATCTTGGACATGGGCAGCTTGGAGTTCTTATTGTGCCCCACCTTCTCAGGGGCGAGGGCCTTGAACTTCTGATGAGCACTGGAAATATAATCTGTTAATTAAATATATCGAAAATTTAAAAAAATGGTTTAAAATAATGTTATTTGTCGTGTATGTTCCTTGACTTATAGTTTGGTATGCGGCTGTCCACCCATACTGTAAAAATGGTTCACTTCGTCAATGTCATCCTTGTTTCAGGGAAGGACGGCAAGAGTTGCAGGGTGTATCTCCATTTGAGATTTGGTTTTATGTTGTAGGTTCACATGCGCCATGTACAAGCGCGAACTTGTACGTGTCTGCTGAACAACGAGTGCATGCGAGTGGAGACAAGTCCACCAGCTGGGCGCGCACTTTGCTAAAATGTTTACACACTATTTGTTACTGTTTGGTTGCGCGGGTCGGCTGAAACAAACATTTTTGTCGCACGCATTACTGGTGGAATCATACCTTAAGGATGACCAAAAGGTTGTTGAAATGAAGCTGCGAAAATTAAAAATAGATTTTAAACCATTAATGAACAAACAAGCAATGTACTTACAATAAAACTTCCTTTTTTGTGAAGTACGTCAGATCCTGAAATACAGATGTTATTTCATGAACGTCAACATACAATTGTTTTATAGGTACAAATTTGTAAATGAGATTGGAACAATTTTTGAATTTTCCTTAATAGGATGACATGCCAGGTCTAGGACACGAGGGTGCTTATTTTATGGTCTATCTGCAGATATTCCTGCGCAGGTAGACCGGAGCATGTGTGGCAATAAATCTGTGCAGCCTTTTTAACCTGCACAATTCTTTTGAGTGACGTCTCCGGTACACTGAGACGTCCCCATACTTGACGTGCATTTGGCCTGCGCAGGCATACCTGTGTTATACCTCTTTGGACGACTGTAGGGTGAGTGGCAACTATTTTTTGGCAACATGGCATCACAATGGAGTCAGTAAGGATGCTGTTTTTTTTTCTCGGCGGGCAAACTCCTCACATCTATGAAGCTAGGGTACTTCACGAGGAATACCAAAATATCAATATTAATGTGGGGTTCATTTCTTTTCACAAAGCGCAATATTATTTTAATGCAGCCTCTGCAAGAGATTCCCTGAATTTTAGAATTTTGAAGTTGAAGACTAAAGAGGATGTTGCAAAGAGATTATTTGAATTAATACACATTGCACAAATCTAATTAATGTCGCTTTACCTGATAATCTTGCAGTTCTTCTTCAGTAAATTGACTCTTCCCCTGCCCCATTTTTCCGATTCATCGATCTGAGGATTCTGGAGTGCTGATTATTACTTTATTTATTGCATATTTATCATTACATTAAGATGTTTATTCTTGATGAAAATGTCTTGAAGTGTATGTCACAACAATAAAATATTTTCTTCAACGGTGTGAAGATAGCCTGACAGGTGCCCGTCCAAAATTAAATTTCCCCATATAATATTGAAAAAAAATAAAACTTAAATAAAACTACGAAATAAAACAATCTATGCTAATTAAAAATACCCCAGTTCTCCATAGTAACAGCTTTTTTACGGTTTGGAAGTTTGTGAAAAAACGTAAACATAAACAAACCGGTCCGTAGTCCAAGTAGTAACACATTAGACTCGTAACTGGAAGGTTGTGGGTTCGAATCCAGGCTGAGCGCAAAAAATAAACCATTTATATTTTCAAATTTGCTCTACGCTGGGTTGAAAAATTCATAAACCTTTACCAAAGACCGGTCATCAAAAGGTCCATCCAGCCTTACAACTGGGTCTTGCTTGAGAACTGGCGCTTCCAACAGCGACGACCAAGCTCGCAGAGGGCTCTTGAGGTGATACACACAAAAACAGCGCTCACCAAATAAATCATCCTAATTTTTTTTTTTAAACCTTTTTAATGTTAGCTACATTTTTTTTTATTACTCTATTCACTAATTACACATTTTTTATACATTTTATTTTTTATTTTTAGCTTTAACAATGATTTGATTACATGCTTCGTTCACATACCATGCCGTTTAATGAAAATACTGAAAGAATAAAAATAAAGAATTTTATTTTTTATTTAAATAAAATTCATACATTTTGGGAAACGAAGTTGTGAGTCAACACTCCACAGCAGTCAGGCTGGCACCCGTCAGGCTTTCTTTACACCGGTTTTTCTTCTCGTTTTTAGTTCTGTCATTTATCTTTACCCGAGAAATAATCAAATGCTGTGAACCAAAACCCCTGCATCGTTATGTTAAGTTTTTTCTATCTCGACTCGTATTTATACCTATTGGTATCTACGACGTTGCGTACCAATGGAATATTTTGGAAAAACATTATCCTAAATTAAATCAACACCCTCATTTTTTCTGCAAAAGTTTTTATTTTTCCATATAAGTTTATCAGATATTCAATATGTATTTTTTCTACTTAACTATAGATGGCGTTGCTTTGCTAACCATAGCTTTTTATATTTCAACACAGATGTCCCTGTACAATAGTTCATATTCGAGGTAAAATTCATATTTTTTTATTAGAGGAACTTACGCTTTCCATAATATTAGTTATGCACTTCGGATATTTTTTATATGCAGAATTTTACTATCAAGATAACTAGTCTTCAGATGTGATTCACACTAGAACAGCGCTCACCTAATGAATCGTTTAAAATACTATTTATTACTTTTTATGGAAGTCAAACCCTAATTAATCAAACACCGAAGAGCCTGAAAATATTCATAGAGGTGCTTCGGTCCAGCCGGATACATTTCACAGATGAAAGCATATTTCGCATTGCAATCGACGGTTCTCCACATTTTCGCAGAATCCAAAGTGCTGCATCCCAGAGTGTTGTCATGTTGGCGACTTGCGATTGTGGATGGACCCTTTTTGGAGTTGTCATTACCAAAAGCCACACGCCTCGTTGTCATCATTGGATGTCCGGGAGCCCAAGCCCGATACACCGTGCACGTCAAGTCGTCTCCATTCGCTGTCAAGAAGTTTCCGCCGTTTTGTCTCTCCATCCCGATGAACGCTTCGTTCCTCGAGTGCCCCTTGCTGTGGGCATCCGCCATCAGCTGGGACAGTTTACTGGTGCGCTGTTCCGTAGTCACGTCGGCCAGCTTTGTGTTTCTGAAGCTGCCGCATATTTCTTTGGAGGCGGAGTAGTTTTGCTTCTCGTGGTAGTATATAAACACTCCGATCTTGGGAATACAAGTGGAGTTTGCTGGCGCTAAAAAGTGATAGTGAGGAGATAGGTAAGTGTTTTCATGCAATTATGGTGAAATGCTACTTGAGTCGCGTGTAATCTATAATCTAGGTTGCAAGGATATATTCATTCAAAGCTCTCAGATGTATGCCCACAAACAAACACGTGTAGTTCGCGCTTACAAATCGCACGTTTAATAATAAAGAGCAATAACTCAAAAAACATGAATGTTGGGAAATCACGTTTGAAGTTCAGACAGCCAGTACAACTTGTATGGGATGAAAAAGGCGGCCGATGCTTTATCTCGGTCATCTTCGTCCAAATTGAACGGCTGTCGCATTCTACCTATTCTTCTCGCATTGTTCTTGCGTTTTATTACAAAATCTCGATTTTCCCAATTTTCGAGTTATTTCTCTTTATTATTAAACGTGCGAAATGCTGATTGTGTACTTACAAATAAAATCCAAAATCAAATGAACATAAGCCCTGCAACTCTTGCCGATATTCCCTGAAACAGGGGTGACATTGGCAAAGTGAACCATTTTTTACAGTATGGGTGGTCAGCCTCATACCAACCTATAAGTCAAGGAAAGCATAAATCTACGATGTTTTGGAAAGTAACATAAAAATATCATTTAAAAGTACAGTCAGTCTGATCAGTCTCATATTATGGAGGTTGCACATAAGTTAAGAAACCCAAGTATAAAACAAACAATAAATAAAAATCTATTAAATGCATTCTAACAAGTAAAATTAATATTTAAAGCCTTAGCGCTAGCCACCAACATTGCAGATCAACTGCCATTTTCCATAATAAATTAGGAAATTATTTTCTCATCATTTCCATAGATTTGTTTCATTTTGACACACAAAAACCTAGATCGCCGTTTTTCATTCTATCCGACTCTTTTATACTGAGCCCGTTCCCACTTGTTGGGTGTCGGATTCGTATATTAATCGGAGGTTCCAGTGGCAGAACATTTCGGACAAAATCGGTTTCCGACAAGTGTGAATAGCTCCATACATAATGTTCTACCACTGGAACCTCCGATTGATATACGGATTCGACACCCGACAAGTGGGAACGGGCTCTGAGTGGAGTTACCCGTCTCGCCCCTACAGTGCTTGTTTGGCTTATCTACGATTTGATTAAAAAATGACCTTTCACTGATATTGATTTAAAAATCACATTCTACACAATCTAAGATAAGAAAATAAACTGTTAGACATGATAAGGTGAGAGCTGCTTTAAATATTTTTAAAATCAAACACACATTGCCCATGTGAAATTACCTCTGATGGACATCACACAAACAGCTGAACAATATATTTTACTCACGTATGGGACTGCCGAACATGCTGTAATAGTCGTACCCCGTGTGCAGGGTGAGGGAGGAGGAGTCCTGGGGCTGCGGGCAGGCGTGCACCAGGCAGGATCTGGTGCTGGCTGAGAAGCTGAACAGTCAACAAGTATAATAGTCGCACCCCGTGTGCAGGGTGAGGGAGGAGGAGTCCTGGGGCTGCGGGCAGGCGTGCACCAGGCAGGATCTGGTGCTGGCTGAGAAGCTGAACAGTCAACAAGTATAATAGTCGCACCCCGAGTGCAGGGTGAGGGAGGAGGAGTCCTGGGGCTGCGGGCAGGCGTGCACCAGGCAGGATCTGGTGCTGGCTGAGAAGCTGAACAGTCAACAAGTATAATAGTCGCACCCCGAGTGCAGGGTGAGGGAGGAGGAGTCCTGGGGCTGCGGGCAGGCGTGCACCAGGCAGGATCTGGTGCTGGCTGAGAAGCTGAACAGTCAACAAGTATAATAGTCGCACCCCGTGTGCAGGGTGAGGGAGGAGGAGTCCTGGGGCTGCGGGCAGGCGTGCACCAGGCAGGATCTGGTGCTGGCTGAGAAGCTGAACAGTCAACAAGTATAATAGTCGCACCCCGTGTGCAGGGTGAGGGAGGAGGAGTCCTGGGGCTGCGGGCAGGCGTGCACCAGGCAGGATCTGGTGCTGGCTGAGAAGCTGAACAGTCAACAAGTATAATAGTCGCACCCCGAGTGCAGGGTGAGGGAGGAGGAGTCCTGGGGCTGCGGGCAGGCGTGCACCAGGCAGGATCTGGTGCTGGCTGAGAAGCTGAACAGTCAACAAGTATAATAGTCGCACCCCGAGTGCAGGGTGAGGGAGGAGGAGTCCTGGGGCTGCGGGCAGGCGTGCACCAGGCAGGATCTGGTGCTGGCTGAGAAGCTGAACAGTCAACAAGTATAATAGTCGCACCCCGAGTGCAGGGTGAGGGAGGAGGAGTCCTGGGGCTGCGGGCAGGCGTGCACCAGGCAGGATCTGGTGCTGGCTGAGAAGCTGAACAGTCAACAAGTATAATAGTCGCACCCCGTGTGCAATAGGTTAAGTGTGAATCTAACCACAGCCTTTACCATATCTAATCTAATCTAAGTTGCAAAGATATGTAACATTCAGGATTCACATTATATGCATTTTCACAAGCAGACTCGTATAATACCAACCTATAAGTCAAGGAATACAAGCAATTAATTACATCCAGTTATAACAACACTAAAAAATCTACAAAAAAACTATAAAAATGAAAATTGATTCGTGGCCTTAGCCGCCTACATTACAGATCAGCCGCCATGTTTTTCGGTCCTTACATACTTCTTTCATTTCATCCAGAGTCATAACCTTAATAGGTAATGTGATTAAATTTGGACAGCACAGATTGAAGCCGGTTGGACTGTTTTTTCGGCTGACCCATATACAGCGTTGAGCAATAGTCAACTCGAGACATCGCAAAATATGTATATCATTTATGAAAGATTTCCCACAGTTTTTCCAGCAAGTCATAGACAATCCGGTTCGAAAGGGCCATTATATTTCACCTGAAGGCCATGGCTCTGATGCTGGCGGCCAGGAGGGCGCAGGCGCTCACGGAGGGCAGGTTCTGGGAGGCTGCAGGAGGCCCGGCAGCCCTGCGGCATGCGGCCACCAGGTGGAAGGGCGGCAAGGCGGCGCCGGACGCTTGGGAGCACTCGGGGGCTCCCAACACACAGCTCACACACAGCAGGGACGATAGCAAGCAATGACAAACAAACAAACACGGGTCGACACGGCTTAAACTGAATGTGGTGAAAAAAGTCACCATCTTGTAAAATGACACTTTTGATAGTTCAATGTGATTTTGTTGAAGAAGTACAGAATGATTCTAATTGATTTTAGGAATTTGAAACTGACCACCCGTACTGTAAAAAATGGTTCAATTTGCCAATGTCACCCCTGTTCCAGGGAAGGTCGGCAAAAGTTGCAGGGTTTATGTTGATTTGAGGTTTGGATTTTAATTTGTAAGTAGGTACACATTCAGCATTTGTAAGCGCGAACTTACACGCGTTTGTTTTTGGACATACATTTGATATGAGCTTTGAATGTTAACATATCCTTGCAACTTAGTTATAAAAGGCCGCAAAGTCATTAACGTGTCCTCCTTCAGCCATCATCTATACTCATTTAAAGCCCTGTATGCCCAAAACTCATTGTTTTTACTCAGCTCTATACTATGTTCTGTTACTCAGCTCTTTACAATGTTCTGTACCTTGAGTACGAGTTGCAAAACTTGAGTAAGTAAAGTTTACGGAAAGTATTAAAGAGTGGTTTTCCCCAAAATCGGCCGTTTTTGTTTGTTTGAACTTGATTTTCTTCATCACTGTAACTCTTTTGCTAAGACCATAAAGTGTAAGAAACAAAAACAACAGATTTTTGGGAAAATCACTCTTTGATACTTTCCGTAAACTTTACTTTACTCAAGTTTTGCAACTCGTACTAAGGGTACCGTACCCACTACTCCAAAGGTATCTACCATTAGACTACGGACCGGTTAATGTGCGGATTTCATTAACTGACTTCCTTAATTTTTTAATTAAAAAAAAATCATAGTCGAGATTTTATACTATCTATTGCAGTGGTTCCCAAACTATGGTACGCGTACCACCAGTGGTACGCGACGCTTCTTAAGGTGGTACGCAAGCAGCCATGGTCATAGGAAATACATAGTAAATAATAAGATAAATCGTTTTTCAATTTCGCGCCTCAAGTTAAGTACAACTGAGCCAAATATTTCCTCTTTTGTTTCGCACATGCAGCACCATTTTTCAGACTAAGACAGGCCTGTCCCGCCACGATTACAAACATACTAAATCTGGCCCTCCACAATATTATTTTGGACACCCCTGCACTAAGAGTATTGTATTTTTTTCTATAATAAATAAATAAGCATAATGTTTTCATTAACAGTTGCCGTTTTAATTACTTTACCATTTGAATGATTTTTTTTAACTGTTTCACTTCAGTGGTACGCCACTGATTTATAATTTCATTAGTGGTACGCGAAATTAAAAGTTTGGGAACCACTGATCTATTGTATGTTAGTTTAAATATTTACACCTGAAGATGGGAGGTATTGCTTCTCCCGAAACCGGTAGTGTTTAAAAAATAAAAACTCATGTGAATTATAACACAGAAGTATTTTATTTTAATCGAGCTTTTATACTTTGATAGGATTTTAAATTTGAATACTTTTAGACACATTAAATATTTTTGAAAATCAAAATGGCGATTCTTGAGTGGTTGTGTTTAGAGCTGACGTGCGGTTGTCGAGTGCAAACGTGCACTGAATCATGGTTTTTATTGCACGGATTTTACACAATATAAAAGGGTTCCATGGTAGAACGACGCAGTGACAAAACGACACATGACATAACGACGCGTGATAGAACATCACAATGACAGTACCTACCTAAATCACATGAAAAAACATCAAAAGAAAGTCGTTCTGCCATGCGATGTTTATTCATGTGCCGTTTACGTTTTTTTTTTTCTGTATGTTATGTTTTGTCATGTGACATTTTGTCCTTGTGCTGTTTTGTCATAGTGATTTATTTTTGTGTTATTTTGACATAGTGTTTTTATCATGTGATGTTGTGTTATCATACTCAGTTGAAAGATATAGTCTATGGCTAAGTTGACAGTTCCAGTCGATAGCTCAGTTAACAGGTCTAGCTGATAGCTCAGCTAACAGGTCTAGTCGATTATAGCTCAGTTGATGCAGTGTCCGTTTGCTAAATGGGTCGAATTCAAAAATTTCAGATATGATTTCTTATGTCGGCGTTCCTATTAATTAAGAAATAGCAACCCCTCCTACAGTCTACACTATATGAAACCCTATTAGTAAAGAAAGCCTGCATGTGTCGTTCTGTCATGTGTTGTTCTGTCATGTGTTGTTCTGTCACGTGTCGTTCTGTCATGTGTCGTTTTGTCACTGTGCCGTTCTACCCGATCACCGTGAAAATGCAGGTGAGCCATGGATATATAGAACTGGATGGGCTAAGAAATCAATCCTTTGAGAATTAGAAATACGCTACCCCACTCATCACACGTCATTTGGTGAGACATTATGTATACAAGACAAAGGATAGAATAAAATAAAAATAAATTAAAGTTGGAGGCTAAAAAGATCAAAAAAGATCAAAAAACATCAGAAAACAAAAAATAAAAAACAAGAAACAAAGATAAATGCACCACCACACCAGTCATCTCGAAGAATCAAACAATAAAACCAATAAACCAGAGTGTCATCATACATGACAACACGAACTAAAGATAACACGAGTGTTCAAGCCTGGAGGAAGAAAGTCAAATTGCCGTTAAATTTGCTATTATTTCGATGTAACATAGTGATTGTTGTGAAGTTCATGATCAAAACTATATTCATAATTGTGCGCGAGTCCAATGTGTACTGTTTGAGTGTTTTTTTTTCTCAATTAAAAATATTTAAATCAAAGTCATTAAGGATCATATTCGAAAATCACAGCCCGCACCTCAGTGATAGCAACCAATCGCGTCAACTTGTTTTAACCAATAAGCATCTACTAGCCGCTGACAGAAACAGGGTTGTCACAAAATTATATAATTAACAAATTTCTTCTTGACTAGTCGAATTCAGTCAACCAAGTATGTTGAGTGCCAACCAAATTATAGACATGGTCAAGCAAGCGGCTGACGAACTTACTGAACTAGTGATGGAATCTAACAATAAATTCAACAGAGAGCATATCGCTAAAATAGTGCCGATCTCGAATAAATTCATGGCGATTGTCAGCAAGGCATCGAATATTATTGTGAGCTTGGATACGCAGTTGCAGCAAAGAGATACCGAAATCAAACGATTGAATGACCAAATGAACAATGCAAATGTAAGCGCAAGTACTAATGATAAAACTGATATTTATAATGCATTGTCTGAAATTGAAGAACGTAGAAAACGTTCGAAGAATGTGATACTGCTAGGAGTCCCAGAAGTGGATCCTGATATCCCACTAAAAGATCAGCAGTCGGCTGACAACATTCAAGTCTTCAGCCTCATAAACAAAATTATCGGCATCTCTGATGACAGCTCCATTTCATCTCATGGGGTAGATAAAATATCAAGATTCGGCCTCAGACATCATACCAAAGTCAGACCAATAAAAATCGTTTTCAAGGAACGCGACGACGCTTATCACGTTCTGAGAAACCAGAGAAATAAGCCTCCTCACATAAAAGTGAAAAATGACTTGACCGAACTTCAGAGACAAACCCAAAAAACCCTTTGGGAAGAAGTCGATAAGAGGAAGTTGAAGGGTGAAGTAAACCTGACGGTTAAATTCATCAATGGAACGCCGAAAATAGTCAACATTACAAAAAACTGAATTCCCTCAACATCATCACAGATCAACATCACAGATCAAGAGCATCACTGATTCGACAACAATTAACATTATACTACCAAAATGTACGTGGACTACGTAGTAAGATTGGAGATCTGTATGTTCTAGCCTCCATAGGTACCGTTGACATTTATGCTCTCACTGAGACTTGGTTAAATAATGATATTTTCTCTTCTGAGCTTGGATTTATAAATCACTCTGTCTATCGCTGTGATAGATCTCCATTGACTAGCTCCAAGTCTCGTGGTGGTGGGGTTCTGGTTGCTATCTCAAAAAATATTAAATCTAAATTAATTCCTTGTTTTTCTAAATCAATCGAACTATTATTTGTGATGGCTTACACTAAGCCAGTGTCAACCATCATAGGATGTCTTTATTTGCCTCCAAACTCAAGTATTGATTTATATAATACCTTTGTCAACGAAATTGAACTAATCAAATCTAAATTTCCCTCTTCTAAGTACTTACTCATGGGTGACTTTAACCTCCCAAACATAAATTGGAATCTATGCGATTCGCCTTCGCCACAGCCCCACTTGTTGAACTTTTCTGAAGCTGATGATGTAATAATTGATTTTTGTAATTATCTTAACTTTTCTCAAGTAAACTATATATTGAACGACCACCAGCGTACTCTGGACCTGGTTTTCAGTAACATTTCCCAAATTGAGGTTGGTAAATCTGTCGAAGTTCTTGTTCCGGTTGATGGATATCATCCCCCTCTTTCCATTACAGTCCCCTATCGCTCTGATCCTAACCTTCAATTCATAAACACCAAACCCAATCTGCATAATGCTGACTTTGATAAATTAAACACACTTTTGGATCAGATGGATTGGTCTTTCCTAAAACATGTTAATTTAAACGACACTTCCAACAGATCTTGCAATATTAACAACATTACATCTCTGTTTTATTCTAAAATTAATGATGCCGTTACTCAATCTATTCCAAATAACCATTCTAATACTCGTTTTTCTACCTATCCAGTTTGGTTTAGTGCTGAACTGATTAATGCTATTCGTCGTAAAAAACTCGCTCATATTAAATATATAACCTCACACTCCTCACAAAATTACAATGATTTTAAAACTTTACGTACTTACTGCAAAACCCTTTCTGGCAAGTGCTATAAAAGCTATATAATTGCAGTTGAGACCTCTGTCCAATCGGATATAAAAAAGTTCTGGTCGTTTACTAACTCTCTCCGTAAGGGTGACTCTGGTATACCCTCTAATGTCTACATGGATCACAATACTGCTGACAATGCTCAGGGCATAGCTGATCTATTTGCCACATTCTTTAAAAGTGTCTTTACGGATGATTCCACTAACAATTTGTGCAACTTCTCTTCTAACATTGATCTCCATGTATCCAATTTATCGTTTGAAACTTCTGATGTAACTGTTCACATTCAACTCATGAAAGGCACAACAAATCCTGGCCCTGATAATATCCCCTCTATATTACTCAAACACTGTGTTAATACTCTATCAGAACCATTTTGTAGTCTATTTAACTTATCCCTCTCTTCTGGTATCTTCCCTGACTTATGGAAAGCAAGCTATCTAACTCCTGTTTTCAAGAAAGGTGACAAACATAATGTTTTAAACTATAGACCAATAAGCATCATATCTGCGATACCAAAACTTTTTGAAAAACTCATCCTTAGTAAATTATCTTTTATTATAACCAAATCCGTCTCCCCCTTCCAACATGGGTTCCTACCAAATAGGTCCACTCTATCTAATCTGTTGGTCTACGTAAATTATATATCTGATGCCATATATAGGCGCAAACAAGTTGACGTCATCTATACAGATTTCAGTAAAGCATTTGACTCTGTCTCTCACAAATTACTCCTCTTTAAACTTGAGAAAATGGGAATTGGTGGCCACTTTCTCTCCTGGTTGACGTGCTATCTTTCTAATAGACAATTATCGGTAAAGATTAATAACTGCAAATCCTTTACATTCTGCCAAAAGAGTGGTGTTCCGCAAGGCTCCCATTTGGGTCCCTATTTGTTTCTCTTATTTTTAGACGATATTGCTAATATTTTCCTCGACTGTCATGTTCTTCTTTTTGCGGATGATGTCAAATTTTTTAGAGTGATAGAATCAAATGATGATAGTCTTAAACTTCAATCATCATTAGATAAACTAGTCGACTGGTGTCACTTCAATAACCTAAACCTTAACATTTCTAAATGCCAAATAATGAGATTTTATAAAATTAAAAATCCCTGTTTGCATGATTATTTCATAGGTCAACAAAAGTTAAATAGTGTTTTGGTTATTTCTGACTTAGGTGTTTTATTTGATCACAAATTATCGTTTATAAATCATATAAACTATGTTGCGGGTAAGGGAATGAAAATGTTAGGTTTTGTAGCAAGAACAACCAAGGACTTCAATAATATTCTTAGTATTAAAACGCTTTACATGTCACTAGTTAGAAGCTCCATGGAATATTGTTCCCCCGTATGGTCACCCTATTATGCCTGTCATATAAAGGCCATTGAGCGCATTCAGCTTAAATTTGTAAAAATTATTAATTTCAAATTAAGAATTCCCGTCTCTGAATTTAATGCACAATATTTACTTAGTATTTTGAATCTTAATAGTCTCACTGATAGGCGTTTAATCAATGACCTCATTGTGCTTTTTAAAATTAAACACTCCTTAATTGATTCACCAATCCTACTTTCCGAACTTAATTTCTCCATCCCTTCATTTATTACCCGCAACTTAGTTCCTTATCGCACTGTATCCACACATACATCTACACACTTCTACAGCCCACTAATACGTATTCAACGTTTGGGTAATATATACAATGAAATAGATTCTGACACTCATACAAATCCTAAAACATACAAATATAATTTAATTAAGTACTTCAACTCCCATGGTACATAATAAGTACATAATAATTATTGTAGAGTTGCATCTCTTATAATATTGTACTGTACTATTGTTTACTCTAGTTTTATCAAATTTCTAGTTTATTTTAGTTACTTTAATAGAAGACCTTGCTTTTTCTTTTTTGTTTTTTTTTTTTTTTTTTTTGTTTTATATTTGTTTTTATTTTTTACTTTCTACTTATTTTGTTAACTTTTTTGCAGTGTATTTCAATTTTTGTTTACCCTCATCTGTGCGTTCTTTTATTTTACCTAAGTTTTAATATTATTACTTGATCATGCTCTTATTGCTCTATATGCTATATGCTCATTGCTCTTATGTTTTTCTTCTTTCTTTTCTCTCTTATGTTTTTCTCTTCATCCTCTTACTTTTTGCATAAATATCTTCTACTTTTATTCTGTAGTAATCTTATTGTAAGCTTTATTTTGTAGTAATCTGTTTTATTTTGATACTGTTATGTCTGTAATGTATTTTTATTTCTATTTTTGTATACATGTAAAAGGCACAATGTGCCGTTAAAGAATGAATAAATAAATAAATAAATAAAAATCCAAATTCAGTCTATTGGTAACCTTCCAACTGTCAACAGGTGTGTTACCTAATTGGGAAAAAATCTATATAAATGTCAAACTGGGTATTTTCTAAACGGGCCAACAAAGTAAAGTAAATGTGTTGTAGAACATGGAATAATATTTCACTTTAATCACTATTCTACATGATAACGTTGATAAAATTTATTTTTCGTTTGTCGAAATATTTTGTTCGTGAAAGTGACAGCCATTTCTAGAACTAGTGATGTTAAAATATATAGGTACTTGCTGCTTCAAGTATGTAACTTCTATGCTCGCGGTAATAGATACTTGTGGAAATCATCCCGTACACAATGAGGTGGGAACATTTTGAATTCGGAATTGATTAGATATCTTCATACTTTCAACAACACTACTAACAAATCCGTTACTATAGTGATTTCATGTGTTTCCTTGGTGATTTGTAAATAGATTGAAGACGGAGTAGAGACACGTTGCTTACATAGAAAATGAGAAAAGCATTTCATATGTCGTGAGCGAGACGGCATTATAAACAGTGTATGGTGTCAAAGACGGTGCATCATGTTGATTGGTACTAAATCACATGTACGACCCCTCCATTTAATATTTCCTCCATG